>SRZU01000138.1:0-139840 GCA_013183765.1 Fusarium xylarioides
ATTCCTTAAATGAGGAATTAAATAATAAATCAGAAGAAGAAGAGGCAGAAAATGACTTAATTAGTTAACAGGCTGAAAAAGATATTCAATTTGAGCGTTGGATGGAGGATATTGTTGAAAATGAAAGAAATAAAGAAGAAAGTGAGGAAGAAAGGGTTGAAATTGAGGTTAGTGATGATACAGAATCTTCTTTTTAGTTATTATTATTTTTCTATAGTAATTATATTATTTTAATACTCTTAAAATTATATATATATATTAAATAGTATATTATAGTATTTTTTTTATACTATATATACTATACATGCGCTTAAAATACCTTAAGTAGCTTAATTAGCTTAAGTTAAGATATTAAAATTTAAAATGTAAGTATTAAAATAGGGTTAGGAGTTTTAAATATAAGAGTATAAATAGCTTATAGGATATATAATATAATATATTATAGTATTTGTTTTATATTAAATATACTATAAATACTCTTAAAATAAATTAATTAAGACTAAAATACCTTAGGTGACTTAATTAGCTTAAGTTAGGATATAAGAATCTTAAAATGTAAATATTAAATTAGGGTTAGGGGTTTTAAATATAAAAGTATATATAGCTTATAAGGTATATAAGATAGTATATTATAGTATTTTCTTTAAACTAAATATACTATAAATACTTTAAAAATAAATTAATTAAGACTGAAATACCTTAAGTAACTTAATTAGCCTAAATTAGGATATAAAAATCTTTAAAGATAAGTATTAAATTAGGGTTAGGGGTTTTAAATATAAAACTATATATAACTTATAGAATATTTAAAGTAGTATCTTACAGTATTTCTTTTACTTAATATATATTTAAAGTACTTTTAAAATAAATTAATTAAAGTAAAAATATATTAAGTAACTTAAATAAATTTAGTTAAAACCTTAAGATATAAAGATTTTTAAAAATAAATATTATACTCTATATTATTTAAATAGAATTTAGGGTTATATATATGGATTATATATATAAGCTACTATAATAGGCTATTTATAATATATTTATAGAGTTTATATAACTAATATAATTTAATATAGTAAATTTTAAACCTCTTTAAATTTATAAAAGTTACTTTATTTAATTATATTAGTTATATAAGCCCTATAAGAATCTTAAGAATAGCTTTATATAGTAATTTCTAAATATAACTTATATATCTTATCTACTTTCCTATTTAAGCAATATAGGCTTTAATATAGCTATTTTAACTGTTTTTAGGCTAATTGACTAGTGTGACTATAGTCAAATCACTGATTTGACTAATTAGTCATTAGTCAATTTAAAAGTGACTATAGTCAAATCAATTGACTAATTAGTCATGACTAATTAGTGATTTGACTAGTTAGTCAACTCAAAGTGACTAATTAGTCAGTGACTAAATGCCAACACTGATTTTATACTTACTTATATTATTTTTTTTTAATTAAAATATAAAATCTTTTATTATTTATTATAATTATTTTTATATTAATATTAAAGTTATTAAAGAATATAATCTAGCTATTTTTTAAGTTAATATATAAATTTTCTTATTTAAGTTATAATATATTAAAAAATATATTTATTTTCTTTTCTAGTAAAATAATATTATAATTTATTTTATAACTTTTTTCTTTAATATTTATTTTAAAATAATTAATTATTTAATTTATAATACTATTATTATAATTAAAAAGTTATCTTTTTATATTAAGTAATATATATAACTTTATTTTTTTCTTTTATAGTAATTATAGCTTTATAACTATTTTTAAATTAATAAAGTTTATTTTTACTTTATAGTTTATTTAAGCATTTAGCTATCTCTTTTTAATTTAAATTTATAGTATTAAGTAATTTATTAAGTTTACTATATATAGTACTTTTAATATATTTATTAATTTAAGTTATTTTTAAAGATATATATATTTTCTTTAAGTAATTTCTTTAAATTTCTTTTTTATATTTTTAATAATCTTTATATTCTTTTTAATTCTTTATATTAATTTATTAATTTAATAAATCGTTTTATATAATAATATATTACTATTAATATTACTATTTATTATCTTAGCTTTAATTATTATTTTATAAGGTAAATATACTTAATTAAGTAAATTCTATTTAATTAATTATAGCTTTATTTTACCTATTAAAGGACTCTTTTAACTTTTAGATAAAACTCTTTTTTTATTTTATATAATTAACTTTATAGAATTTTCTAGGCAATTCTATTATATATACTTACTTATAATAATACTAGAGATCTAGAGGCTATACTTAATCTTTAGCCTGCTAAGGTATAGATCTATTATATCTAGGGTACTTAGCCTCTATACCTCCCTATTAAGCTACCTTTTATAGTAGAAGCTTCTAGTTAAGTAGTAAAGAAGCTTATACTTAAAGATAATTAGCTTTTATAACTAGTTATCTATCTGCTAATTATATCTAATTGCTAATAATTAACTAGCTTCCCTTTTTACTCTAATTCTTACCCTTTAATATATATTTATCTATAAAGTAATAATATTACTATTATAGATATTTTAGGAGTAGTTATAGCTAGTTAGAATAGGCTATAGGTATAGTTAATTAATAGCGCCTACTAGTTACACATTAAGTAAGTTTAATATCTTAACTATAATTAAGGTTAGCATTATTAATTTTATATTAAAGTAAAGAACTTATAAATAACCTAGGCTTAGTTAGTTCTTAATAATTTTATAATTATTAAGATAACTTTAAGAGATAAATAGATTAGAAAAGGTTAAAGTTATAGGGGAATTATAGACTCTATTAGTTAGGCTTTTTAAAGCTTTTTAGCTAATTAAGTAATATATTTATTATAATTAAAGTTACTTAAAATACTATAGCTTAAAGGTAATCTTATTAATTAAGTTTATTAAGACTTTAATCTAGCTAGAGACTTTATTATTAATACTTTTATAGCTTATTAAAATACCTAGGTCTTATTTATTAATTATTACTAGGTTAAAGCTATAAAATATAATAATATATTAAATTATAATTCTATTACTTTAAGGTTTTTATATTAAAGATATATTATATATCTTTTTATTTTTTCTTTTAAATAAAGCTTATTATTAAGTATTTTAAATATAATTATAAAAAAGTAATTATTATTTATTTTATTTTACTTATATTATTTATATTACTAATTTTTATATAATACTTAAACTATTTCTTTATATTTAAAATATATTAATATTATTTATATATTATTTTATATATTAAAAGTAAGTTCTAGATATAATAAATTAAGTATACTATTAATATAATAAGCTTTAATATACATTATACTTTTTAATTTAATATTTTTACATTTTTTAGCTTTATATATATATAAATCTTTTTATATTTTAAAGATTTTTAATTTATTTTTATTATATTTAGCTTTATTTTTATATAATTTATTTACTTTTATTATAAATGTATTAAGTAGTTATTTTAGCTATTTTACCTTTATATTCTATTTCTTAAATCCTTTAATATTATTATTATTATAATTTATTATTAGCTTTAACTTCTTAAGGTTTTCTATATATTTATAATAATTTTTATTTTATATTTTCTTTTTGTATTTTTTATATTTTTTTTTAATTATTATATTATCTTTTTTATATTTAAGTATATAGTCTTTTAGTTTAATTTAAGTAATATTAATATCTTATTTAAATAATATATTATAATTACTTTAACCAGGCCCGGTATTCTTTTGGATGGGGTGAAGGAAGAAGGTTGACACAGCTGCCGAGGGGCGGTATTTATACTGCTTGGTCAAGGCAGCAATTGCGCCACTTGAGGCAGATAAACCTTCTCTGATTTTGACTTCTGTGATTCTGGCCTACTATAGGGGCCTCATTGTTTAAGCCTTTGATTGAAAAGTTAGAAGCTTGATAGCCTCATACAGGGCTAACAGCAATAAAAAAAATAAAAAATTTCCTTAAGTTATTTTTAAGGTTTATATTTATATAGCTATTTAAGGTTTATACTATTATATTAATCTTAAAGTTTACTTACTATAGTTAAAATCTTATACCCTTTTTAGCTATAAGTATTATTATATTATATATTTAAATTAATTATAATTATAATACTTATATTTAAATATATTATATAATTTATAATTTCTATTATTAAGTTAAATAATACTTAAAGTTATTAGTTTTTTATATATTTTATATAAAATATTACTTTATTATTTTTATTATTATTTTTATTATTATTTTTATTATTATTATTATTATTATTAATTTTAAGAGTTATTTTAATAGTTATTATTCTATTATTAATTAAAGTAATAAAAATAAAAATTATTTAATTTATTTAAAAATAAATAAAAATATCTTTTTATTTTAATAAAAAATAGAATTATATTTATTACTTATTTTTTAAAAGGTTTTAGTTTAAGTAGTTTTAAGGCTTTATTAAAATCTTTTCTTTATAGTTTATTATTACTATTACTAGCTAATATAGTATTTTATTAATTATTAATTTAAGTTTATAAGTTATAAATAATATTATATAATTACTAGACTTTAGCTACTATTTTAATATTACTAAATAAAGCTTTAATATAAAGAGATATTAAGCTAATATTACTAAATATTTTAATAGTATAATATTACTTAATATAAATATAATATATTTTAAATAAAAGCTATTAATATATAATAATTAAGGTTTTAAATAAAAAAACTAGTTTATATTAAGTTTATATTTATAAGATATATAAAGTATTATATTAAGTATATTATATAATATTATATCTCTTAATAGTTAATAATATAGATAAGGCTTATTAAAGTAAAGAAGTATTATTAATAGCTAGTAAGTTAAGTTTTATTTAATATTAAATAAGTATATTTATATATTAAGTTATATTATATAGAAATAATATAATATAAAGTTATTATTAGTCTTAAAGTAATATAATTTTAAACTGCTATTAGTTCTTTAAGTATTAATCTTTTTTTAATTGATTTTCTTTTAGGAAAATAAATATAAGGGGCATGTAATGTAAGTGTATTAATTGTAATAATAATAGCCTTTAATTCTTATAATATAATATTTATACTAGTAAATTAACTATTATAACTATATATTTTAACTTTATAAACTATAATTAATATAAATTATTATTACTACTTAATATAATACTATTAATAAAAGCCTGCTATTACCTTAATAGGCATTAACTCTATTTTAGGTAATTTACTAAGTCTTTTAATACCTCTATTTAATTTATAATATAGTTAATAAAAGCCTTATCTTTAGCTTAATTTTTAACTTATAATACCTTAAAAAAGATTAAAAGACTAATATAATATTAAACTTAAAGCTATAGATTTTTATTAAATTACTAGATATATAAGTATTAACTACTTTAATTAAATAGTTATAGCTAGGTTAACTATTATTAATATTAATTATATAGTAATATATCTTATAATAGATTTTAAGGTTTTTAGCTTATTTTAAAATAATTTATTTAAGTTAAAGCCTTAATAGTAATTACTTTAACTAGATAATAATAAAAAAGGTATTTAACTTATTAAAGTTAAAGAAAATATCTTTTTTATACTTATAAATTAAAGCTACTTATTTAATTAAATTATAAGGTTTAAGGTAATAATACTTTATAATCTTAAGACTTAATTTTAAAGTTATTATATTTTTTAATATAATATATAATACTTTATATTATAATATATTAAAAATAAGTATTATATTATATTATCTTATTATATAAGACTTTATTAGCTATACCTTATATATTGCTATAAAGATATTTTAACTTTTTAATAAAAAGCTAATTATTTTTATAATTTTACTAAAATTAAAAATAATTAATAAATACCTAAAAAGTAATCTTTTTATTAAAAAAAGATATTTTATATTTTTATATATTTTTTATAGTTTTTATATAAGAATTTCTTTTACTTTAATAATAAAAAATTAAAATAGCTTTTTATATTTTAATAACTATTAATAAGATTATTAATTAAATTATTATAAAAATATATTATTTTAATTTTAATTAAGAAACTTATTTTTATTAAAGCTATATATATTACCTTTTAAAAGCTAAAGTTAAATAGGATTTTTTAGTATATTAGCTTAATATATCTTGCTAAGGCGTTATAAGCTTTAAGTATCGATTGATTATTAATTAGCGCCGCTGCGGGAAGTCTTTGGTGTTTGTCTATTGGCCCCATCTCGGGGAACTGATAGATGAGTCATGTTCGAACAACGCCCATTAGTGCACAGATACCTTACTCCAGGTTTATAGCCGTATGATTTTAAGATTGGCCAGGAAGAGATGAATCTGCCGGGAGCGGACGATTGTCGAGCACATTGTGGTATTTCTCATCGAGGCAGATGTCAAGTTCCTGTGTGAAACAGTATGCTTTTGATGCTTGGAAGTATCATCAACGCAGCAGTCAGAGGCGGGCTTAGGATCTTGCTGAATAGATGGATATCTTTACGTGTCTAGGAAGATAATATAGCTGGCAGCTCACTTCATGAAGGATTCGCCCGAGCGGTGAAAGATAGGTCATGTTCGCAACAGCCTTGCAGCAGCCCATAGGTTTGTCGAGTTTTGACTCATAGCTCGTGTACACGCTCGTAAGTGGGCATGAGCTTGTGGCCGACTGCAGGAACGAAGATCTTTTGCACTAAAGGTGGCAAATTCCTGAATTTTGATGTCAGTGAATCGAGAAAAGGTATTCTGAGCTGTATCTTCCGACGAACTGTGATGCTCTCTTTGAACAGAATCAAGCTGCACATTGCGCTGACTCCGTGTACGCTTCGCTGTCGAGAGAGGCAGCATATTTTTGTGCGACCGCTAAATTGCCGAGCAGCAACAAGACAAGAGGGACTGGATAGCGAAATGAGAAACCTGAGGCATCGGCATACAATAAATCATATCGTCCTCAGGTGCCTGAAAATGTTGGCCACTGCTTCACGTCTTTGAGGGGAGTCATCATAAATGTTCATACAGCTCCAGCCAGTGCCGAAACCTGCCAAAGGACCGCTGAGGTAATGCTTGAATATGATAACTGTGGATATTCTGTGCTTCAGCCGAGCTTGATAGGACCGCTGCTGGAAGGATTGTAAGAAGGCAGTCTGTGATCCGTCTTAGAGCCTGGTATAAGTTGTATATAATGGTTGTACCTCTTTATACTGTGCTATCCTTATCCATGCACTGCTTCAAAAGTCACTGCGGACAACCTGACCGTGATAGTCTGTTCAGAAACAACAGCTCAATAGGATCATGGCGCAGCCTTTATGACCATACAATTCTGGAAAGAGCCTTGTATGCCTCAAAAGTCCTTGGTAGTATGCCACTTCGGGATGGGCGGCTAACAACATAATTCATGCTGATGGACCCAAAGGGGCGGCATCGGAGCGGCATCAGTGGCACACGTACCCATCTTCAAATCTGATAAGAAACAAAGCACCGAATAGTAGCTCTGTGGGGCAAACAAGTACAATTAGATGAAGTCTGCACAGATGCGGCCCGCAAGAGTCAGCGCGTCTTCGGACTGCTCAGTAATCAGGTCCCAGCACTCTTAAATTAGAACAAAATCAGACGCCCGGTGCCCCAACCACATTCGACAACAGTAACAATACACCGGAAACTATATGTGCCGGGGGAGCTAGGCAAATCGAAGCATGGCGTTAGACCGAGGGCAAGAGCTTTCCCAGCGATGGGACGAAGTGAGAGGCTGAGTTTCTGACATCGCAGGGATTCTTGTCGAAACCACTCGAAATCTGGGACCGTGCTTTTCGTGAGAACTAGGCGAGCTTTAACTTCGTTCATGAGAGCGCGACGATTGCATCTGTATAAATTTCCATTCCGAGCTGTTGTCAGTTAGCATCACTGACATCTTTGTTTGCAAACCAGTCTTTCACCTTTGTAACCGCCACTCGCTTCAAAACAAATCAACAAACACTGTACACAAAAACCACCAAAAGTTCACAAGAATGATCGTTGGCCGCGTTATTGGCGTACTTCTGCCATTCGCACTCGCACTCGCGGCAGCCATCTTCACCCTCGTTCCCGCACTCGCAGGCGTCACCGACAAATCTCTCTACCTCATCCAGCTCGACTTCGAGAATCTTAGCATAAGTCCTGCGAGTGAACTTGTCGATAAGATCTTACCACGTGCCAAGACAGTCGAAAAGAATATTACTGCCGAACTCCTTGGGCTTGACAAGACCTACGATATTACGCTCTGGGGGTTCTGTCATACTGATACAGATAATAAGCGAGAGTGCTCGAGTCCCAAGTTCGACTGGGTCAGAAAGAATATATCAACAGACCACATTAAGAGTGTTGATAAAGATGTCGAGGTCAGACTGCCGAAAGAGATCAAGGCTGCTATCCAAACCTTTGGATCGATAACGAAAGGAGCTGAGGTTACCTTCATTGTGGCCATGATAGAGCTAGCCATCGAGATTGCTCTTGGTATCTTTGCAGTTTGTTCTCGCGAACTGACCTGCTGGACATGGATGGCAAGTGGCCTTGCTTCCGCGTTTGTCCTCGCGTCAGCCATTCTCTCTACTATCATGGCCTCCGTCTCGATTGGTGCCGTGGAAACTACTGCTAAGCTCTATGGAGTCAAGGGAAAAGTCAACATTGTTTTCCTCGCCATCATTTGGATTGGTGCTGCACTTGCTATTGCTGCAAATCTCCTCTGGATTATACCAACTCTCTGCTGCAGCACCACCACCAATCGAAAACACCCTGAAGGCAAGGGACTACTTGAGCGCAGTCACTACTCTGGAGCTTATGCCCCTATTGATGATGATCATGAGATGCAGCCGACATATCACAATCGGGGCCTGGCGCCATCTCCCCGGACGGATCTTGCCTATGAACCATACAGCCACCAGGTTTAAGGCCATGAGTCAGTTGGAGAAGTTATGAATGTTACGCTAGACCGTTGGTACGATTGTAACTGGTGGGTGTCTCCGATGATAGGATCCTGCAACAGATTGAGGGAATAGCTGTCATCTGGATTTTCGTTTTAGATTTGTATACTCAATCTTTTGCTAGATTTTGGAAAGTCATCAGACCACAGTTATCTTTGTTGAGGCTATGTGCATATTGCCTTCCAAAAGCTAAAGTTAAATGGGATTTTTCGGCGTGTTGGCTTGATATGTCTCGCTGAGACATCATAAGCTTTAAGTATCAACCGCAGTACTAAAGCCCTCCACACTCAACAACTCAAACACATCCTTTGGGTAAAGATATCACTAAAACTATCATCAAACCCCAGTCTGCCATCTGTCAAAAACCTGCTATAGACACCAGTGACCTCGATGCAAACATCCGACCTTGTGACATTTGTAAAGACAACATGGACATGCTTATCGCCACTGGTACAAGTGTTCGTAGTGTGATAGTTTGCCTCGGCGCTGTTCAATTTGAGTCGCCAACAAAAGCTCACTGAAGTCTCACAGTCCGAAAGACTGATGGCGAAGCCAACCGACTTCACTGTAGCACAATGGCCATGTCAGGGGTAATCGGACTTCATCAGTATTTAAAGTCATTTCTGAGTAAGTGGTTGTAAATTCCTCTCAAAACACGTGTTCCCAACACACAATTAATATTAGTCTCTTTTTTTTATCATCCAATGCCCCATGACTTTGTTCTGACACATGCTCCTAAAGCAGAGACATCTCGATGACAATAAGCCCTAAAATCCTTCGCATATCACTGTTCCCGCTCTAAATGCAGATCTGTCCTGACTATGCCTTGCCAATCCCCGCCCCGTGTCTTAAGTCGGCAAGGAGTATTTCAGCTACTGAGCTTGATTACTCTTTTTATCCAATCAGATATTGTCAAACCTCAATCCCCTGAATCCGAATCCCCAGCTAAGTCACCATACGAGACAATAGCATTACGTAGACAGTGGAGATACTCAGAACGGACTTCCACTTTTGAAGTAACGACAAACGAACATCTTGACTTATTTGCCAAGCTAAATGAACATTGACACCCGATTTGGTGGTTGATCGGCATATTTTGCTGTCAGCTCAGCCTCGAGTTTCCTGATCTCCCGAGGCTTAGATGCTCTCCGTGGGGTAAAAAGGATCAAACCCCAACTCATTCCTTGCGGATAGCAATAGGCAGCAAGTTTGTCTCGTCGAAGGATTCTAGATGCAACATTAGACCGTTCGAAGTGATGTCATTCATGCGGTATAGGAAGTGAGTTGGCTGGAGGTGTGAGCTTGTGGATGACCGAGTGCAGCTCTGGAGAACAGTGAAAGGAAGGCGTATATATAAATAAGCGGCAGTCCATCTTTCAATGTCTCTTCATTCAACACAAACATCATTCAGCTTTCACAACCTTACCAAAACAGACACTCTCTCATCCGGTATCAATATGCCTTCTCCTCGTAACATTCTTTTCGGCCTTTTGGCTGCCTCA
This sequence comes from Fusarium xylarioides, assembly GCA_013183765.1. Lineage (NCBI taxonomy): Eukaryota > Fungi > Ascomycota > Sordariomycetes > Hypocreales > Nectriaceae > Fusarium > Fusarium xylarioides. Next base: position 10,479 of record SRZU01000138.1, read on the forward strand.
CTTTCGTCCACCATCTCAGCCGAGCATCTTCGCGTTGTCTGGTCCCAAGGCGACTTCTCAACCATCTCCGGGCCCAGTGGCGGAAGCCAAAGCGGCCACAGCTCCGGCTTCACAATTCTCAAAGATGACGGCACTGCCATCTACAGCAAGGCATACCCGGCAGACCACTCTCCCTGCTATAACACCGGCGATGGACGCGAGTTCACCTTTGGCGGAGATTGCTGGACCAAAGAGCGCAAGTTCCGCTGCAAGTCCTCCTTTGCTGGTGACCCCGAGTCCTGCGAGGTCAAGGACCAGGACGGAAACAGTCTTGGTACTGGAGAGGGCAAGACTGACACGACCTTCATTGGCATCGCTATCGCACAAGACTCTGCTTGTGTTGTTGAGTTCAATACTGATGACGATGAGGACTGCCCTAAGGATGAGGACAACAACCTGGGCGTTAGATCTGGTTAGCTGCCATCAGCCAGCGAGGGGGGCAATCGGGTAGCGAGGATATTGAGGTGCGCAGCTGTTTTGTGTAAATGTGTGTTCCTGGCCAGAGTTTGTTGCCACACAATCTGCTAGAACATGGAGAGACAAATGGTCTGAGGCTCTTATCTTCCATAGGATTCATGCAAATATACCTTGTATTTTCATTAGTATGTCAAAGAGACCTCGAGACTCTTAGGTATTGGTGGCGAAATTTTGGTACTTCATAAATTGATAGTCACCAATGAGCACAATTATCTAACTCAACGGAGACTCCGAAGGGGCAGACATGGTTCTTTAGTAGGACGTAGAGATATCAGTCATACTCTTGGGAGGCCGTGCGTGAACTTAGTTGCATTACATCACCTTTAATGCTACTCGCTGGCTGCTCTCTTTTATCCTTTAGGGAATGTTTTTAGAGTTCTCTTTATAAATCAGATGTGCTTATCATCAGATAGGCTATGAAGCTTATCTTAGGTAATTATATTAGGTAGCTAGTATACTGCCTGGATTGGCTTTAATAAGAGTGTTATTTTAAGTTGATAGACCGCACAGCTGATAGCTCACATCACGCGCCTCACACACGTAGCCCTGCTCCCAAAATGAATAGATTCTTGTCCACTAGAATTGCACGCAGAGAAAGCGAGTTTCTACAAAGAACTATATGAGTTTTGGCTCCCATCAAACAGGCCACTTTTGCTAACGGCTATGTACAAAGAACTTTCAATTTAACGAACAATAATTAGTCAATGCTGAAGATGATGACTTGGGATTGTTCATATTCTTAGCTAGCCTCAAGATGATTTGTGGAAATATCAATAAAGTTAGACGACTGAACTATCTTGCTTGCCTATCAATAGTTTGTTGTAAAGTCTTTTAAGATGGGAGTGTACTATAAATATCGGATGCATCTTCTCTTTTTCTCTTATTCCCTCTCTTTCTTATCATTATTGCAACTACAGGAAAGCTATGAAACTAGCCCAGCACATCAAGAAGGATCTTCGCCTAGACAAATCTCCTTCAATACCATTATCCACTGAACAGTCAGTCAACCCTCATACTTGACGCATCGGAGTCATCTCCCTTTTCAACACTCCAGTAGAGTACTGACCTTCTATAGCCAACACCCAGCTTTGACTAAAGTCTACCTAATAACATGTCGGTAAGGGATTGCGATTCTCTAGTCGAGAGCCCGCTCCCATCGTACGATGGGTACTCAGCAGATGATGCAAGTGTCTGCAGTGAAGATTCCGGGATTTGCATGTCGCATGGATTGGGTCGAAATGCCAAACCCGAGGTGAATTCCCCATATGGGCCCACCTGGAAACAAGGTCGTCCTTCCAACATGCATGACCCGCCCGGAGCTGTCCCGTATAGCCATCCAGTCAACGCCCAATGGTCTCCACAGCCCGTCCCAATCATCTGCCTACCACCGACCTATGACCAGATCCAACCCTCACAGCTTGTTCCAGAATCAGATGAATCTGAGAATGAGCTAGATCAGTCGCCTAATGACGACCCACAAGTCAAAGCAGAAGACCAAAACTACATCGACCCTATTGAGGTTATTCTCAAAGAGAACCAAGAACTACGCATGGCAGATGTGCAGCTTCAGAGCGAAATCAGAACAGGGCTCAACAACCAGTTTGCCATGCTCTCCCAGTCCTCAAATGTTGTCCAGATGCAACTGAGACAAGCTCAGAAGCATTGCGAAGCAATCGAGAAGGAGTTCAAAGTTGCGGAAAGGCGTTATCGTGACCGTCACATCAGTGCGCAGGGTGGGATCAAAGAACTCCGCAGTCTCGTGAAGACAGTCCTCAAGGAACAAACGATGCTCAGAAGTTACCTGAAACGTAAGGGTACGGTTGAAATCACCTGACGTCTGAGGACACGCCACAGACAGTAAGACACAACAGACAAGTCTATGTCGAATGATGGGTTTATGTGTGGGGACCAGAAAATTTGAAAGAGGTTGATTCGACAGTTGGCGTTGGGATTGAGCGGGAGTTTCTCGTGCGTACTTTAGTAATTTCCTTGTCGAGTCTTTTTTAAATACAACCTTATTTTGTGGAAAGGAAGCATTCAAATTCCGGACTTTAAAGAAGAGAAAGCTCATTTAACCATTGTTTCAACATGACAGATCGTCAATCTGCATTACCTAATCAACAAGGATATTGCTTACGCCCCTCCCAATTTTAGTTTAGGCAGATGAACAGCAAAGATGAAACCTGCTTGATGTTGCAATTTCCCAATAGACAAATCGAGGTCATCATCATCGAAATGTCTGGACATCAGAAGTACACAGGCGGAGGCTCATCTCCAGTTGAAGTAACGTCCGCGTCGGATAGCAACCCCGTTCAGATCATCTTGACACCGCCTACGCCAATCGTCTCCACTGGAAATTTTGACCGACGAGGGGAAGACACGTTCAAGGAGGTTCTTCCTGCGGTGTCTGAGGAGAAAGAAGTTGTTCAGAAGACAGATGGATCTGACGAGAAGGAAGTTCATGTTGTAAATGAGGGGCATGATGAGAAGGAGGTCTATATCCCCGTCGCGGAGAAAGAGGTTTATGGCCATGGGCTCGAGAAGGAGGTCCACGACCTGAGGATTCATGATGGACATGATGAGAAGCAAATCTACGACCCAGGCGAAAGTATTGCTCAAGTGCAACGTATCGACTCACCAGAGAAAGAAGTTTTCCCTCAAACAAGCCACGAGGATGAAAAACGGTTCTACCATCCAAATGGCTCAACCCAGGACCAAGAGAACGAAGCGTCTATGGCGGCTCGGAAATACAACAGCAACACGAGTGAGCGAAGAGAGAGTATCTCAACCGCATCCACCGAAATATCAGAGAAGAAAGACAGCGCCGCTCGGGGTTACTACCAACGCCACGTCAACAAATGGAGCCAAGCAGTGGACAAGAAGAAGAAGGCCTGGACGACTTTCACCAACAATTCCACTACGGCTATGACAGAGAAGGCCAATCAAATCGACAAGGGATTCAAGAATCGCTACACGGCATTCGAGACCGGCACTACAACTAAACTGAACCAGCTTGATAGAAGTATCAGCGATAGTGTTGACCGAGCTGGGAAGAATGTCAACACCAAGGTTGCGACTTGGAAGACAGGTATGGGAAATATGAAAAGTCAGAGTATGAATAGTGTCAAGACCTTGGGATCTCGATGTCAAACTGGTACGAAGGAGGGGAAGAAAGAGGGGGAGACACAGTGATAAAGTTGTTTCGATCGCTTTGGAGTTCAGTGTCGATTTCAGTTTTGTTTCAGCCTCTGTTTCTCGTTCAGTTTGCTCATACACGATAGCGCATTCATTGGTCTTAGCATTGTAACATATCCATTCATTATCGCATCCTAATACCACCCAAGACCGTCATATGTTCCATCCAATTTCCCGTCCTTATCAAGCTTGATTACCGCCTCTTTGGTCCTCCTTGTCATGAGCTTAGGGTACTCAGGCGATGTAACTGGAGGTGCTGGGAGGGTTGTATCCTGACGGAGCCAAGCCACACCGCGGGCTCCATCAACGGTTTTGACTGCATTGCGCAGGGTAGCTATGTCGGATTCTTCAAAGGCCCCTCCTAGCACAACGGCGCGGGGAGCATTGTTGTAATTCCCGGAACCGATGGCGCTGCTGTCAGGATGGGATGGTGGACTTTTACCGGCAAGAAGAGCTGGTATCATGACTTGTCCTGAGGCTCCAGGTAAGATGAATTCAACGTAATGGTGTTAGTATTGGAGGTGGACTGGTGCCATTTTCTACCTTCGATCTCTGGCTTGAGAGCTTCAATCACTCTTTCACCAATAAATTCAGTTTTTCCGCAGAGGATGATTGGGATCGGGCTCGTTTCCGACATTCTGGTTGCTATCGAGATGGAGTTTCAAGGGTAAGCAGAAATAGAAGTGACCCTGCCTGAATGACCGCCAGAGTTGTATTTAAACCAGGTTCAGGCTAAGCTTCAGACCCCGACCTAAATGCTGACACGACGTGATCATGAGGGGTAAGACCTAATCTGCATTCTGCAAGCATAGAATATTATGCTCATTATTCAAATATTTCACTCATTGAAGCTATTCGCGAACATTCATGTGCCTGCAATGGGAATGCCTCGGGAGTTGTCCCAGATGGGGCTGTAGGTTCTCGGATGGTTGAGATGCCGAAGCGCTATGAAATATGCGGAAAAGTGACCTCCACTGTAATTTACCCGCCCAAAGCGCTGGGTACTGCAGATCAGCGATGCAAAACCACAAATACGGGCCTCAATAAAAAATTCTGCTGGTCTCAAATGACGTTATTGGCGATCGACCCATCGATCATTTCAGTCATCACAATCATCGACTGCAAGGGTAAAGAAAAAGAAAAGATCAGCTAGAACAAAGCTGGGCAGCAAGGGATAGACTAAACGTGCGTGTGGTGATCACTCTCCTTGCTGCATGTCACACGCAAGGGCCTTGTGATATTAAGCCACGCGATAATCACGCCTGTCAAGAGGGGAAAAAACATCTTCATCGGAGGGTTTTATTCCCTAGCGATATTGTAACGCTTTGACTCTCGTATCTTGTTATGGCTAATGACATCGATAATGGCGGTCATTGGAATGCCCATTGACGTTGACGCTTAACGGCCACTGGTGATTACTCTACTGCCAAATTGGTAATCTGTTCGTCTGGCGCTTTACCCTGTAGGAAATGACATATCGTGTCTCACTCCCAAATCGACGTATTCTCCCGACTGGGGTTACACCCTGCAGCCCTGCAGGGAGCCAAGTCCACTGAGAAGTGATAGCTTCGGCATTCCTTTCAGTTTTCCCTTTGTGAACAGAAACGGAAAACTTCGGATTCAGGTACCAATACAGGCGTACGTCATGCGTCTACTAGCGACGCCTCGCTCGCGATGGCGTCGTGACGGGATATATTCCGCTAAGTTATCTAAACTGCGGCACAGTGAAGCTACCAGCCGCTTGGACGAGTACCCGGCCCCAATATCACCAGTTAAACTCATCGATACGATTATGCATCGTGATCCTTTCCATGTCAACGGCGCCGCCAATGTAACCATGTCGGTAGAGACTGGAGTTCATGTCAGGAACACACTAGCCCAACCCGCTAAATTAGCTCTCGTTAACTTCCGTCCCCCAAATCACACTCAGATCACGATCTTGAAAAGCTTCCCCTTTCGTCGCGATCGGGACCTGAGCGTTGGGACCTGAACAGCCATTGGACAGTAAAGTTGATCGACCAGTTCCTCAGAAGCTAAGATTGGCGTTATTTCGAAAATGACGGCTCATATTGTGCGGGCAGGGGACTTAGGTAGGGACGCGATACGAAACAGAACGAAACGAAACAAATAGCAACGACACCCTTTGTCCGGGTGTATACTAGCCACTCAAAGGAACAGGTCATTGTCTCATTCTTGCTTTTCCATCTGAGTCGTGGCTTATTACGTATCCGCGCTACCGGCAGCACTGCGTCATAGGTACTGTAGTTGGGTTCAGTATTAGGACATGGTCCCTTCGAAAATGCAGACTCAACATCTTAACCTCGTTGACGACGAGATGGATTCTCAACCTCCGCCCATTCCACTGCGAGCGCAAACTCCAAGACGACAAGTCGCGACGAAGCAAAGGTATTTTATAGTCCAATTGAGTAACAGAGGAGGGACACTGACGGTTTAGCTTTGAGACGCAGGATTTAGGCGACGGAATGGCAAACTTCGACCCAGAGCTTTTACAGGCCCCGTCATCGAGAGCCTCGAGCCGAGCCATGTCGTACCGAACGCAAGAATCGCAAATATGGTCACATAAAGACAGAGATGCATCGTCAATCTCGTCCGTATACATCCCTACACATCTTCCTGCGCTGCAAGCAAAAGGTGCTGGCCTGGATCGTGATGGGTTGGAGCCATTGACCGAGGAGGAATATGACCCCGCGTCGTTCGACCTCGTCGTTCCGGCGCATGCGATGGGAAAGCAGTATACGCTCGAGACACAATCCGAGCTGCTTTTCTCAGTGAAGCATTTGTCTGTCATCTTTGACGACCCTGTTCTTCTGCAGCGCTTCACCAATTACCTGTCTGCGTCGCGGCCGAGTTCTGTACCCCTCTTGACGTACTACCTCGACACTCTCAAGGCGATGAAGGCAATCAATTACGCCAATTCGCTGACGGGATCCCTCAAGACAATTGATGGCCATGATTTCACAGCCGATCCTGTCACTGCGACTGTCAACGAGGCATTGGCGAAGCGGGCTACTGAGGCTTTCCAAGCCATGGTGAACCATGATCTACCTGCGTACATTACCCATACATACATCCAGACTGTCAGCATCACAATCAAGAGAAGAATAACGGACACACTGGCACCTCAATTGCGCGATCTTTCGGAAGGTCTGGCAGAGGTGTTCTGTTTGACAGACCCTTCGAGATCCGACAACCCAATTGTTTTCGCAAGTGAAGGTGAGTTACCACTCGGCATGACCATATCGCAAATGCTAACATGATCGCAGAGTTCCACCGAACGACCCAGTATGGCATGGACTATGTCCTTGGTCGCAATTGCCGCTTCCTCCAAGGCCCCAAGACGAACCCATTCAGCATCAAGAGAATCCGCGACAAGCTCGCAGCCGGCCAAGACCACTGCGAAACATTCCTCAATTATCGTCGCGATGGATCCCCATTCATGAACTTGCTCATGGTCTCCCCGCTGTACGACTCTCGCGGCGTCGTGCGATACCATCTCGGTGCCCAAGTCGACGTCTCCGGTCTCGTCAAGGAATGCGCTGGCTTGGACTCACTGGAGACACTCATGGCGGACGAGAACCCTGAGAACGAGCGCTACCCTGGCGAGGAGGAGCAAAGACAGAAGGACGAGCAGAAAGATGAGTTCCAAGAGCTGGCTGAGATGTTTGACCTCGCGGAACTCAAGACTGTTCGTGAAGCCGGTGGTGCGTTTCACCGCACGCATCAGCAGGATGTTCGACAAACAGATACAGTTCCTGCGAATTGGAACAAGCCCCGCTTGGTCTTCCGCGACGATGCCACCATCAATCGACGCCCTTCAGATCCCGTCCTCCATGACACAGCCATGGCAAGCTTTGGCGGCCGTCTCAGCGGCATCTACAAACACTACCTCCTTGTCCGACCCTTCCCCAGTCTTCGCATCCTGTTCGCCTCTCCGTCACTACGTGTGCCGGGCATGCTCCAGAGTTCATTCCTCTCCCGCATTGGTGGCTCAGACCGCGTCCGCGAAACCCTCACCCAAGCCTTCGCGGGCGGCAATGGTCTCACCGCCAAGATCCGATGGCTCTCCAAGGCAGAAGTACAGACTAAGAACCGTAACTCTCGCGCCATGGATCATTCTGCCAGCGGCGATGGTGGCCAAGCTCCTCCTGCAAGCCCAGGCCGTAACCGCTGGATCCACTGCACGCCTTTGTTAGGTTCAAATGGAGCTGTTGGTGTTTGGATGGTTGTTCTTATTGATGATGAGTCGGATCAGGCTTTTATTCGAGGTTTGAGGAGAGAGGCTCCGCCTGTGCAGCCGCAGCCTATTCAACCGCAGCCGCAGCCGTCGCATGAGCTGTATGGTGACGATGATAAGATGAGTTTGAGTAGTTTTGCAGCTGCGCACAGGAATATCTGATGGAGGTGAAGGACCCGGGCTTGTGAGAGTAGATTTATGAGCACACGAGCATAAGCCTGTTATTTTAGGGCCATATAGTCATATTAATGATACACTCTTTTTTCTTTCTTTTGTAAAACTGCCCTCATCCTGATGGGGTCCTCGTTGAACGTCCCATTTATGCACATGGAGCTCATGACCCACCACGCACCACCTTCTTCTTCTTCCAGTGGCTTTCTATACGAGACTACGTCAGAGACCCTTCCATGACATTCCTAAACAGATTTAGTGAATCCTTTGACAGCTTTGACAATTTACGCGGCCCGGGCCGGGCGGGAACCTTGTCAACGTTATTCTGGAAGCTGGAATGCACTGTTAGACTGGCATAAGCGGCGATGAGTTGTTGTAAGGATGTCGGCGACAGGCCTATCTTGAAATGATTCCAAAGCCAACCTTCTTACAAATAAATAATGTCTACATACCGAGACTTTGCCGAGATGACATGACTTCAGATGAGATTGTTCACTTATGGGTGTCATTTACCCAATTCCCTGGCCCTCGGGGACCTCCAGCTGATACCTCGACAATTACCTTGCATAGCCATCAAATCGGCTTGAGAATGTCAATCAATCATCATCGCGCCAAGTCATACACCATCATCCTGACACGTGAGATTGCGACATATACCCCGCGGATGGTGATGGAGCCGTATACCTAAACTGGAAAGGAGCGCCGATGATATAACGTTAGTGTAACATGCGTATTCATCGAGTATAAAAGGTATTATACAGATGCCACCGATTCCGATTCGAAATATCCATTTCAAACACAATCCCAACCTCATCAAGCCTTTTACCAACCCACTCAAACATGTCTTCTTCAATCGTCCCAGAGTATGAGGCTGCGAATGAGCAGTATGCCGCAGCCTTCAACAAGGGAGATCTTGCTCTGCCTCCATCTCGGTATGATAACTGAATTCTGTATTTTCTTCACAAGCTAATAAAGCACAGTCACGTCGCTGTCGTTGCCTGCATGGATGCTCGTCTCGACCCTGCTCAGGTTCTCGGCATCGAGCTTGGCTCCGCCCACGTAATCCGCAATGCAGGCGGTCGAGCTGCAGATGCTCTCCGTTCTGTCATCATTTCCCAGCAGCTTCTCGGAACCCGAGAGATTGTCATTGTTCATCATGTTGGTCCTCAAACTCCTTCTTAAATGGACATGACTGACCTGTTATAGACTGACTGCGGCATGCTCACCTTTTCCGATCTGGATCTCAAGACAAAGGTTCGCAAGGATCTTGGTGAAGACGTTGATCACATTGCTTTCCTCCCTTTCGGAGACCTTGAGCAGAGTGTCCGTGATGATATCGCTTTCCTGAAGAAGAGCCCTCTGGTTCTGGACGTTCCTATCACCGGCTACATCTATGATGTCAAGTCTGGCAAGATCAACAAGGTTGATGCCTAGGTTCAGCTGGTGAGGTGTGATCTGAGTTCTGTATGGTGATTATGAGCTCTCGGCGATCATGGGGAGTAGAGGTGTTATTGGTGTGAGCTATTTGGAGATGATACCAGGTTGGGCGTTGTGAGGTGTGTTCAGAATTATACCAGTGAGAGTTCAAATAGTAATCTAATCATGATTATCTGTATAAGTAGTCTCAAGGACTGTAAACATGGGCATAAGACCCAAGACAAGAAGGGTGAAATTAGCCAAGGCGGCTTCAAGTCGAACTTCAACAAAAGAAAGGAAACAAAGGGAATAGTTAACGATGTAAGACCAAGTCATCACTGGTCGACATGAAGCTCTTCAATGATCTTGTCAGCAGCTGCGAGAGCAAAGCAAGCAGCAGTGAGAGTGGGGTTGCAAGCATTCTGGGTAGGAATGACACCGCAGCCTCCAAGTACGAGATCATCAACGCCCCAAGCCTTGCCGTTCTTGTTGACGACACTATCAGCTGAAGTGCTGCCCGCACGGTATGTACCGCAGATATGGAGAGCAGATCCAGGAGCGAGGTACTTGGGCTCTGCACCAGGAAGAAAGCCGCCAAGTTTTCTAGCAACATCGATCATGCTAAGCGAAGAAAAGAGGTCACAAGTTAGGACTGTACTGTTCATTTGGGCGGTGGAGAAACTTACTCTGTAATCATTCGCTTGCAGCGCTCTTCCGCCTCATCATCCAAGATAAAATTGAAGATTGGCTGTTTTAGAACGTCAGCTCAAACATGATACGTATGACAAAATTTGGTTCCACATACCTGAGGCATTCCAAACTGATCTTTGGTCTTGTTAGAGAATGTGACACAGTTGTCATAATCAGGTTTCATGTAGCCAAACCAGCGAAGATCGACAACTAGGCGTTGATCGATGTTCGACGGCACTTCACCATAGCCAAAGGCATCACGGTGAATCTGAGTGTGCCAAGGATATTTCTCGGACAGTGGGAAGTAGACCTGTGGGTCAGGATCGTTGAAGGGGAAAGGTAGTGGGTCATTCTCATGGTCTGCAGTGTGACTCTTGACAACCTCTTCGTCCCGGACGCTGTTAACTAGGGTCCTATCAAGAACGACTTGACAAAATGACATAGGCTGCTCGGTCAGGTAGTGGCCCTGGATATCCCAATTAGACTAAGTTGCAGGGTCTGTTGGATGAGTGATCTTACCAGCATAGGCAGCTTCCCCTTCAATCCAGACTTGTACAAAATACCCGGAGTAAGCACGGCACCGGCACAGACGACGTACTTCTTGGCCTTGATGTAGTATTCTTTGTTGTCCTCAAGGTCGTTGATCACGGCGAACTGAACCTGGCCTTGGGCATCTACTTCGAGCCTGTCGCATTGGGTGTTGGGCCTGATGTCGAACAGTCGTTCCCCATCCTTATAAAAGTACTCTGGGGAAGAGAGTTCTCCAAGGATGGTAGCAGTGCAAGACCACTCAACGTACTCTTTGTTACCTTGCTTGCGTTTGCAGGCTAACGGCATGCTCTTCATCTCACGATCGGGGTATGCCTCGGTAAGGACGCGCTTGACGAGCCTCTGGCGGACAGAATCATCAAAAGCGTCGTCGGTCTTCTTGAAGAGCTTCTCAGCCCGACTGTAGAGAGTGTTCCACTCACTGTTGCCGAATAGATCAGACCGTTCAATCCCCTTGCGCTGTCGGGGGGTGCAGCATGTCCAGTGAGATCCCATACCACCGACAACACGAGTTGCCGCTGCGGCAGGAAGGTTGCCATAGGCCTTCTGCTCCGGGTTCTGGCCATTGAGGACATACGCCGGGTCAGTAGGTCTTTCTATGTTAGCGCAAGTCTTATGAAGGAGATCAAGTTCCCTACCTGCTAGACCAAGATGCTGGCTCCATGATAGGCCTTGCGGAGTTGGTTGGCACCGACAGTGGGTGCAGCTCTCCCTACATGATATGAATTAAAACATCACAGAAATCTGGGTTGCCATACCTTGACAGTGCTGAAATGGATGTTAGATTTTGAAGATTGAAGAATGTTGGACTGGATGAACTTACTTTGTGAACAAGCTGATATCCTTCTGAACTGCAACGCTGTTCTTCTTATGATCGCCGACACGGCGAGTTTCCCTTTCTCACCATAAGTAGCTGCGCAAATCTTCATGTAAGTAATGACTTACTGTTGGCCGATATCGATCATTGTAACCTTGATGCCCTTTTTAACAAGGGTATGAGCGAAGGTGGCGCCGATTGGGCCAGAGCCAACAATGAGAACATCAGTTTTTTCGAAATGGATGGTGTCACTAGCAGAGCTAGGACTGGGGGTAGGCTTGTGGACCATGGTTGCAAAGGAGTGAAGAAAAAAGAGTGACAGAAAGATTGTAGTAGGTATTTTGGGGGAGTCTAAGGTGCTGATGATCGTCTTTGTTAAGACTGGGAACAGCCTTTTTATAAATCCCAACTACATCCGTCAGACTTCCTTCCTCGTGAAGTTCTCCAATCAGACATAGAATATAAAAATCTGCGCCCAGGTGGAAATGTGATTGAGAGATAAGGTCGTCACATATCTGAGGACCCCGCCGTACTGGTACTTCAAATGACCTTACAGCGAAAAGCGAGACTGTTGAGAAACCCATGTCTGTATTCCCTTTGTAAGTGAGTCCAAGTTTTACTATCGTCCGGGCAACTCGAGACATTTATACAACCTTTTCTGGAAAGAAGCTCCCAGGGTAATGCCAAGGCTATCGAAGGCTGGCTGAAAGGTGAAACATTACGCAAAGAAGCCAGTGGAGATTACGGACCGAGCCAGAACATTCCGAATAGTATTTTCCCCAGAATTCTAGTGAACGCCAGCCTGGAATTGGCACCACCTATTGGCCTAGTGTTGAACATTTATAGAGCATTGCGCGTGGTTTGTCTTCATGAACTTCAGCTGTGGCGCCAAGGCTTCCCAGGGCTTGAACATCTCAGACCGACCTTACCCAACCCATACTGTATTTGAAACGTCCGGAATGATATATGAGGTCCAAGCGATGGGCAAAGGGTGAGATCCAAGTCATAAATCGAGAATAAGAACTTTTAATAGTATTGACGGGTTGAAGGAAAGTTTCGTTACACTAAGTTACCATAGAGCCCATACGACCTAACCCAGACTCTTATACCATGACCCAAATATCCTTCAAAGGAGCGATGAAAGTTGCTTCAATGGCAAATGATAATAAAGACTATCATTGGGCCTGTTCCCGATTCTGGTAGATAGGATTAGTGGTAAATCCCAGATTCAGACTCTGCCAATTCCACAGCATAGCAAGATCACCCAGCTCGGCCTCAGAGATTGTCTGCCATCCCATCTCGAAATGTGGCTGCCCAGCAGCAAAGCTCTGCATGCTACTGGTAATACCGTCGGGCCAGGACTGCCCATTTGTCGCAGCGGGGTTCATCTGCTGAGCGTAGGTGTAGTTCTGGAACTGATGGTCCTGAACATCCTGAGGAAACGGCATCAAAGGTTGCTGACCAGCCTGAATTCTGCCAGGAACCACTGGAGGCGGGTTGTGGTATGGTTGGTACTGAGCAGCGGGCAGAGCATGCTGCGTAGGTTGAGCCAGTACCTGTACCGGAGCTGGTGCGATATGGGCCAACTGAGAGCTTGGCAGTCTGGCGGCAGCAGGAACAGGAATAGCACCATTCCCCCCAGGTGGTTGGTCGAACCGGCGCTTCTTGTGAGCATCGGCAGCCTGCATCCCGGCGGTCGACGGCAGTTTCTTAATCAGCCGTCGTAACACGTCATAGGGAGCTTTGGCTGTGTTAGTAGCGGTGCGCAGCTTCTTCAGAGTCGCAAAGGCTCTAGCAATTGAGCCGATGACTTCTTCGCGACGTGGCACGATGCCATCTTCAGCGTGAATGATGACTGAGCACAGAAGAGCCGCTGTGTCAAATATACAAAATGGCACGAAGTGGAAGGTTGTGTCTCTGGTCCAGACGTACTCGAAGAAACGGTGCACAGCCTCCATGAGACGTAGGGCATAGTCAATGCCTGTCTCTCGGAACTCGAGATCAATGGGAGGTGCCGTTGACCTCTTCATCGACTTGGCCATGTAGCCTCTGAAAGGGCCAAGGGCAATGGAGAGGGTGCAAGTATGCATGTAGTGACGATGCAGTGCAATCCACGGCAGATCCTCGTTAGCAGGGGTATTGGGGTGATCCAGAGCATACTCAGGCGGAAAGGTCTTCATGAAGCCTTCCAAAATGGCCTGATAGTCTCGAATCTCATCAGGCTCAGTCAGAATCTTCGGTGGACCAAAGCGTTTGAAGATGAGGCTGACAAGCTCTGACTGAAGCTTGAGATGCAGCATGGGCGAGGCTGGATAGTCTTCGAGGGTAAGACTTGGAAGACCGACGTCACATTCCGCACGGTCGATGAGCATTGGACGAGCCAATAGTGATGAAACAAGCCTGTAATCAATTAGCATGTACGTAGTTCAGTATACAGGCAGTACCTACCAGTCCCAGGAGTCAACGATACACCATAGTCGTCTCTTCATTTCTAGCTCAAACCCTGGCAGTTGGTCTTCTGGCTTCTTATGAAGATCTGGACAGTAGTCAGCACTACGCCACTCAGTCACTGACCATGGACTTACCAATCATCTGGGCTTCTCGTACAACAGCACCCAACACCTGCCAGCACTCTGCAAACCGTGCCTCAGCCTTGAACCAGTAGCACGAATGCAAGAGGTACTGGACTGTGTAAACATGTCCGTGGCCAACAGGGATGGCGCTGTGAAGCTCCCGGGCAGCATCGTGATACTTCTGCGTCAGCTCTTTGACAGATTCACCAACATCACTTTCGATCTTGGCTCGGAGTTGGCCATCGACATGCTGCACGGAACAAGCGCAGACCATGAGTAGCAAGCATGTCCACTGGACGCCACAAGTTCGACCTTTGGTGTAGTCATCCCACCAGCGGGCGTACTCTTTGCTGAAGAAGGGTGGGTAGACGATGTAGTAGTAAAAATTGACCACGTCAAGAAAGCTCTGGACTAAGCAATCTGCTAACCGTAAGATGATGATCACGCGACAGTATTGGTGGTCTTACCAACGACGTGTCTCGGAGGTAACACGTCCAAAGCACGCTTCAATTGGGCGCTGTACTTCGGGTCGAGCCTGTACTGCTCAGAAGGTTTTGTACTTCCTGACTGTGCGATGTGAGAAAACGTATGATGGAGAAGAGGGGAAGACATACGTCGTGATCAAGCTTTGTCAATAGATGAAGACGACCGTATCCAATCGCTTCCAAAACATCACCAACGTCCGAATCACTCTCGTGATCCTGTCCCGCCTGATCCCTCTTTCTCTTCACCTCAACAGAAGCGGACCAAGCATCGTCACCGGAGCCAGCCTTAACATCATCCCTGAAACGGCATTGGTCGGCGACTTTTCGCTTCTGACAGTTGTTACAGGGCCACTGACGGTTGCATTTCTGCTTCCGTCGATGACATTCTGTACAGGCGGAGCGTAGGAGAGCTTCTGGTTGGGCGATAGCCTCCAGAGAGGACTTCCGAGAATCATCGGGCATGGTGATGTAGGGATGAGTTGGACGTGCAGAACAAAGGGCGGGGCATCAGATCTTGGGTTTATCTAGATTTACATGTTTAGTGATCTATGATCGACGGCTAGTCCCGATGTAGTAGGGATCCGCACGGTGTAAGGGTCGAAAAGGAGGCTTCGGAGGCGGAATAACGAAAACAGGTGCAATAATGTTTTTCCATTAGGTGAGGCTTGCCATGTCTCAGTTGTTTGGTCAAATGTCAACGGGAATTCAAGGCTGGACCCCTGTTTTTGGATGCAGGGGCTAAGTGGGAGAAGCAACTAGAAAAGAGGGGCGATACGAAGTAACTTAGCTTAGGTCTCGAGCAGTGAGTAAAACAGGACTGGCTGTCACACAAGTCAATCCACAAAATGATATCGTAGAATCAAATGGCCATTCTCGTTCAATCCATTCTCGTGTCGTGGAATCCCCTCCGATGTCCTCTATTGGCGTTTGGTTCGAATCCCCCGATTATGTTACACAAGTTCAGGACATCATGGCTGGCCTGCTCCAGACGTCTTCCCATAGAATCAACCCTATCTATTCAGTCTATTCTTAACAACCAGAAGCCAGAGTCTGCTGTCTTATCCAAATAAGGCGGAGGAGCGGGGTAGCTGTTAACAAAGGGGACATGCGTGATATGGAGCTTCCCATCGGAATCGCACCAGGCCTGTTTACAACGTCCTGGTGACTCATTCGAATCCGGGACCATAGGCCGGATAACTTTGATGATTGTATCAAAGACTTTCTTTGGTAGCGCAAATGCACACTCTTTAAACTTGGGTCTGCTCTTGACAAACTGCAGCAGCTTGTTGATAATTATATCATGCGCCCCAAGGTTGGAGATAGGGCGGTCATTGTACTCCTTCTCAAATGAAATGCAAAGTCTCCGAAGGTTGGGGAAGCTTGTGCTTGACAGCGTATCCAGAACAACGCTCAGGTGATCAACATCTAGCTGGAATGGATGAAGTAGCCTGCGTATAGCGTTTGTGTGCTCGTCGTGGTGTCCGGCACAAGGTTCATTTCCTCTTTGAAGAGGCCACCTAATTTCGAGAGAAGTGACTACAGCAAGCCTCTGAGGGAGCGCCAACTGCCCGATATGTGATATCATTGCTTCGCCAGACATGGCAATCGTATTGCTCGAGTACAGTAGGTCAATCATCTCAGCATAACTGCAAAGCTCAGTCAGTATTCTCTTCGAGCTAAGCCCTGGTTTCCATTGCTTACTTCTGCCGACACGAAAGCAGCCAGCCCATCACACCAGTCTTCGGGGGCTCGATATCCCCATGCTTACAATCATCTTCCCAAAACCTTTGCTGCCCCCCAGCTATGTCTCGAGGCCTAAGCGTCTCTCCTCGATTGCAAATGCCGCCGAACCACTGCCAGGACTCAACCTTCTCGTCATCAGATGTATGCTTGTGTCTAAAGGTTAAGCTCATGTGAAGACGGCGATCACCAAATGCCAGTCGCAGAATATCCCGCCGAATATTGGGGGGGAGACTGAACCATGGAGACTTTTGGAAAAGCGGAACGGGCCTCTCGATAATTTCGCTAGGATCTTCATCCTGGAACCCTAGCGGTGTGAGGGCACGAGGTCGTGAATTAGGCAACAACGCCATCTCGTCCACATGGGCTCTCCAATGAGGCAGTGAATCGTCCACTTCGTCAGGCCACCAATACGATGGTGACGTTGGTGAAAATGTAGGAGAGGTTGGCGTGGATGGAATGTCTATGTGGTAAGGATTCGACCACCGCAGCGGTGAAGAAAACTGCTCTGCTTCTATCTGTCTCAGTGTTTCTGCTCCAGCCTGATCGCGTCAGGCAGAGGACAAGAATTGCACAGCGACGAACCTGCTTCCAGCATTTCCGGCTGCTCTGGGTCTGGGACCCGTCCCGTATCTGAAGAATCATCCATTGTTGCGTGCCAGTGAAATGTGATGATGGAAGAGGAAGAAGAAAAATAATAACGGTTGTTGCCTGCAGTGTTTCTTATGTTGATCAGAGAGCTGACGGTGCACGTGCATTATCCTTGCCAGTTACGTAATTCAACATTTGTTTCCAAGGCTCCCAGGGTAAATTGAGAGTCTTGATGAGTTTATGACGAGATGCAGAATGTGCAGATCATATCATCGGAAGATGCACAGTTACAGAAGAGTTATTGAAATATGTGGTCAGTCAAAAGATCATTGCTTAATGATTTGATAGAAACTGTAAACATTTTTATTGAAATTTCATACATCATAGCTTCGACTCAGGTTCTCTGGCAAGTATAAGCAAAACTACACTTGCCCCAGACGTCAGATGGCAATTACTCACTTGTAATCATTCTTCATCTCTCTGAGTTTCTCCATTACGCTAACTGGATCTGTTTCTCCAGTCGCCCTTTGGATGTCGGGATCCTATTTGGTCAGCGCTGAATCTTAACTTTGCTGATGTGAGGGCTTACATTCAGTCTCATGAATACGTTATGTTGCTAAACAGTAAATATCAGTCGAGTGCTTCCAACCAAACCCATGGGATTTTTGCACGACCTTTTCATGTCCTATCGTGTACTTGCCCACTGTGACAGGGTTTGCCTCAGAAAAGCTCAGAAGTTGCTGCACTGGTTCGCTCTGTGATACAGATATTGCGAACTTGGCATTGCTTCGAGTATACTCATGGCCGGGCTATCTCGTCAGTCTAACTCCTATGCAAGGTTGATACTGAATAATGTAACTTACAAAGACGACCGTATCGTCTGGAAGTGATGCAAGATGTTTGTTGAGCGCTACGTGCATCTCCTCTGCAGTCCCTTCAAAGAACCTCCCGCATCCTGTAATGTTTCTGTGAGCAAACTGCATCTCTCGCAGACTCTGGGCAACTAACCGCCAGTGAACAAGGTGTCCCCTGTAAAAACAGCCTTTTGATCCCCATCTTGGAAGAAGAAACAGATGCTATCCTGCGTATGACAGGGAGTATGTATACTAGTTATGGTGATGTTCCCAAGCTTGAATGTCTTACCATGATTTGGAGTTTTCGTGACTCCTTCGCAGTCCTTGCCTCCGATGATGTTGAGTTTGGGGTTGTTCAGTGCAGCTAGCTAAGTCTTCTCGTTAGTCTGCTCAGTCGCAAAAGACAAGATACAAACCATACGATGTCTTCGTTACCGCCAGCGTGATCCCAATGACTAGATGATATTAGAGCGGAACACTGCTACACAGTGTTCTAGTGACGACTGACTGGTGCGTGTTTATTATAGCGACAAGATTGAGCTTGTTTGACTGAAGAGCTGCAATGAGAACTGGAACGACCCTTATGACCTCGTCAGTCGGGTTTCAAATAAATCCAGATCAAGTGCTTACTCTTCAGGATTTGCAGGGTCTATAATCAGAGCGTCGCGACTCTCATCATCGACAACCAGGTAAGCCCAGTTGTCATTGCTTCCCCACCCTGCTAGGAATCAGCGACAAGAAGCACCAGACAATGGTTGGGCGGTCACATACACATGGGGATCGGCTGGATATACATTGCAAAGCTGTTTGGGTTGATAAGATAAGAGTTGCAAGGCGGTGAAGTTATCTGCAACCGATAGTTTAGTGATCTAAGTCATTTATAGTCTCTATAATCTGTGCCCCTCCTGTTGACTGTTGAGCTTGTGACAAAAATTGCATCCATTCAGCCGAGGTAAGGTAATTAGAACAAAAAAGGAAATTTTTACAGAGGGGTTTAGGGCGAGGCGACGCACTTCCGCCCCCGTCAGTGCCGGGCCAGGATGCGACTGGCCGGGCTATTTACGGAAGACTATAGGGCTCAGTGGCTCAAAAGTCATTTCGTAGTAGGCCGACCCCCCCCCGTAGGGCGCCCTAGGTTACATTTATATCTATCTGATTTTTGAATTGAATTATTGTAGGCCCCTTATATAAGCTAAAATGGGCCCTTTAGGGTCACGTAATAACATAATATACATTTCCTCGCGATCCTAGCTTTAGCTTCATTTTCTTCCTCTAAAATTAATATACCTTATAAGGTAAAAATTCCTTACTTTCCCTTACCTGCATATACCTGCAATAGCCTTATATAACCTAATAAATGTATTTTTAGAATTATATGCTTCTAATCTTTTATATAATGCTATTTTTATTCCCCTATAAGCACTTTACCCTGCCTAATTTAGCACCTATGCTATAGCGCTTATGCAGGTAACTTTTACTTTATATAAACCTATCCCCTACCTTACATATACCCTTAATTAATACTATATAGCCTCTATTATTTTTATATAATTAAGAGCTTTATTTTTATATATCTTTTATTTTATTATATATGCATTTAATATACTTAATTTATAGCTAACTGCTAATATTTTTCTTATAGTATTAATACCTTCTTCTAAACTAATTCTATTTATATAAATATATATATAACTTAATCTAAGTACTATACTACTTAAGCTAAAGGTAAAGCTAAAGAAGGAGATATAATTAGCTAAAGAGGCTAAAGACCTACATAAAGCTAAAGAGGAAGCTATAGCTGTAAAAGAGGCTTAAAAGAAGAAGAATAATGCAGCTAAGAAGAGGGCTAAAATAGCAAGAAAGAAGGCTAAAGAAGCTAAAAAGATAAAGAAGAAAGCTAAAGAAGCTACTAAGAAGGACCCTAAGAAAGATAACTTTAACTCTAGTAGTAAAGATAACTTTAATAGTAATAAAGTTAATTATATTAGCTGCATTATAGTATATAACTAAGATAAAGACTATTTAATTTAAAAGAAGCTTTTATAAAAGGATTTAGGTAACTGCTTTAAGTATCTTCTTAAGGAAATCTATAGTAAAGGTATTAGTAATTTTAATTAGACTATTAAATAACTTACTATATAGCTTAATTTAACTATTTAAGTCTTTTATTATACTTTAAAGAAGTATAGCTATAAGGATATTAAGGCTATTTACCTTAATATTTAAGGTATAAGTTATATACTATATAAAGCTTTATACTATATTATACTAACTTAAGTATACTAACTATAATTAGAACTATTTAAGGCTTTAGTGCTCTTTTTCTTATATATAGTACTATATATAGACTTATTTACTCTTATATTAACTTTTAAATAGCTTCTAAATATAAATATAATAGTAGTAATAATAATAGTAAATTAGAGCTAGATAGTACTGTAGAGGCTATTATAGAGCTCCTTAATTTACTTAATTACACTACTTGCTAGTTGCTTTCTAAATTCTTTAAGAGAGCTATAAACTCTATAAAGGGTAAGAAGAAGAAGGCTAAGAAAAGCAAGAACTAAGGTAATTATATACCCTATAAGCTACTTTAAAATAATACTAATATTAATATAGCTATAGTAGCTTAATCTTTATCTTTATTATTTTTAAAGATATAATTTAATAATTAATAATGCTATAATAAGCATTTTAAGTGTATAATAGAGTTTATAGTAGTATATTAAGTACTATAAAATACTATAATATACCTAAAGAAAAGGTTTTTATTAGCATACTAGGCACTATAGAGTAGTATAGTATATATAGTCTAGGGTAAAAAGTTTTTTAATTGCTTTATTTTATCTTCTAATAAAACGCTATAATTAGTAAGGTTATTAAGGTTGTGTAACCTTTTACTAGTATATATAGTCTTAAAATGCTATATAAGCTTTTCTACCTAGCACTCTTTCTTTTTTATATAAGATACTATAAGCCCCTATAATAAGTACATTTAATTACCTCCTAAAAGACCTAATACCATTTTGCTTCTAAATTAAATAATAGAGGGATATTAAGTAATATACTGCAAATAAGCTTATAGAGTGCATATTAGCAGAGTTTAATATATCTATATTCTATATAACATTAAATTAATACTTTAAAATGTAATAAGAAGATTAATTAATATTAATTACTAAATAAGCCTATATAGAAGATACTAAAGCCCTATAAAGCTATATTAAAAGGCTTTTCTTTTATAACGTTCTTAAAGATAAGAATATCCTATGCTAACTACAGAAGGAGGGCTTTATAGTTACACTTATAGGCTTAGAGAGGATATAATAAGACCTTAATATATATTAACATTCTACTTCTAAGTAAAAAGCAGTACAGTTAGCTAAATTGCATAAATTCTTTAAGAATAATACCCTACTAAGCACTAAGCTTTAAATATTCAGTTAAACCTATCTCTATACCTATATCTACTAGCAAGAACTATCTCTTAGTAGAGATACTATATATAAAGCCTTTTAAAGCTTTTTACCTATAAATGTCTCTAATTAATAGAATATAATGTAATATTACTAAACAGGATAGATAGCCCTAGGCCCTAACTTTATATAGTTAATTAATACTTATAATAAGCTAAAGGCCTAGGGTATAGGTATATATGCTTCTATTAATGCTTACTTACAGTACATTACATAGCTCTACATAGGTATATTAGCTAATACATTACGTAGCATGCTTAAGCAATATCTTCATATTATTAAAGGCTAAGGTTATATGCCTCTTATAGTCTAATCTAATTGTAGTAATAAAACCCTCCTTATAGCTAGTATATATTATTACCTTTTGCAATTGCATAATACTATAGAAGGTAATATAGATTAATTTATCTAATTTAATAATTGCTAGATATATAGTAAAAGTATATAAAATAAAAGGATTAAGAGCTAGTAGCATTAACTAAATAATAGTTAGGTAGGTTACTAGCATATATATAGCTCTATATAGCCCTATATACTTATATATACTAACTATAAATAGGCATTTTTTACTAGAATTACTACTAAAGGTAACTTTTTACTAGATTCTATTCTAGATTAAGTTGCAATTCTATATCTCTACATGCTAATAATACATATAAAGCTCTCTAAGTTTATAATGCTTTAGAATTCACACTATATACATAAATAACCTACTAGGCTACATGTTGTTTCTAGTTAGCCTTAGGTCTTATACTATTAACTGGAGGCTTAAGAAGTAGAAGACTTTACTTTCCCTATCCCTTCTAATTAACTATAGATAATTATAGAGCTTTATAATAATAATTAGATTAATATTAATGCATATCTACCTAAAGATATAATTAAAGTATATAATGAGATTCTTAAGGGGGAAGTCTTTCCTACTAAAAGCCCTAATAGCCTGAAATACTCTATATACCTATTCCTATAGGGCTAATTAAGAGAGTATATGCTTAATAGGCATTAACTAGCTATTAGACTCCTTCTAACAGCTATAGGAGGGATTAATTGCATATAGGATTATTTAGCTACTTATAATATTAATATTATAACCCTAAACTAAAAAGCAGTTAATACTAATAAGATTAACTTTATATAGCCTTATATAATATAAAAGAAGGCATTTTATATATATATTACTACTTAAACCTCTATAGTAATGCTATATTTTACTTAAGGTAAGTATTAGTTTCTATAGCCTTCTCTTTTACCTCTTTTATATAATTTATTTCTTCTATACTATTTAAAAATGCCTTAAATGCAGCTAAAGTAAAGCTCTTTATATTACTTTCATTTCCCTCCTCTTTTACAATTAACTCTTAAGGTATTTTAACTTTAATCTTATCTTTTATGCCCTTTTTCTTCTTAGTAGGCTGTATTACCTCCTTCTTTATTCCCTTTTCCTACTTTAGCTTAATTATGCATTTAAAAGTGCTTCTTTCTGCTTCTATTAATTCTACTTACTTAATGTATCTCTTAGGAGGGCAAATAGTAGTATTTTCTTTTAAATTATCTTATTTATTAAAATAGAAGAATAAAAGGTTAATAGGAATCTTAGCTCTTAAAGGGAGTAAAATATTTACCTTATTAAAGAAATCCTTTAATTATACTATATTATATATAATATTATTAAAGTATTTAGGCTTATATAAGCTTATAGTAGTATTAAACTTAGAAATAAGCTTTTACTCTATTATAGCTAGTAATGCCTAGAAGCTTAATATAAGAAATATAATTATAGCAGCATATAATAGGTATAAAGCAGTTAGTATAACCTTAATCTTGCTCTTATAGCTAAAGGACCTAGTAGGAGGCCTATTATATTTTATAATAGCTATACTAGCAACTATATCCTTAACCCTAGATATAATATAGAACTTAGTATATATTTTAATTATAGTTAGGCTACTATAAGCTATTAATATAATGCTTCTTTACTAGCTTTTAATAGCTATATTATAGGTATTATTATATATTAAAGGGATTAGTTAAGATTATTTAGTTAGTATTATTATTAAAGTGCTTTATATAGAGACTGCTAGAGTAGCTTATAGGCTATTAGTAAGGTTAATAACCTTACTAATAGTAAGTAACTAGCTATAGAATAAGCAGAAAATGGCATTTATAATATTATTTAGCCTTATATAAATATTACTATAGCATTTACTACTTTTTAAGTAGTATTTAATATACTCTATAAGGAAAGATAATATATATAATAGAATAATAAGTCTATATAGATTAAAATAGAGCCCTATAATTGCCTAAGTATACTTAAATACACTATAAGTAGAAGGCATTAACTTTACACTTAGTAATACTATATTACATAAATAAATTCAGTAGAGTAATAAAAGGTTATTTATATACATATTTTAGCTTATAATGCATGCGTAGGGTAAGTCTAGTAAGGAAAATCTCTTACTTCTGACTTTTGAGCCACTGAGCCCTATAGTCTTCCGTAGCTACTCCCAGCAAAGTAAGTCCAGACTGTGCCATCCTAATTGTGCCTAGTGCAGCGCGTGGGTTACACCAGAGACCGCGATCTCGCCTCATTTCCCCGCACGATAACGAACATCCCTGGGAAAGCTTATCTCGGCACTCTTGGCCCTGGGGGAACTCCTTGGCATTCTTATCAGCTCGCTTGCAGTCTATCAACACTTCGTGATGGAGTTTATTTAAGATATATCCCTTCGTTTTGAATGCGTTTACGGTTGAGAGCAACAAGGATTCACATAGATCAAGATTTGGCAGATATCGCAGGCTATTTTCACCATGGCCGATCCGACTCCTCACCAGGTTACAGAAGGTCACTTGCGGCCGCGTCTGAGCAAGTTGACTATGGTTGCAATGACGTTCGCGATTCTCAAGTAAGCAGATACATATTCCACTTCATAAGAAAAGACTTAGTAACTGACTTCTACAGTACGTGGATCGCGTTAGGTGGCACAATTGGCATCGTAATGCCGTCCGGAGGCCCAGTCGCGCTCCTGTACGGTTTCATCTTCTGTGTTGCTTGCAACTTTGCTCTAGCGTTCAGTCTAGGTGAGCTTGCCGCTATCTGGCCGACAGCGGGCGGGCAGTATCATTTCGTATACGCTCTCAGCAGTGAACGATGGAAGAGGTTTCTTGTATGTCCGAGTCTCCGGCATGATAGCATGTGAAGAAGCTAATAATCTCCAGAGTCTATGTGCGGGATGGATCAATATTGCCGGCTGGCTCACCCTGGTAACGACCGAAGCGATCTTTTCCGGTGAGTCTTCCTTATCAAACAAGTAGGCCCTTTGGCTAATTGGAGTCAGCCATGTTTATTGCTGCCGCTATTGTCGTCGCGTCAGGGAGATCAACGCCGGTCGACTCTTGGACAACATACCTTGTCTTCCTTGCCATTATCACATTTTCGACCATCGTGAACATCTGGGGCAATTCTATCCTTGGACCTTGGAGCAATTTCGCTCGTAAGTTTCCCCTTACAAAACCTGAGATATAGCTTTTTAACATTGCCATTAAGTCTACTGGTCAATTATGAGCGTAGTCATCATCAGCATCATCCTGTTATCCATGTCAGAAAAGACCAGCGCCGAGTTCGTTTTTACAACTTTCAATAACGAGACGGGATGGTCAGACGGGATGGCATGGCTCCTAGGTCTGCTTCAGTCTGCTTTGTCCTTGATTGGATTTGATGCAGTTCTGCACATGACTGAAGAAATGCCTAATCCCCATCCGGATGCTCCTCTTGCGATTGTCTATGCTATCGGTGTTGGCGGTTCTACGTGAGTATTGAAAACCTGGCCAAGGCAATCTACCTGGAATACTGACCTCAGTAGTGGCGTGATCTTCATCCTAGTGATCCTCTTCTGTCTGACTGATGTCTACAAGGTGGTCAGCTCGCCTACCGGTCAGCCCCTGATCGCTCTTTTCGATCAAGCCACGAACAGCCGAGCGGCATCTACCATCATCAGCTGCATGCTAGGGTTGTGTTTCATCCACGGCACAAATGGATCTATCACCACCACAAGTCGACTGATATACTCCATGGCTCGAGATAACGGCTTCTTTTTATCTCGATACTTTAACCACATCAACCCAAAGCTGGAGGTTCCAGTTCGCACAATCATCTTCACCTATATCTTCAATGTGCTATTTGGTGCCCTTTATCTAGGACCTACAGTAGCCTTCAACGCGTTCATCGCGTCTTGCACGATTCTTCTGAACATATCATACGCTTTTCCAATTTTCGTCTTGGTCATTCGAGGCAGAAGCATCCTCGCTCCCCATCAGCACGCTCATACGCCGTGGAAGCTTGGAAACTTCTGGGGATATCTTGCCAACTGGACAGCTTGTCTATATGTTTTGGTAACTTCAGTGGTATGTTAGCTTTCAGCGAAATGGAACGATTTACTAACATGGAAACAGCTTTTCTGCTTCCCTCTATCGTTACATGTCACTGGAAACACGATGAGTATGTATTTTCTGTCTCTTGTGATTCATCGTCTGCTCACATTATCAAAGATTATGTTTCTGTTGTCATAGCGATCTGCTGCCTCGCCATCGCTGTCTATTGGATTTCTCGCGGGAAGACCTTTGAGGGGCCTGTAAGTCTTCTCTCCATAGTATGTTGGCCGACATATGAAGCTAATTGGTGGTTCAGAACCTCGAAACCATTATGGCGCAAAGAGAAGAGGTGGTTCAAGCGCCTGGTCATGGCAGACGTGGCGAGAAGGAAGATATCCATGATCATTCCGTGTCTGCATAGATCATATAATAGATTTCACCCCATCAGCGTCCACTAGAACTTACTTCACAACGGCAACTAAAGATCATTTGCTACAGTGTGAAGCCACGCTTGCTACAGGTGCAAAACACGCAATATGGAAATTAGCACTTCTAAAAGATTTTAGTCAACTCCCCAGCCTTGTATCGATTGATTAAAAGCTGATTCAACTGCAATGTAAGACTGCGAGGAAAAAGGAAGTAGTACATAGAGTATTCAAGTGCTTATAAAGACAGCAGGTGTCCAACGAAGAGAAGGTACAGGGTAGCTACCAGTCGATTTTGGGGTCGGGATTGCGTATTTTAGCCAATGGGATTCTCATTTCAGCTTTCCAGCCTTTCCCAGAACGGAATATCAAGAATGCTTATCTCTGATAAGATAAGGTCTGTGACAGAGAATTCCCTTAAGCTTTGTCATATTAATAGCAATTAAATAATAATCCATTATAGTCAAGCCCTAAGACGTGGATATGTACACTTAAAAAGCAACATACTATGGAAAAAAAAACTTTTTAATAGACATATTCCTTCCTAAGATTTTGATAAACAACGTCTCCTTTCTTTGTAGTAGGGGGATCCTCCCATCGACAGGATAATGCCCCTGAGGCAATGTGATTATTGTTAAACTGTCTTGCTTGCATCCTTTGCTGCATCACTGTGACCTCGGATCATGGTCGAGAGGTCACCAAGAGGTAGCATGATGGGGAAGTCGACCGACATGAGTGTAAGAGACCCGAACATATACCATCCGATCAATGTTATGGCGAATAACAAGCCCGCTCCAGCATGCTGGCACTTGAGTGCGAGATCCACCTTACCTTGTGAGACCGCAAAAAAGGCAGCGCCAAGGCAAGAGACTATCATAAAGTTAATGTGTGTTGTATGAAAGGGAGGTGGTTGAGCTTACAGCACGGAACAAGCAGAAGGAGGATAGTAAAAAGAGCGACATTTGTTCGAATACTCGCTATAGTGTAGAATGTGCATAATATAGCCATGGAAATCAGAAAGAATGCGAAAGTCGAGTAGAATTGGGGTTGAGTGAGACCATTTGCAGCAGTACCGTCGGTCGAATATGTGCTGTAGGCGCCGGAGTCCGGGTCAATAGTTGTAACAAGGACGAGAAAAAAGCCTCCGAAGGTGAAGAAAATGGTCGAGGGAAAGGTATTTCCTAGCAAGCAGATGTTAGCAAAGGAATTAGAATGATAAAGAGACATTTGGTACCGAGAATCCATTCACCAATGCCTCCCAAGACTAAAAGGAGGCCACCCAGGCCGAGGTAAGCACCACTGTGATATATTAGCCAGTGAACACGGTCAAAGGGGTGGTGGGACCTACACGTTCGCGGCAGCAACAAAGCCTCCAGATGCCTGCCATCCAAGCAAGCCCATGGAAAGTGGCGTGGTGCACAACAAGAATCCAGCCAAAGCTGCACTGGTAAGTATCATAGGGACTATTAAAGACAGTGCTACATACCAACTGGAGTAGGGTTACCGAAGGTCTTTCGAAGATCTCCCTTGACCCTATTCTGTGGTTGGAGATAAAGCTGCTCGAACAACTCTGGCGAGATGGGGATGCTCTGGGCTGTATGGACATGGTCCATCTCTGCGCCGTCGCTTCGAGGCTTGCCGTTGACGCTGTTACGAGGAGACATGTTGAGCTTGGTATATGAGCAGACGCGTTAGTGTCTGAGCTTGGTAGGGAAGAGTTATGAGAGACAGGGGAGCTCAGGCTTGATGACGACAAATATTGAGGGGAAACTTCAGCACTTTATAAGCTGTAGCATAGCTACCAAGAAGGAATAGAGTTTCCATATGCCCGGCCTTCGGGGTGAGGAAAACAGGGGAATGCCTTACACCAAAGAGTGCTGATCTCCTCCTAGCGTCTGTCCTCTTATTTTCCTTACCCTCTAGCGTGGGTTGATAGTCTGGGGAAGTGGGCTCTGTCTGGATAACGCATGCGGAGATGTTACATTGGCTTGCAGCCAGAGCCATGCACAAGAGACAGCTAGGTCCAAGCCAATCTAAGATCGCCTGAAATGCCGAATCGGCCTTGAAGTGCCGAATAAACGCGAACCTCCGTTATCACAGTTATCTCTGGTCCATGGATAACTGGAATCCGGGATAATGATCAACCCCGACTACTTGATATGGTGATTTACTTTACACGTTGGCTTGCAGCCATATCTATGATAGACATGGGGTTGAGATACTTGGATGTGCCTTAGGCCAACTTCGTCACGAGACTTTACTAGTTCTGAATCAAGGAATGCTCCATCAAATTTGACCAGGGAACTCAATCATCCTCCTTGGAAAGATGATGCCTGGACATCAAAGTCCAAGTCATCCGGTCGAGCGGCAGACTATATAAACTACGACGCGTCGATCAAGGGACATACCCAGCATTTTATGCCATTGACTCAGCAAAAACAAGTATAGCACAGTTGAAAAAGTGTTCGCAATAGTGCGACGACCAATAGACGCGATGTTGTACAAAGCGTAGATTAGTCACAACGAGCATTCCAGCTTTGATTGAAAGAGCCTTGTTTTCTTCAATTGAAGGTGGCGGTCGGTTTGACCTTATCAAGCTACGGAAATCGCGCAGTGGGTTCAATCTGACCAATCAGAGAGCGTTTTGCTGTTTACAGCTCAACACGCGATCATGAGCTGAATGCGGAGCGGAGACGGGTCCGAGCTGCGGGATCACCCCCGCACTGCAACTCAACAAGAACCAGTCACGAGTGAAGAAGTGAAGGACTAGCGAGATGAAAGATCCAAAAAGAAAGCATTGACATGGAGATCATGGTTCATTCGAGAGTTGGTCTGGTGATTAGATGAAAGAGGTTAGGTCGGTGTAGAAGACGGTGAGGGATGCGTGCGGAGGTTGCGGATATCAAATTACCGATATCTACCTTTCATGCTAGTCAGGTGTTGTCACTTCCGTGGGTAACAGTTATCCAATCAACCAATCTGATAAAAGTATGGATGTTTATTTGCCAGATATGCTTGCACTGACGTGCGCGCTTTGACGAGGAACGATACCACGTCGACGTTCAGATCGACAGATCAGCTAGATCCAGTGCCTTCAGCTTTGACATGTTCCCACTCACTGTCCTGAGTCAGTGCTTCATCCTCTTCAGGGAGCTGCTTTTCCAGCCCATCAAGAATAGCTTTCAGGCCATCCAAGACCTTGGGATTATTCACCCTCTGAATCCTGTGCTCCAGCTCCCTGATCTTATCCTTCAACTCTTGCGTTTTGGCATCCGCCGGATCTTTCTCCTCTTCCTCTTTGATATCGTTCTCCCCTTCGTCTTGCCGTTCAAGACCGTCACCCCAAGCTTCCGCAAAAGCCTGCGCCATGTTGTGATCCTTGATCGCAAACACAATCTCCTCAACGAATTCCCATCTCTCCTTGAGCTTTGACTTATCGTACTTTGGAGTGAGGACAGATTTCCAAGCTCTTGCTATTTCGCCAACCGGATTTCCGTGCGCACCGCAGCCCCAAGCTCCAAGGACAAGTCGTTTGCACCTTTTGACCATAGCGATCCGCATAACGGCCCTCATCTTGGCCTGCGCCGTGTCGCGATCCTTCTTGTTGGCGTACGATGCCACTCCGTCCTCGTCAAGCTCGAATTCTGGGCCGCGGATCATTGCTGCCGTGATGCAGTCGACGTAGAACCGATCCTTCTTGTCTATAACATTCCCGTCTTCATCTCTGAAGACCAACACCGTCGGAGTCCAAATCGAAGAAAGTTCAGGAAGTCGGTACCACTCATCCTTGAGAGAAGGATACAGCGTAGTGCGCATACATAATGATTCCTCTTGACTGTTGGCACCGTTTAGAAATCCACCTCCAGGGTTCAGAGGCGAACCCATGTTCAAAATCGCCACATGAGCTCTCGTATTAACAAAATCTGTTTTGACGCCCACCGGTGTCTCAATATTGAGAAGGTCTCTTGCAGCAATAAGCGTATCGACTTCCCTGATTGAGATTCTTGGTGTTTTAAGCTTTGCCAAACCCTCGTGGGGATCTTCAACGCCTTCTGTAGATTTGCGCTTAGTCGCTGCATCACCCTTGTCGTCTTGTTTCTTCAAAAGTATTCCATATGCTTCAGGCAAGACTGTGGTGTTCATAAAAGGTATGAGCTCTGCTGAATTGATTCCTTTCTGAGCACCGGGATATCCACTGAGGAGGCCGGGTATGACCTTGTTGATGGTGGCTTTGGCCTTTTTGGAGCGTGCATCTTTGCGAAAAGCCGCCGGTGGTCGGCCGATAGATGGCTCTGTGCGTCCCATAATAATATTCTCTCAGTCGTGGACTTTTTTGTGAGATGAATATCGGAGTTTTGCGACGTTCGTGACTCAATTTGAGATTATCAATTCGGGCGCCTTCAGTGGACACCTTTTGGTTGGGGACCCTGATGAGCAGCGGCCCAAATCAGCGTACAGCTACCTACAAAGGTGTTTTGGGCTTGGATAGAATTTTGTGGCGATTAAAGAAAGGGTAACGCAAAAGTATTCGCCAAATGAAGCATCATGGAGACGTCAAATGCGCACGCAGACTGGGTCATCGCCACTTGATGACTGCCTGACCTTGTCACATGATCCCGACCAAAGTCCGTCTTTCGGCCGAGACCTTGAGTAGGTACGGAAAACACCAAGAAGCCGACAAACTGTAAACTCACGATACATGATACGATAATTGTAACATGATGATCTCGATGCAAATTGATGAGATTGAAAGATAATTTATGATGTAAATTTTAGCCACGTATTCATGGCCTCAAAAAGCCAGTCTTGGCATTTGTAACAAAGACATGGAATAGATTAACTCATTCCAGAATCACATGAAGCACCACGTCTCAATATTTATAATCGCTAATTACTCTTCAGCCCAGTAACATGTGATCAGCCTTGCCAGCACATGAATAGACCCAATTCTCTGTACAATCAAGCCTCGGTCGGAGTTTTTGGTAGGGAACGCACGGCAAATAGTGGACTGATGCGATCCACAGTCGGCTTTTCTCGTATCCATTTTCCCCTACAAACTCCGTCGGACATTTTAAGCATGATTCCAACAGCCAAAGCTTCTTATCTCTAATTAACAAAACCCTTGTCTAGCACCTGTCAAAACCACGTTTCAGTGGATCCAGAGAAGAATTATCGAAAATGTCGGCGCTGTTAGACTGCGATTTCCCGACCTCCCGGAGAGATTATGCAGACTTCGTCATCAAGATCTAATTACGTTCCTTGATACCCGCAAGATCGAAAGGTGCTAGACCCCCTTCTGCCCAAATCTGCATCTCACCACGCCCAAATCCGTCCTGTGACTCCGTCGTCACAGCAGAAATCACCTGTTGCTCACCCCGGCTTCGAGGCCCGCTCACCGGCGCTTCCGACGAAATGGAACCCCGATCTCGCCATATTATTATAAAGGGCTCGTCCTCCCGTCTTGGAAGTCCTTTTGGGGAATAGTATGAGCAATCATTGCAGATTCAAAACATCATCATGTCTTCTA
This sequence comes from Fusarium xylarioides, assembly GCA_013183765.1. Classification (NCBI taxonomy): domain Eukaryota; kingdom Fungi; phylum Ascomycota; class Sordariomycetes; order Hypocreales; family Nectriaceae; genus Fusarium; species Fusarium xylarioides. The sequence goes on from SRZU01000138.1 coordinate 42,133, forward strand.
GACCAGATTTGCCTAGCTCTTGTGTGAGCGACGATGAAACACTACGACAAAAGACACCAGAGTCCAAACCGCGACATAGCTCGTTGGTGAAACTTCTTTTTGACCGAACGAGAGTTGACCAAGCTGTTGAGAACCATAACTATCCTGGATCAGGCTCCTTTGAAGATCCATTTGTTGTTAGCTGGATTCCTGATGATACAGGGAACCCGCTGAATTGGCCCAAGTGGTTGAAATGGACCATCACAATGGTTTCAGCCGCAACATGTTTTGCTGTCGCGTTTAGTTCTAGTGCCTATACAGGTCAGTATTATAGCCTTCGTCAATCAATGTAGCTGACATGTCATATGACAGGTACTATCGTGCCGCTCATGATCCACTTCAAAGCAAGCCATACACTCATCACTGCTGGCGTCTCACTCTACGTCCTGGGTTTCGCAGTCGGACCTCTCCTCTGGGCACCACTTTGCGAAATCTACGGTCGACAAATTATCTTCGTTATCAGCTACGGCTTGTATGTTGTCTTTAGTGCAGCATGCACAGCAGACAATGGCGTCGCTACCCTTCTGGTCCTCCGCTTCTTCTGCGGCACCTTTGGCTCATCACCTCTGACCAATGCTGGAGGTGTTATCTCCGATATCTTTAATGCTGACGAGCGTGCTATCGCTATGGCATTTTTCTCTTTGGCACCTGCACTGGGACCTAGCTTAGGCCCTTTCATCGGTGGATACTTGAGTGACGGTCAAGGTTGGAGATGGGTAAGTTGAGCAAGTCCTTGATTTCGGAATCACACACTGACTATATTCTCCAGGTAATGGGATTGATGGCCATTGTTGCCGGGTTCTTCTGGGTACTCGACATGTGCTGTTGCCCCGAAACCTACGCACCATACATCCTCCAGAACCGAGCCGACTTCTTGTCCAAGAAAACTGGCAAGGTTTACATCTCCATCTACGAGCATCAAGGCAAGGCCGATCCACCGTCCGTCGTCCTCAAGAAGGCCCTTATTCGTCCTTGGCAACTTCTATGCTTCGAACCCATCGTTCTTCTTCTCTCAATTTACGTCGCTATTCTCTTCGGAACTCTTTACATGCTCTTTGGCGCATACCCTGTTGTGTTCCAGCTTGAGAGGGGTTGGTCTGCTGGCAAGGGAGGCTTGGCCTTCCTTGGAGTTGCTGTCGGAATGATCAGTGCCATTCCTACGATTGGTCTCATCAATATCTGGTACATGAAGGTCACGAAGAGGTTCGGTAACGAACCCGTGCCTCCAGAGTATCGTCTTCCTGGATGTATGCTCGGCGGTATTTGTGTCCCTGTTGGCATGTTCTGGTTTGCATGGTAAGTTCAGGTCCTGGTTTAGTATATTCGTCTACTAACAAATCACAGGACATCGTATCGTTCGATTCATTGGATGTCCCCAGTAGCTGCTGGTGCCCCCTTCGGTCTCGGCATGTCTCTCGTCTTCCACAGCATCTTCAGCTACCTCATCGATTCATACACCATCTACGCTGCTTCGGTTTTAGCATCAAATGCTGTGCTACGATCCCTTTTCGGCGCCGCCTTTCCTCTTTTCACTAAACAGATGTACGACAACCTGGGAACACAGTGGGCCAGTTGTGTACCGGCCTTTCTATCACTCGCTTGCCTACCGATGCCTTTCATCTTTTTCAAGTACGGCCCTGCTATTCGACAGCGCTGTAAATATTCGGCAAGGGCAGCACAAGCGCTGGCTATGGCAAAGAAGGGCTAGATCTTGAGGGGTTGACATATCGTTTTTACTAATTTCTACTTAATACTGTGTGTTGACATTAATAGACCAAAAGCATCATACGGAAGGAGTTATTGAATCACCTTAGAAATAGAGCATTACACCAGTCATAGATTATATAGAGCCAACTCAACTTTTGTACATTTTCTCCCATTCATACCTAACTAGACTGAGTCTTATGATTCTGCAGCTTCAATTGGTGGAATTACTCTTGAGTCAGCAAGGTCTGAGCAAAAGTAATTCCAGATCAGGCTGCGATGAGAGAGGCTCTCCCCTCAGCTCATCACACTTGACCCCACCCCCGCCAGAAGATCGAGTACCCATCCGCGATGGATCCTGTCACGGCCGTTGGCCTGGCCTCGGCTATCATTTCATTCGTTCCTTTAGGTGTCAAATTATTGCACAGCGCCCGGGAGATCCGTGAGTCCTTCGACGGTAGCGTCGAGAGAAACCAAACGCGAATAGCTATAGTGGGTGAGATGCAAGCAATCTCGCGGCGACTAAAACCAGCAGATCAAACCCGTGTCTTACCCGAACAAAGGGGTCTTTACGACCTCGCGCTGAAATGCCACGAGTTATCGCAGAAGATCCTCGACCTTCTGGCCAAGATCAGACCCAAAACCAAGGGTTCTTTTGAAAACTATCGATCTGCATATAGGGCTTGGAGTTGCGAAAATGAGATTAGGAATCTAGAGAAACAGCTAAATGATTGTCGGAGTCAATTAGCATTAGGCCTGGTGGATCTTTCGAGGTATCAAACTCACAACATTCTTACCTTCATAGGTTACAGGATCTCACAATCGTATACAGTCAAGAATCAAAAGAGTACTCGATAAAGGTTTTGGCCACGGTCTCGAATGATGCATCGCGACTTGCTGAGTTGCAAAGGCATATAGAATCACTGAAGCATGGCGTTCAAGTCGACCAAATAGGTACCGAGGCTAGGACTCAACTGCAGCGTCTCCTACACCTCCAAGACGACGCTCTCATTACAATTTATCAGAATCGTATTCTTGAAAGCATTAGGTTTGAGAGTATGCACGAGAGAGATGACAGAGTGCATCACCCTCATGAGCACACCTTCGAATGGCTTGTGGAAGAACATGGGGTTGAGAACGAGGCAGCAGGATTGAACAATCCTGACAACCTTGAGATGCACAAGATGAAGTCAAAATCTAGAAAGCTCTTCATCGGTTGGCTTTCTTCACCAGAAGGAATATTCCATATCGCAGGCAAACTGGGATCAGGCAAGTCCACATTAATGAAACTGCTTTGCACACATTCGCAAACTCGGCTTGGACTTGAGAAATGGGCAGGTAATCTCCCAACAATATCTTGCGGGTCCGTGAGAATTACTTACTGTTCTTGATAGGTCCTAAGAATCTCTTCATTACTCCTTTTTTCTTTTGGAAACCCGGAACCGAGATGCAAAAGTCTCTAAACAGTCTCTACCGATCTCTCCTTTACGACATACTCCACGCTTATCCTGCACTTACCAGAAATGCCTTGCCGAAAATGTGGAAGGAGGTCAATAGCAGCCCTTGGCAAATCCAAACCAAGCTTGCCTTGACAATTGATACTGCAAAGTCTGCCCTCGAACGAATCATATTTAACAGCGACTCTTGTGCTCCAAACATCTGCTTCTGCCTCTTCATTGATGGACTTGATGAGTACGATGATTCACACAGCCGAGACCACCTTTATTTGGTAAGGCTGTTGAATCATTGGGTCCAAAACTCGCAGGGTAGGCTCAAGATCGTGGTTTCGAGCAGGGATTACAATGTGTTTCTAAACGGGTTTTCGGCGGAGTATCGACTTCAACTTCACAGCCTTGCCTGGTTTGACATGAGGCTTTACGTACGAGATGCGCTATGCCACCTTAAAAACTTAGACCTGAAGGAGTATTTGCTCACAGCAATTCCAACGAAAGCGAATGGGATCTTTCTGTGGATAATCCTGGTAATTGATGAAATTCGGAAGCAAATCGAAGACGACAGATCGCAAGACCAACTACTTCAGCTTCTTGACAGTCTTCCACCTGGCCTGAAAGCATTGTTCAAGCACATTCTAGACGGCCTTGATGAGAATAGCCGAAGGTCTGCTTATCAAACTATGTCCCTGCTAAGAACTGCCATTGACAACCATCTGGCCTTCTCTCTGCTGGAGTTCTCGTTCCTTGAAGACTATCAGAGAGACTCAAAGTTCTCTGCGCGAAAGGAATTCATGTCTTGCTATTCAAGAGACATGAATGAAGTCAGAACACTGGAGGTTTATCAAAAAAGGCTACGTGGTATCTGTGGTGGTCTTGTTGAATGTCACAAGTCCACTGCAAACTATTACGAATGTTGGGGAAGCCTTAGCTTCACCCACCGATCTATTCCCGATATGCTTGGACGGGCAAATATCAAAGCAGAAATGCAGACATGCCTCGAGGGGTTTAACAGTATCGACGCATTGTCTCACTTGGTCTTCGCAGCGGCACAGTTCAGAAAAGACAAATCGGAAGCCAGGTCCGCGTGCGCTGGTGTGACATGGATGCGCCTAGCGGCGGCTATTGATAAGCCTCCATACCACTTCCTTCACTGCATTTCGTCATGGGTTGGTAATCTATTCAAAGTGGCCCCTGAGCCAAATCGTCTTCTGTTGCACGAAGGCATCCAAGTGTTGACCAACCCTGGCCTGCAAAGCTTAGTTCGATGTGGATCAATCACAAAACATGAAACCTTCAGCACGATCTGCCAAGGCGCACTTGTAGGGAATGTCGAGTATGTTGAATGGGAGTTTAATAATAACCCCAAAGCTGTTGATAAGGCATGGAAGAGGGCGCTCCTTGCCAATGCCCTTCTGGATACCTATCTTCGAGATGGTCCTCCTATCGAAGCGTTATGCTACTTCTTCAACGGTAGTTTTCTGTCTCAGGAGCGCACTTACCTCGGACCCAATCACCTTCTCACTGATGAACAAGCAGAAGATGCTTTTGCAGACATCTCCCCCCCATCTGCGGGCTTAAGCTGTTCCCTTCTAGACGACCTTACCGTTTTTGAAAGGTTTCTAGTGTCTTGTTTCCTAGGCTGGGTTGGAATGGAATATTCTTTTCATGCTGATCGATTTGGGCTTGCTATGGAACAGTTTCTCTTGCATGGAGCTCCTCCTGAACTCATCATCATCATCGGACGCATCGAGCGCCTGCGGTTCCCCGCCTACCTCATGTTTCACTTCCCCATGTCCAAGAATCCATTTTCAGTTGAAATCCGAGAGGATGACGGAGTCTCAGCTGAAAAGATCAAAAGTTGGGATAAGTATAATGGTAAGACAAGGACGTTTATGTCACTTCGTGAATGGATACAGATTGTGAGTCCCATAAACAGGGATGCCATCCTCCAGATCCTAGACACGGCCAAAGACTGTCTTCCAGGTTCAAGAGAACATTATAAGGACCGCCGTGCATCAAATGGAATAGCTCCACTGGTTACAAAGCTTCCAGTCATGGCGAGCCCTACGCTTTAGCGGCATATGATCCTCTATAGAGTCTTCCAATGTTAGTTAAACAACAGTAATATTTACACAGGGATAAGTTTAGCTGACATGATGGCAGTTTTGGTGATAATATTGGGGTTGTATATTGGTTGGAACATGTTAGACCAGCGAAAAATACGGGAAGGCTGGGATTGTTATCCTATCATATAATTGATAATGACTTCTGTTTAAACTTGACGCTGAGATCACCTAAACAAATTGCGTAGGTAGTGAGCATGAGTCTTAAACTTTTTCAACTATTCGCTGTCTGTCCAGTCTATAGACTTCAGGAGTCTTCTACGGTCATACCAACATTCTTCACCTTGGCCAAACGAAGAAGCTATTGACCGATTGAGAGATCCATAACACCAGTACCAACACTCTTGTAAATTAAAAATCCGGTTTCAAGCCACTTGGTCAAGTCATTCGGGTTTTCACTGTTCTTGGTTTGGAACAACTGGCCAATCTCGAGCATTTTATCTGTGGGGATTTCAGCTTTGACAAGTTCTCCAGCCTCTTGCAGGCAGCCCTCTCGGCTGTCGACTGCAACTGATCCACCCTGATACCCCACAGAAGAGAAGGGCCCTGACGTGTGGATGACTTGCTTCAGAAGCTCGGGATCGATTTCTTGCATGTCAAGGCGGTATGAACCAATCGCTGCGAGATACCGGGTCTTGCTCAAAGCTTTCTCGGAAATGAGGTAAGACGCTGGGAACAGAGGTTCCGTGCTTGGGGTTGTAAAGAACAAGACGTCAGCATCTACGACCAGAGCCTCCAAAGCGGCGTCGCGGTCATTGTTGGGGTCAAACGCCTGAAGGCTGATGTGCGATGGCCATGGTGATTGAGCATTTGACTTGAGCGAGTCTATAAGCTGCTGGGTCCTTTCCGCAGACCGATTGACAATGGTCACAGACTTGATATCCTTCTCCTTTAACAGAAGTGCCAAGCGAATATGCCATAGAGCTTGCTTCCCTGCACCGAATACGACGATATTCTCTGTGTTACGTCTGAATCGATACGGCAGCATTGAACCCAGCGCAGTTCGGAACGCAGTGAGAGCAGCTGCATTGAGCGTTCCGATGGCTTGACCTCTAGCGTCGCACAGAGTCAGGACACTTTTGAGACCTGCTTCAGAAGGCTTGAGCTTTTCGCTTGGGGTGACACCGACGATCTTGACACCGATCAATTGGTCAGTGGTTCCGGGCATGAACAAGCTGACTTGGCCATCTCGGTTAACGACTGCACGGTGAGGCTGGTATTGCTGTTCATTGTTGCATGAGTATTGAATGAGGGCTTGCTCGAGAGCGTTTGCAAGATCAGCCACGTCAGATGACGATAACGTGTCGAGGATGTGATTGACGTTGGCGTCTGAGAGTACTGTGAAAGGCATCTTGGAGGGTTATTTTGATGACATCGGTAACGTGAGATGTGAAGAAGTCGCTGGTGATAAGCCGGACAAAATGAAGTTGGAGATGGAGGTCCAATTAATGCCGCTATCGGACACGGCCTCTATCGGTACGGAAGGCCAAATCGACATCTGTTAAACCGGTGACATCATGTAATTGAGTCAGATTAAGCCATTACGCAAGGGGTTTAGCTTAAATGAGCCTCGGAGATGGATTAAGCCGATTACATGACTGAAGGAAGACTAAAAGAGGGGTAACTAGATACTAGAAGCAAGAGGTCAATCAATAAATAGAAAAAATTACAAAAATTAGGTTTAATAATTAAGAGTCTTAGAGCTATACTTCTTTAAGGCAGCTATAACTATAGAAATGAAAAGTAAACTGGTAAAATAAACCTTAAAAGTAATAACTTACATGCAATATAATATCTTATAACTTAAATATAAAGACCTACCTTCTTAATAGCTTAAATAACTAGGATTCCTTTAAATAGTTATATATTATAAAAACTACTGTAGAGAGGGTATATAAGCTAGGAAGACTATTAGATCTAAGCTCCTTTAAAAATCTGCAGATTTAAGAGCTAAAAAGACCTAAGATTGCAGACTACTAGGTAAGACCTTACATTAAGTTGCTTCTAGATAGTATAAGCACTAAATAAGAGGAATGTAATGCAACTAGATATATTAACCTACTACCTATAGAGCAGGAGGCCTATAAGGCTAAAATAAATATCTATTATACTAATTTTAATTAATATAATAAGTAAGTAGATAGTATTTATAATATACTAAATTAGATAATTAAAAAGATAAACTTATATTATATTAAAATATATTTACTTACTACTAGTAAATCTAATAACTATAATAATATATTATAATTCTTTTAAAACCTTAAAGCTATATATAGTATTAATAAGGCTATTAAAAGAAAATAAGTATAAAAATACTATTTTAAAGTGCTAAAAAGCACTTTAAGCCTTAGAATTAACTAAGAAGAGTAGATTATTAAATAGGAAATAGTAATTAAAGTTAAAAAACTTAAAGGAATTGCTAAAGCTTAATACTTAAGTACTTAGTTTAAAGATCTCTAATAAGCTTTAAATTACTATTTTAAAATTTTCCTATAAATTAAATAAAGCTAAAATAAAAAGGAAATTAAAAATAAATCTTACTTTCTATTAACTTTTTCTACTTAGTTTAAATAAGAAATTTAAAATAGTAAGGGAAAAGGTAATAAACTATATACTAATTAAGTAATAAAAGGGAGCTTTAAACTAACATTTTAAGCCTTAAACTTAGAGGAATAATACTTACCTTTAAAAGATAAAAAGTAAAGCTACTTAGTAACTAATAAATCTTAAGAGAGATTAGTAAAGTAAACCTAGCTATCTATTAAGATGCTAGAGAAGTATATATTATATAAAAAGAATTATAAGCATTTTAATAGTAAATTATACTAGTTAGCTTTCTTTAATATAGTACTTAAGAAGTTCTAGCTAAACTAAAAATAGCTAGATCTATTTAAATAATGCCTAGAGGGTAATAAGGAGGTTAAGGAACTCTATTAGAAACTCTAAATAGATAATAATACCTAAAGGGAGAAGTTAAGTTAACTATCCCTTATAAAACCCTTAATCTTAGAAAAGGCAGCTGCATTCCTTACATTAAGTAGCAAATACCTATTATATAACTTATATATCCTAGACTCTAGGACTACTTTATATATACTTAATAACTTAAAGTAGTTTAAGTTAATAAAGATTACTTAATATAGAGAAGGAGTATATGCTAGATCTAGATAGCTGCTAATCTTAGAATATAAGGATATAGAGATTTAAGTTATAGATTTATAGAATAAACCTTAAATATTAAACTTATAGAAAGTAGCCTATTACCTAGAAATAAGTATTAATCTAGTATTACTATATAAGCTTTAATAAGCAGAATACTAGTAGAATTAATAGAATAATACTAATATCTTAAAATATATAAATAGCTAAGTATTATATAAGCTTAAATAAAAATATAATTAATATATACTAGATTATACCTATAAAATAAGCAAAAGTGCCTTATTTATAACTAAATACCTGCAATATAACTCTTAGACTATATGCAAGCTATCTAAAGCCTTAGCTAACACTTAGTACTATTAGCTAGAATATCCTAGACTAAGAAGTCTAGAGCATCTTATAAACTATACCTTTAAAGCTAAGATTAAAGGACTAATAATAGTAAAATATAATATATATAGATTAGTAAAGATAAAATATTAAAAGTATTATAAATAGTAAAAATAACTCTTAAGATTAAGGGAAAAAGTCTTACTTAACTTCTATAACTATTTAACTAAATTAAATAGTTATATATTATATATAATAATTATAAATTGCTATTTAGGATTATATTAAAACTATTACTTTATAAATTGCTATAATAAAAATCTAGTAGTAATGCTTAAGCATTTTACTTAAATGCTTAAGATAATATATAAAGTAAAGCTATAAGTTATAGAGACTAATAATAAGCTATAAAAGGGGAATTTAATGCATATATAGCTACTGCAAAAAGGAATTAAAGTAGATAAAAGTGCACTAAAGACCTAGTAATAGAATAGCTCTAGAGAGCGCTTTAAGGGGGTAATAAAAGAAAAGGTAAGGCTACTAATAATTAACAGTAATCTCCCTTTAAGTCTCTAGCTAGAGATAGTTAGAATAGCAATATATATACTTAACTAAATACTAAAATAAAGATTAAAGTAAAAAACGCTATATAAGAACTTCTTTTTTTACACTCTAACTGCAAAAGATAGCAATTAGCCTTAAATTAGTTATATAAAGGCTATTAGATATAAGGTATTCTTATTAATAAGTAATGCATAGAAAAAGGAAAAGCGCCTTTAATTAAGAATAAGCCTAAAGGCATAGATAGATTACCTAGTTAGCTATAATTCTTTAAATATCTTTAGAGTCTAGAACTCTATTATAAATAAAATCTATATAACTTAAGATATTATCTTTAATAAGGAAGAATTCTTTAGTACTAATAAGGTATAGCTAGAGGAGATAATTAAGGAATAGACCCTTAAAGAGTTATAATAAAGATTATAAGTTCTCCTAAACTTTAAGCAATTTAATTAAGTAATTAAACCTATTTAAACTATAGATAAGAAGGAGTTATAAGAAATACACTTTAAGAGCTTAATTAAAGACTTACCAACTGAAAAAGTAGAGTTAAATAATAAAAGAGGTAAAATACCTATAAAATATACTTAAGCTAGATTTAAATTACTCTTAATACTACTAGAAAGCCTACCTTTAAGCTTTTTTACTAAAATAGGAATCTAAATAAGTTAAAATATAAAGGAGAGAAAAGGAATAGAGAAAGACTTCTATATCTTAAACTAAGCCTTTAGTACTAGCTTAATAGCTGCCCTAATTGTAAAGAAGAATAGCAAGCTAATAATAAAGGCAATAAGGAGTAGATATATTAGTAGAAGACTAAAGCCTAAGTATAAAGCATAAAAGACTTAAATAAGCTTTATTCTAGAAAGAAAGAAATACTATTAGAAGAATCTGCCTCTAGCATCAAGTTCCTATAGCAGTCTATCTAGATATAGGTTTAAAATAGAGTTTAAGAAGGCATAAGAAGATTATTTAAAGAGTTATAAGTAGATAGGATCTTAGATAGAGATTTTAAGGAGTAATCTATATATTTATAACTTAGAAATACTAAACTATATATAGGTATTTACTTATAAATTTAATAAATATAAATATCTATAAAAGTAAAAGGTAAAGCTTATTATTTAAGGAAACTAATAGTAAAGGTTAAGTATTAATAAAATATATATAGTAACTCTTACTAGAAAGTTATTTTAAATACTTCTAGCAATTACTACTAAATATAATTTTAAATTAATATAATATAATGCAATTAATGCATTTTATAATATAAAACTATAAAGTAATATCTTTATAAAACTGCCTTTAGGTTTTAGAAAGGGCAAAAAAGATAATTAAGTATTACTCCTTTATAAAGCATTATATAGACTGTAGATTATATTGCTTTTATAGTAAATAGAGTTTAGAAGTGTATTATAAGCTTTAGACTGTAAGCTTACATTAAATGAAAGTTACTACTATAAGAAAGGAAATCTACTAATTATCTTCTATATAGATAATATAGTTATTATATATAAAAAGGAAAATAGAGATTCTATAACTTAACTTATAAGATCTCTTTAAGAGAAATATAAGTTAATAGGCAGTAATAAGCTGTAATAGTTTCTTAGAATGCAAGTTATCTAAGATTGCAAGGCTAAATGCATTTAAGTTACTTAAATAATATATCTTAAGAAGATATATAAGATGCATACTGCAAATACTGCAAATAGCTTTCTAATAGGAAGGGAGAAGCTCTTTCTAAATTAAGAAAAGGCAGACTAGCATATAGTAAACTAGTATAAGAAGGTAATTAGATTAATCCTTTATATAAGTATAATAAGCTAACTAGATATTATATTTACAATTTTAAGGTTATCTTAGTTTATAAATAATCTAAGTAAAATATATATAGAAGGTATAAACTGTATCTTTAATTACCTATATGCAATGTATTACTTTAGTTTACAGTTTAGTCCTAGAAAAGGATTTATAATATATAGCAATGCATCTTTTATAGATAATACCCTAGATTAAAGAAGCTTATAAGGATATATAATAAAGATTTATAGAAGACTTATTAGATAAAGAGTAAATAAGCAGGATACTATAATTACCTTAATAACTAAGGTAGAGCTACTTGCTCTCTTATAAGCTGCAAAAGAAGGGCTATTTTAATAAAGGCTTCTCTAGAGCATAGATAATAAATTTTAAAATAACATTTTATACCTTATATATAATAATTAATAGATAATTTATCTCTTAAAGAATTCTTTATAAAAGCTAAAGATTAAACTTTAATATATAGATATTTATAACTATTAGTTATAAGAATACATTTAAAAGAAAATAATATCTTTAAGCTATAAAGTAAACTTAAAGCTTATTATAGATAGTCTTATAAAGGCCCTGTAAGGTAAAAAGCTAAAAGAGAGCTATAAGCTATATAGACTTATAGAAGTTTAAGATTATATTTAAGGATATTAAAGTATAAGGCTTAATAAGAGATTAATTAAAGAAGTCCTAAATAAGCTTAACATTTAAAATATAAGCTTTATATAACTATTTTAAGACTTATTAAGCTAGTTAGATATATATAAGATTTCTTTTAATATTACTTAAAATACCTTAAATTTCATTTATACATTTTAGACCTTATTATATGTTTTTATATATTAAATATTATAAAGTTACATTAAGTTAAGTTTAGAAAGAAATTATTAATTTAAAAATTAGAAAAATAAAAGGCCTAAAAGCATAACTTTCCTTATTACTAAAACAGAAAACTACTAGCTGCAGCGCAAAAAGAAGAAATGTACCTCACCTAGGCAAGGCAAGGGTTACCAGTTAAGGGGAATTTACTAGCAAGAATACCCTTTAAGATACACTTAGCTACAGTATAGCGCTTATTCTTCTCCTAAAAATTCAAAATTATTAGCATAACTTAAAATATAAAAATAAGTTATTAAAAATACTTATAGAATTTTTAACTAGATGCTAGTTCTACTAGATATAATCTAGGAAAAAGAAAGCAACTAGCAGAGCAGTAATAAGGCTAATATAACTTAAATTAGCTAAATAAAACTTAATATATTATTTTATAATACTTATATTAAGCAGCAGGAGCTACTAGGGTTATAGTGCTTATAATATATAATGCCTAGCTTAGCCTAATACTTACTAGTACTCTAACTAGCAGTAGTACTATTAAGGTAAGCTAAGTATAAGACTTAGCATTACTTAGTATTACTATAAAAATTAAAATGTTAAATAGTAGCTTAAAATGAAGAAATAAGGTATAAAAGACTTACATTTTATTTATTGCTATATTAGTAGCAGTAACTTATGCCTCTTACTTAGCTTAATAAACCTAGAAGCAGGATAAGGGAGATAGTATATTAGCCTTACTAGATAATTATTAGTAATGCATTTTAATCATTTAAAGCTTATAATAATAAGTAACTTACTTAAAGGAAGCAGGCTTAAAGAGAGGAGATTTACTACTCTAAGTTAGCTAATAAGCCTTAAATAAGCATTTTAAAGTATAAAAGTATATATAATATAGTAGCAATAGTAAGGAAAATACTAAGAAAACTTTAAAAATATATATTAAGTTCTATAAAGATAATAATTAGTAAATATACTGTAAAAGTATTAAATAAAGCTTAAAGAAAAAAAGATATATACTAAATGTAATATTAATGCTTAAAGAAAAGGAAAAGAGATTAAATTTTATAATAAAAAATGGCTTAAATATCTTAAGATTAAGAGGCTTATTATTTAAATTAATTAAGAGATTTATTAATTATTTATAAGACTTATCTATTATTAAAGCACTATAATAGTTAAATTATTAATTAACTTATTAAAATGCAAGTAATAATTTAGACTATAATAAAAATGTAAAATAATAATAAGATGTAACTTTAAATAACTTTTAGTATATTAGTAAGAGGAACCTAAAAATGGGAATTTAAGCAGTTAGAGGGTTACTGTATTTCCACTCTAAGGGGGTATATTAAACCAGTAATATCATGTAATTGAGTCAGATTAAGCCATTATGCAAGGGGTTTAGCTTAAATGAGCCTTAGAGATGGATTAAGCCAATTACATGACTAAAGGAAGACCAAAAGAGGGGTAACTAGATACTAGAAGCAAGAGGTCAATCAATGAACAGAAAAAATCACAAAAATTGGGTTCAACAACATCTGTGCCAAAATTCACATTAAGGGATTTTTTTTCATTACATGTACCCCAATGTAGTACTAGAGGCCCCATTAAGCTAATATATAATATAATATCATTATATTAGGTATTATTATTATAATGCAGTATTAAAGGAGAAGGGTAATAGCCCTATCTTATATATACTTATATAAGCTTATAGTGCTCTATATAATCTAAGATTTTTACATTCTAAAATCTTTACCTATATCTCTTATTCTAATAGCTTATACTAAATTCTGCCTTAAAACTGATTAAGGCTATATTAAGCTTTATATAGAGTTAAAGGCTATTAAAGAAGCTACTTTTTACCTATTTTATTAATAATTACTTACTAAAGCTATTAAGGTTATTAACCTTACTATAAGTAGCCCTATATAGCCCAGTTTAATAATAATTTAAACTGAATGAATATAACTAATCTTTATTATATATACTAATACTATAAATATAGCTATAGAGAGTTAATAGTATAGTATTGCTATAATAAGCTGTAAGAGTATAATTACTATTAAACTAAGGGCTATATTTTATATTACTTTAAGATACCTTAAAGAAGTTATTCTAGGCATTTCTATGCTAAAGTATAATAAAGAAGTTAAAAGTAAGAATATTAAAAGTAAGATTATAGCCTTACTAGGCTTTACATTCTTATTATATAATAAAATAGTTTATTTTATTATATTAAGTTATTATAAGAAGTTCTTCTTAATAAAGTAGAAGCTTATTAGTAGTTATATTATTAGTATATATTTAAATAGGCCTATTATATATAGTAATACTATTTATAAGATAATATAGCTAAAAGACTTCTTTAAAGCAGTAAGCATTATACTCTTTATTAGAGCTAAAGCTTCTATTTCTCTTATACTCTTATACTTTAATATATAAGATAATTTAAATAAGAGTAATACTTTATACTTTAATAAGTAGGCAATTAAGTAAGTAGAAGCTAAAATAGAGGCTAGAATACTAACTTTAAAGTATATAATAAAGCTTAAGAAAGAGGTATAGGATAAAAAGGAAGCTATATAATATAAAATAAAGGTAAATGAAATTAAACTTAAAGTTAAGGCTAAAAAAATAAAGAGTAAAGAGAAGAAGCAGGATAAAGATTTAGATTTATTTAAGGCATTTCTATAATCTATAATATTAAATAAGGATTAGGGGGATAAGGAGGATAAGGAGGATGTAGAAGAATAAGATAAAATTGCATTAAAGGGAAAAACTAAAGGGCACCCTTTGCAATTAAAGAACTTACTATAGAGGTTTAAGGGATAATATTAAGCTAGCTCTTAACTCTATAATTAATCTTATCCTAATTAATATCACCTTAAGCCTCTTAGTTAAGTAACTGTATATTAATATTATATATAGCTAAATAAGACTATATATAATTAATCTTACCTATAGGTATTTTAAGAAGACTAATAGCTAGCTATTCTCTGCTTATTATATATGCTTATAATTAGGCTTATAGGAATAAGTATATAGAGAGCTTTAAGTTCTTAGGGTTATCTTAGGGAAAGACCTGCTTATAAAGAATTCTTTTATATATTATAATTATATCTTAAGGCAGATAGCTATTAAAATTAATACAATTATATTTAAAGAGCTCTTTAAGAAGCTATAGTTAATTAAATAGAATTAAATAAGTATAGCTTCTTATTTCCTAAATCTCTAGCTAATGGTATAAGACTTAAGGCAAACTAGGAAGAATATATAGCCTATTGTGCTATTTGCATATATAATGTGCATTCTATATATATATAAATTTAAAGAGCTTTATATATATAATAGGTATAAAAAGATAAAGAATAGCAATTCTATTAGAAATAGAATTAGCAGAAAAACGCCTATTAGCTATAATTCTTCTAAAATATTCCTATAAGTAGTTAATATAATATTAAATATATATATATATATATATATATATACCAGTGCCTTACTTAGCTATTACTAAGTTAGTGCTACTAACTCTTAATCTTTTTATTATATATACTTTTACTATATATCTAATAATTATAAAATTATATCTACAGTACTATAGTATCCTATATATAGCTTTACACTTAGGAAAGGTAAAAATAAGTGCTAGCTATTATAAGGGTCTTATTACTACAATCTAATTAGATAATAAGAGGCATACTCTCTTAATTCTCTAGAATATAAAGGTATTATTTAAGTACACTGTAAGACATATTAGCTAATATACTAACATATAGCTATATAATATACCCTAAATATATATTAATAGATGCATATACCTTAATCCCCTAAGCCTTCAGCTTATCATAAGCATCAATTAACTAAATAAAATTAGGCCTAGGTGCTATCTATCTAGTTTAATGATATTACATTATATTCTATTGCTTGGTTATATTTATAGGCATAAAATCTTAAAATGCTTTATACAGTGCATATTAACTTAAAGATAACTGTTTTTACTAAATATAAGTATAGAGATAGATCTAACTAAATGACTAAAGCTTAGTATTTAGTAAGGCATTATTCTAAAAGAAATTATGCAATTTAGCAAGTTATTCTTCTTTCCGCTCTAGGGTCTGATGCTATAGAAGGCTAAGGCTTTATTATATCCTAATTAGCCCCCTATAAGTTACTATAAAGCCTTCTTTTTATAACTATAAAAGAATATTCTTATCCTTAAGAATATTTTTAAAGAATAGCTCTTTAATATAGTTATATAATGCCTTAGTATTTTCTATTTAGGCTTAAATAGTATTAGGTATTATCTAATTAGATTGCTAAGTCTGAAAATATTAATATAATACTCTATAAAAGGTAGAGATATTAAATTCAGTTAAAATACACTATATAATATTATTAGCAGTTATTTAGTTATAGTACTTTTATTATTTAATTTAAATATAGTAAATATTAAGATTAATAGAAGGGCAGCCTTTAGAGCTAATTATATAATATGAAAAGAAGGATATAATATTATAAGTTAAATTTTAAGTAAGAGATTTACTATATAGTATGCTATAAGGTAATATGTAGCTTTATGGCATAATATAAAGCCATAGAAGGCTAAGCTCTATATAAAGTACTTTTTATAAGGATACTAACTATATAGTCCTATAAAGCCTTATAAGATAATAAAGGCTTCTATTTTATATATTTATAATTATATTATTAAGATATTTTTAAATAATAAAGTAAATAAATAAAAGTAATAAACTTTTACTACTAGGTATTATAATAGTATATAGTACTCTTAGTGCTCTATAGTACCCTATACGCTAATATATACTCTATAATGCTAGTTATAAAGTTATAAACTATAAGCCTTATCTTTATAAAAATAAAAAGCTAAAATCTAGCTGTAAATAACTAATAAGGTTAATATTGCTTTAAATTATTATATATAGGATTAAAATACCTTATTTACTGCTTTTTGCCTTCTTAGCCTTGCTCTTAGAGCCCTTTTTCTTTATTTTAGTAGTAGCATCCTTAAAGATTTTAAAGAGCTTCTTATACTGCTTTCCACTTAGGAAGCTAAATATCTTCATAGGGCTTCTATTACTATTACTATTACTATTACTATTACTTAAGGAGTTGCTACTAATAGAAATAGAATCCTATTTAGCCTTATACTTATAATCTATTAAAATGTTAGTATAGAGATATATAAGGCACTATAAGTATATATGCTTAGGGATATAGGAATAGGATACTCTTAAATGGTTTTAAAGGCAATTAGTATAACCCTTATTCTACTCTATAATATAGCAATTAGTAAGAGTGCTATTACTATTTATATACTTTAAGTATAGAAGTAATCTAGGCAGTTTAAATCTATATAGGTAATAGAGCATAGTATTAGCATTCTGCAAGGAGAAGTTAAGTATATAGTTAGTAAGTTAATTCTTGCCCTTCTTCTTATATAAAATAAGAGTATTAAGCTCCTTAAGTATTTATATAAGTTAGTATTAAGTAATATAAATATAAAAGGGGATAACTTACTTTATTATTATTAATAGTAATATAATTAAAGCCTTTATAAGAGCACTTCTTTAATGCATTTAAAAGAGCCTAGATAGTTAACTCTAGCTATATAGTAAGGCAATTACTCTTATAATTAAAGGTATAGGTAGGAATGCCAGTAACCTCTAAAACCAGGTATTTAAAAGTTTTTACTTTTAAATTATAATATAGGGCTTCCTTTGCAGCTATATAGGCTAAATCTTTATAGCATTTAATCTTATAAAGGCAGGCCTTAAACCTCTCCTTTGCTTCTATATAAAGCTCTTTAGACTTTTTATTATCTATCTCCTTTTAGCATTTAGCAAGCAAGAGGTTAAGGCAAGCTTAGGCCTTAGGGCCTTTATAAGCTGCAACCTCGCGGTAGTATGCAGCTATATGCTCTTCTTTAGCCTTCTTTAAAGCAGTAAGACAATTAGCTTTAAACTTTACTAGCTTGGCAGCAATACAGTCTACTTTAGCCTTTTTCTTAGCAGCAATATAATCTACTTTAGCCTTTATTTTAGCAGTAATATAAGCTTCTTTAGCATTCTTCTCTTACTTAATAGTAATATAAGCTTTTTTAGTATTATATATAGCTTTATCTTTAAGTGCTTTATAGGTTTACTTTACTATAATATTATATAATAGTATAAGGTTTTATAAGATCTAGATAAGATCTTTAATAAGAGGTTAGCTTTAAGTAATAACTATAATATACTAAAATATAAAGAATATATAGTAAGAGGTATATTAAAATAAAGTGCTTAAAAGGGCAATTATAATTAATATAATACTAAATTATAAGAGGGTTTTAGGAGTAAAAGGAGAGGGTAGTTAATATAAGCTAAAGGTAAGTGCCTAGAAAGTTATACTTAAAATAGAAAATAAAAAGAGAAAAGTGCTTTAAATTACTTAGAAGTATAATAAAAATAAAGCTCTTAAGTATATAAAATTAATAAGGTATATATTAGGCTATAAAAGGCAATTGTAGGTAAATGTAATATATAGAAAGTAGGGGTTTCTTACCTTTTAAGGTAGATTAGGTTTAAAGGATAAAAATGAAGCTAAACTCGAGCTTAAGGATCAGTATCACGAAGTTATGTAGCCTAGCTAAGCGAGAGGTTTTGATTGGTTAGACCCATTTTTACGCGATGAACCATCCGGGATATTGCATTAGAACGAATTTTAAGGTATGGGCCCGTACGGTATAGGGTCAACCTACTAAGAGATGAATTTTGGCACAGATGTCGATTTGGCCTTCCGTAATCGGCTCTGGCGGGGTCAAGCGGGGAAGCCAAGGCCCGATCGGGGCATGTCACTGAATACTGTCGCGAATGCTTTCCTATCTCAATTTCGCCTGAAGCAAAAATATATGATTGTCTGTACATGTATTTGGGTTATGTTTCATGAGTAATGTCAGTTATTAACTACTATATAGATCTCTTATACAAAGTGCGCTGTCAGACTACTCTCATGCTAGGATCCCATTATTCCCCTTCTCGTCTCTCTCAGTGATGGAGGAATCACTTTGGGCATTTTGAACTATTTCGTGTTCACCTTCAACTGGGCCCTGGCCCCTCAAGCCCCGATAAACTGTCTTCAATTGAGGCCAACCGTCAATGATGGGGTAGAAACCTGTGACAAACATGGTTCCCCATACCCAGATAATGGCGATAACAATCCAAGCAACGAAAAAGCTCTTACCGAAGACATACTTTGCTGCGTACATCGGAAGTGGCCTAAGGTTTTGTCTGTTAGTCAATGTTATGATGGAGAGATAAGGTGTCTCTTACCACAGAACCCAATGTCCCAAGAACGTAGCAGCGGACCAAATCGCCGCAAGAGTGCCCCAATGCTTGAGCTTCGCCTTATCGGCGGTGTAGCTAGCCACCTTCTCTTCGTGGGTTCTCACTTCTTCCTTTGTTGAACCAACCTGGTCAAACGCAAGACGCTCATTTCTGAAGTCAGCCCATTGGTAATTGGCTGGCTTAATGAGCGAGATCACGACTGAGTAAAGAGCTGGGCTCAAAGCCGAAGCGACAGTCCCGTAAACACAGGGAAGAGATTTTCCAGTGGATGCAACTGTGACTTCACCGTACAGTGACGACGCTGAGCCAAGCCAAACAGCGATACCAGTCGCCATCCCCAGCAGAGGTGAGACGATGGCAGCAATCTTTGACTGTTTTCTCCACAGGATTGTAAAGACGGTTGGGAAGATACCGGGGCATGTCAAAACACCAAGCATGTAAAGAGTCCACCCGAGATCTACCTTGCCGTAGTACAAGGCAGTCGAGAAAGCAGCAGAGAACAGGCCGAAGAAGACGACGCCAATATGACTCCACCGAATGGCGTCACGATCAGTTGCACCACGGTTGAAGTACTGGCGATAGATGTCGAAACTGATGATAGATGACACGGAGATGACCTGGGCACTGATAGTTGAAGTGACAGCCATGAAGGTGATCAACAAAACGGCGGCAGCGCCGCCTTTTCCGGCGATTGCGATTGCGGCATAAGGCAACACAAGACCATTTGAGATCTCCACTGAAGACATGCGACGAGGGTACGTCGGGAACCGTGGGGTATCCTCCAGGGCGAGAGCAGAAAAGCTCATCAATGTGCCGAGACACCATGGGATGGCAAAATAGGCGATGCCACCAATAATATAGCCCGGGACCACAGCTTGAGGCGCAGCACTGAAGGCTTTGGCGAAGAAGCCAGTGTCCATGATGACCAGACCGAAATTGGCCAGAACGTGGATGATACCAAAGTATATAGCCTGCAAACAGTGAGTAAATGTCTCATGGTGTCAAGCAGTCAACTCACGTCTTTACTAGTCATTGTCAAGAAAGATCCATCGTGGTTACCAGCAACGGGATGGTCCTTTCCAACCTGAACGATCAGATCATAGAGACCACCAGGGGATCCAATCTCGGGTACGAGGGATGCCTTGATGGTGAAGAAACATATGATGATCGTAATGACGAAGGTATGAAAGTAATCAGTCAGGAAGGTCGCTTTGATGCCGCCAACAAAGGTATACAGTACGACGCCGACGGGTAATAAAAAGGTAGCAGCGATGACATGAATGCCGGATCTGATTAAGTTAGTCCATGATCAAGTAGATCTAGGAGAGGTCACTTACAGCGCGGATATAGCAGCACTTGCGCCAAGCAGCATGTTTGCGATAGCGATGATGTTATTGATCAAGCACAGACCAATCCAGACAATATGACCCGATGTTCCATATCGTATACGGACAATCTCGAGTAGTGTGTGAGCTTCGGGTACTCTGAGCTTACAAGATATACCAAGTAGAGCGAAGAAGACGATCATGGGCGAGCATCTGATAAATGTCAACAACTAGCGAAAAAGAGAACGAAAGAAGTGTATATACCCAGCAGCAAACCAGAACGGTCCAGCAACACCAAAGTTGTATCCAACAAGAGTACTTCCAAGCATAGCCGTACTCCACAGCCAAGATGAAATGACAGCAGACGAAGTCAGACCAGTGCCAACACTTCGATTGGCTGTCATGAACATCTCTGTAGTTTTGTTATCTTCGCCGACAGTCTTCTTCAAGATATGCGTCAAAAACATCATGATAAACGCGATAAGGAATCCAATCGCGATAACGACGACGTAGCCGACGGCTTGGGAAAGCGGAGGCTCAATGCCATTCTCGCTTGCATCTGCCCGAACGTGAAGCGACATTTTGGCCAAGAGTCTTGGGGATGTGAAAGATCCAGCAGTTCGGTTTGGCGTCTCGGCATTTTGAGCTTGGGGGTCCGTGTGATAGCTTTATGTCTGGAGATCGGCAGGCACGAATCCATGTCGTCTGTATAGCTTTGATGATGCAATGGACTATCATCTGCTAGATAACTGCCGGGCATCAATCTGATGAACCGTGGAGGTAGCGGGGGATCTCATTAGTTGATGGAGTTCCGCCAGACCGGATATCTTCCGAGTTCCGGGATATAGTCCTTTTTTCCTATCTAGATTATATCATTATTGGTGTGCTTCAGAAATCTTGAGCTTGTGATAGGCGATAAGAGCTCTGTTCACATGTTCATGGGGTATGGCGTGAGAGCTTCTAGTGATGGCGATAGGGCCAATCGCTGTCACGTCATTCAGCAATTATTTGAGAAAACCCGGAAAATCATTATCCCTTAGATCATTTGAACAATTGGTTTATTCCGATGCGGCAGATCGATAATTGCGTTTTGTATTTGAAAATGCGCCCTCGTCGGGTGGTGAAAACCCCCATTCCAAGTGTTAAACCAAGTCAGAATATTGCGATGAAGATTGGCTACCATCAGATGCAGTGAGAACTGGGAATATTTAATGCCTGAGGCCGCAATGCATCTGCAATGGCTATTGGATGACTTTGCATAATCAGGCTGTGACATGAGGCCGCCAGCAAGACCATGATCTTACATTTTCTCCTCGTCATCATTCCAGGCTGGCTCTGAGGCTGTGCCGAGTATTCTATGGAATCACAAAAATGAGCACAGCTTTATCTTTCTGAGTTCACTGTTTGGTCTATTGTCGATGAGTAGAATTTCCATCTCACTCTCCCACGTACATTTCTCTTATCATGGATCCCGTCTCGGCAATCGGATTGGCTTCTGGGATCTTGACATTCGTTGAAGCGGGTCTGAAGCTCGTAAAGATAGCCTACAACATACACAACTCCCTTGATGGCGTTCTAGACGACAACAGACATCGAGAGAGTATCACCAGCGAAGTTGGCAAAGCAGCTCTGAGGCTTGACGTGGCAGGCAACGCCCGTTTGACTCCCGAGCAAGAGTCTCTTTCGGATCTTTCCAAGAAGTGCAAGGCGACTTCAAGGGAATTATTCAAAGCTTTGAACGAAGTTAAACCCAAGCAAATCTCGTCTAATCCCTTCAAATCACTACGATATGCCGTCAAGGCCAATGTTAAGGCTAAAGACATCGAAGGCCTGGAGACCCAGTTGAAAGACTATCGTGATCAACTCATTCTCGCACTGGTTGAATTCTCAAGGTAAGCCTATTTCTCTAGTCGCCAGAGAGGCTGTAACTAATTCGCCCCAAGAGTTGAGGCAGCAGATGGCTTCAGTGAACTGATCTCACTTGCTAAAGGCAACGAAGCTACATTAAAGAGCTTGACCCAATCCATAGAGCATCTGCGCCAGTCACAACTATCTATGCCTAACTCGATTGCCAGTACCCAAGCTTACATCCAGTTTCAGCGGCTACTGGTGGTCGACGATGAGACCCGCCAGGCAATTTATCAAGATCGCATTATTGAAAGCCTCAAGTTCGACGAAATGCATCAGAGATTCGACGCAGTTCACAGCGCTCATGAAGATACGTTCAAATGGATATATGAGCCAGCTGAAGTCATTGAGGAAAAGGATAACTTGTCTTACGAGGAGAAAAAACGACAAGAGGCGCTCAAGGTACTAACAACCATATTACATCACTGAGCTGGGCTAACGGCATTGGGATCCGCAGATGCAGCTCGAATCAAGAGAAAGATTTCTAGGGTGGCTCTTGGCACAAGATCCATCAACGCCAATCTTTCATATCTCCGGAAAGTTGGGATCTGGAAAATCAACGCTGATGAAGTTTCTATATTCTCACCACAAGACCAAAGACACACTAATTCAATGGGCTGGTAAATGGCTTTTCCATCGCAAATGAAACCGTCCGCTGACTTATTTGAAAGGTACAAAGAAGCTTGCATTCACTTCGTTTTTCTTTTGGTGGAATGGCTCAAAGGCACAGAAGTCGCTAAATGGACTGTGTCGCTCGATCCTTCACGACGTACTACAAGAGCGGCCTGACCTCATACCCGAAGTCTTTCCTGGCCAGTGGGATCAAGCGAGACACGCTCCCTGGAAGGTTGAGAACCGTCGAGAGATACCATCGCCTGTCATCAAGGAAGCTCTCCAAAGACTCCTTCAAAACGATAAACTTTACCAGCAACACAAGTTCTACATATTTATTAATGGCCTCGACGAGTTCGAGCCTGGTGTTCAAGATGGATTGGACTACATTGACTTAGTCAATGTCCTTCGACAATGGACGATTAATGCCGACGGGAATCTAAAACTCTGCCTTTCAAGTCGAGAGGACGGTGTTTTCATGAACGAGTATGAAAGTGACCCTGGCTTTCGACTCCAGGACTTAACCAGATCCGATATGCGAGAATATGTCCGCAGTCGTCTGAGCAGCCTCGAGGATGAAGAACTCAAACGTGATCTCGCTACTGAAATCCCGAAAAAGTCCTCAGGAATCTTTCTCTGGACCTATCTTGTTGTCAAAACAATACGGAACAAAATGACACACAAGGTCACTAGCGAAATGTTGAGACAACACCTTAACGCTTTGCCTCGAGGCCTCGCGTCACTTTTCCATCACATCCTTCAGCAACTTGAGCCGGATGATGCGAGAAAGACTCTCCGGATTATACATGCTCTTCAAACTGCCAAATCGAACAGATTGAAGCTACCATTACTCACCTTCTCCCTCCTGGATGAATATGATGCAGACACGGAGTTCTCATTACGGGACGGTCTCGAGTATGAGCCCATCCCGGACGAGGAAATCCTCCAGTCGCAGCTTCGTGGTGCTTGTGGCGGACTAATAGAGTGCCATAAGGGCACCCGTTACGAGGGACTGGAGGTTCTTGAGTTTGTTCATCGATCGGTTCCCGATATTTTCCAAAATGATATAGAACACTCAGAACTTGCTCGTCAAATGGGAGCTGCGCTTCATGGTACGAATACTATTGATATTGTCTCTCATCTTTGCTTTGCTACCTTGCGACTTCTGGGACAAGCGGGAACAGGAAACACTCAAAGATCGACCTGCAAGTTAATAGCATCCATGCGACTCAAACACAGACTTGACAAGCCACCCTATTCTTTCCTAGAGTACATTGCTTCTTGGACTAATGATGGGTGGCTAGACGATAGTCAAGCAAAGTGGCTATGCTCTTTTCCCGGCCTTCCCTTGGATTCAGATCTATACATCAGACCTTATGGAGCGGCAGTTATCGGTAATAACAAGTCGAGACTTCTCTATAACAATATGTGTCTTGCAGCGCTTGCTGGTCATATCGATTACTTGGATTGGATAATCATGAATGATGCAAATGCTTTGAACACCTCGTCTAAGAGATCCTTAGTTGGCCAATCTATTCTTATTTCAGAGCATTGGGAATTATTTTTCCAGAGGAAGGTCTTTACAATGGATCCCACAATACCCCTAGTTCCAGCTACAATACAGCAAGATTGGAGCAAGAATAACTGGGCTGTCCCGGAACCATTTTCCTTGTCGGCCTGGCAATTCTTCCTAACCTATATCATTTTGAACATGCTTTGGTATTTCGGTCGCTTCCCTGATGATCCTGGAAACGTCATCGAGCGATTTCTAAGACAAGGGGCTGACCCATATTGCCGCATCCTCCTTGCATGTGAAGCAACCGGAATATCTATGACAATTTGTTTTCGAGACTCGAAGACTTGTCATGTCATACCACGCAAATCAGCGTTTATTTTACTCGAGTTCGGTGTACAAGGTGTCATTGGGAGATGCTTGACTTTAAGAGGGAAGCCCCCAGTCGACTGGGACACGAACTTCACAAAACATTTCTCATTTCGGGAATGGATTGCAGTTACCGACTGGCCTAACAGGGAGACTTTGCTAGAATTGCTGGACGTCAACTGTGAGCGATCATTGGTCGTAGTCTAGACTTCAGAGCAAGCCAGTTTCCCAAATCGCCTCACTATATGAGCCGCGTTTCGGGATGCTGGAAATGCTCTCATTACTTCTTTAGCCCTGCTCTGTGGAAACCTGTAGTACTGACAGAGAGTTTTGAAAGGATGGATTCGTACTGAGACAATTGTGATACCTCTTCCCAATATATTGCATACTCGTGTTTCCCATTCTCATCTCCCTGTGTGATCTGCAAGCAAAGAGGTTGGCTGAACTCCTCCGACCCTGCCGTCTTCATAGCTCATACATAGTTCGTCCACCGAAACTGGTGTAAAGTGATCGACACTGGGATGCAGCTAAGACCGGTACTTCCCAGCTCGAGGCGGTGGCCCCAAACGCCATGTTGTGGGGTACCGCAGATCGTGTCTTAGATGCCGTCTAATGTCGACAATCTTACGTCAATATTGATGAACCCCAGTAGTACAGAGCGAATCAAATGAGACGCCGAATTGGGGCTTCCAATAGTTCAGCTCGCCCAGCTAAAGCCTCTTCGGGATTCGTATGACCAACGAGAGACGGGAAGCGAAGACAATGACATAGGATCTTCTCTGTAGCCCACTTTCTAGCTGCCGATGTCGATCTTGGGTCGCGGTTTGAAAATTGACAGACGAAAGTCAATTAGTACTCACGCGAGCAAATACGTTACTTAACGTTGTTATACCCATCTTATTGAGTTTGGACACCATTTCTCGAATTTCTTGGCATCAGCTTACTATGAGATACAACAACATCATCAAGCAAAGGCTACCAAATAATGATAGGTGCCTCTATGACGACAGTCCTCTGTCAAAATTACAACTTGACTCCCTCGATCCATTATCGCCTGTAAGGTCTCGAAGCGAGCGAGCCAGAGCACCAGTGCCGATTGAGCACAACAGCCACATATATGACCTAGTTGGTGTGAACTCTCACCCAACAGCTCATTTTACGAGATCAATGTGCTTTACACTTGGACATTCGCATCGAATGTTTCGCTGGACGTGCCGCCGTCTTAGACGGTGTGCCATGGCAGGTGGATTACCTTGAGGCCATCCCCGATCCCCTAGACTTTACCAAACCGCCCCGGCGTGTCCTTCATCTCAAGCGATGGACCGAAGAGGGTAAGATACAGAAAGCCATTGATGAACCAGACAACCTTCAGGCAATCTTTCCAGGCTCAAGGGGAAAGCATATCCTGGGCCCGATCAAACATGGCATTGTACGCATGATCCCAACCGCATCTCGACAGAGAATTCACAAGCCATTGCTTCCTGGGACAACTTTCGAAGCTCGGTTACGAGGTCGCGAGCTTTACGGCCCGTTCCAGATGGAGGTCAAGAAAGACGGCCAACTAGTAGCCAAGCACATTCTAAACGGATTGCGTCTTATCAAATTCGCCATTGAGCCCAATGAGATCGCGCCGTCATATGTGAGGGTCAATTGTCCTGACTTTGGTGGTTGTTTCGACATCGATGCTTTTCTTTACTGCGAGGATAAGCTTCGATGTCGGGCTACCAGTGTCAAAGCCATCAAAGCGATGAGATTGCCCACAACCGATCGCGACCCCATGTTTGGTACGCTATTACGAGGTCCAGTGCCACTTCTCACAAATGGTCTGCATCACCTTGTTGTTTTTGAGAAATTTATCCAAGAGTGCACAGTCCCTTCGCCAAAGCCCCCTCAGCAACGGCGATTGACAATACTGAATCTTTCAATGTGCGATCAAGGTGATGCAAAGATCGTGGTCGACGAGCTGATTGATTTTCGAAAGCAAAATCCAGATGCGATCATGTCTGTCGTGGTATCGAAACTGGGACCTACGAGTTATCAGGATACACCAGCTTGCAGGGAGAATGTCAAGCTGCTTGAGCGCAACCGAGTTCAGATCGATATGTTCACTGGCGTTGATGGTCCGACGCGTCAAGTCGTCCATGCCAAAGCGGTCGTCATCGACGACAGGGCGCTCTTCAGCACAGGTGCCATTGTAGATACCAAGCCAATTGACAAGGCCGACATCTCCATCGAGCTTCCGCCTATGCCAGCCAAAGCGTTTCAGGTCTACATGCAAGAAACCATCCTCGGTGGCGTAAGCAATGAGCGTCGCGCTCATCTTGGATCACAGCTCGCTAGTCTGGGCGTCATAATAAACGACCCCATCGCGAGTTTGACCTACATCAGTCGCGCGCAACATACATTACTACGCGGTGCTCGTCGCGATCTGCTTGTCAGCGTCTCCGAACTCGTTGATCCTAAAATCACGAAACTCTTGGTGAGACGGGCAGCCAACGGCGTCACGGTAACGATACAAGTCCGTGAAATAGACGCGGCCTCATCAAGAATTCTTGCGCAAGCGACGCGACGCTACGGCAAGCGGCTGTCAGTGGAAGATGTCAGCTGGTGGGAACCGCGACCGCACTATGATGCGATAATCGCAGATGATAGTCTCGCGTATCTGGGCACATCATACTTCTGGCCAACACAAAGAAATATGATTCATCAAGGCCGATCGCTTGAAAATGGGGTTTTGCTTGAAGGGGAGGCTGTCAAGGTTTTGAGGGAGCAACTGGATGAATTGCGCGATCGTGCGTATAGTGATAGTAAAAAAAGCGACAGCGATGCAGCCTAGCTACAGGTTGACATCCTCTATGCCTTGCAACTTCGTCTCATGTTGTTGGATGTTGAGGATTATCGGGACGCGTCTTCGTCAACCACTCATGATCAAGTTCGCGAAATGGATGGCTGCTGAGTTGAGTTTAGCGTATCAGTCTCGATTCAAGCATCACGAGGACAAAACGAACAACTTAAAGCTTAAGAGCTCATAAATATGATAAGAATGATCGAGATAGTGAAGATGATGACTTTTATCAATAAAACTTAACTTATGCCTGTTTTTTAATGTGTTTCCCGCTGATAATTCGCACATATTCATCAACGTAATAATCGCCCTATGAGAATCAACGTTTTCGGTTCCACAAAAGGTCTTCCAGTATCTACATGCTACACTCTACGTTGACTCAATACTTCTCAGAACTAAAAATAAAATACAAAATATCATCCAGTAGTCTTTATTAAATGTTTTCACTACCTAATCTTTAGGGACAATTGTCTCATTTTACCATCGATATTTTCTTCAGGTGCGAGCGAGTGCAACTACCCTGTAGTGATGATGGTCCGTGCCATGCCCGTAGACTCATCCACTGTTGACCACACGAACCACATCATTCTATAAGTACCACTTCCATTCTGCCAGCCAAGCGAGGTCCCCTGTCGGTCGCAATATACTCTTCTCTTCAAGCGACGACGGAAATGTCACAACAAGCAGCAGAGATTTTAGAATGGCTGCGCATGGTCCGTCATCGCCGTGTCCGCGTTACAAAATAATGCGACGAGACTTCAGATCGCCAAGCTCGTGGCCAATCTCAAGCCTGCGAGGCCGATCTACCTGAGGAAATCATCAGCATGAACTAACCGAATCGTGAACTGACCACCATATGATGTCGATACGAAGGGAGATGAGGAGGGAAAACGTCGGAAGTGACGACACCGGAGCTCTCTCTTGTCATGTCGCCAGTGCGATGAACCATGGTTGTCTCGTTCAGCTCGAAATCGGGCTCCTGTATGCAACCAATCGAAGTGGACACAGTCGCTTGAGATCACGTCTTGAAGTGTCACTTTTACTGGCGGGTTTCAAGTGAAAAACGCAGACAAAATCGATATCATGAGAGGTCGCAAAGGACAGTAACAGGTTAACGACTTTGTGGATGCAACAGCCTCTCACATGGTCGACAACACGAACAAGACCTCGTATAGTGACTCAATGTCACTACCCTTCGAGCATCACTGTGTGATCCACTGAAAACAGCCTTCTTGCCATCATCTCTCAATCATAAACCATCTACGTTCACATTTACCTCTACTCTTCAACCTTCAACCGTCAACCTTCAATCAGGTCTTCTTCAATCGCCCCCCCTCCCACGAACTTACTGACATGATACCTAGTCTCACTCCAGGCTACCACATCCCTCATCATTCCAATCCAGACCAATACCTTGATCGATCTCAGTCGCATCATCGCCTCACGCAGAAGTTCTGTCAATATCACTTTATTTCCCTTGACCTCCTCATTGACCTTCAAGTTCGCAGATATTCACAGTACAGAACTTCAGCTCATCGCCCTCAGTGAATGCTGGTATCTACCACGCTCCCTGAATGCGGAACCCCTTACTTCAACACTACATCACTGCCTGCACATTACCTTGGACGCGACCGAAACAATCGATCCGACTTCAAAGGCACGGGATTCATGTACGAAGAGAGTATTTTTCAAGGTCCTCTCGAAATCCATCAATACTTCTTCCTGTTTTCAACGAATCTCAAGGTACGTCAACCCTAAATTTATCACAAGTTTATGCTCATCTCCCCTCACTTTGCCCTGACCTCTTCTCACTTTCTCAAATGCAGCCTAAACTCCTCCTTTCTTGGTTCAGCTTTCCCTAAACTTAGGATACTGCTCCACTCAGCCCTTTATTTTCCTGCTCACCTCTCTGCTCATCACACCCTCCTTACCCTCACTCCATCATAAATTCTGCCAACGGTTTAACCCCCTTCAACGAATCCTTCTCTCGCTTCTTCCACAATCCATCATAATCATTGACTTCGTCCAAGCATTGACATCATGAGTGCAGGTAATCTCACCATGCCGACTTCACCCACCAAGATGAGCAGAGCTCAGCAAGAGGCATGGCTTGACGAACAATGGGGAGGCAAGTCTTGGCTCCTCGATGAAGTCCGCTTTGCGCATGAAAACCCACCCAAGCAGAACGAACTCAGTGCCGGAGCACTCGACTCCCTGTTCAAGATCACTATATTGGCCCAGGAAGAAGGCATCGAGCTGCAATCCCTGTGGCGTCAGGCATCACCTCATAATGTCCTTTGGACTGGTGTTTGCCGGCATCCGAGAGAGTCTCTCCGATTAACTAGCGACGTCGCGAAAGCTGCCCTCAACAGTCTCAAGGCAATCGTGCGTTCTCGAGGTGCTCAAGAAGCTGGCGGCCCATCAGAGGTAATCATTCTGGAGTCCCGAGAGACCGAGACTGAGGCCTGTATGCACGTCGGAAGTGACCATGTTGAAAGCGATAGCAGCGACGATGAGGATATCGAACCGGTCCTCAAGGCCACGCGAAGCCCAAGCATCATCGTGGGTGGTTGTCCCGGATCGCCAGTCAAATCGACAGTCAAGTCACCAGCAAAATCACCAGTAAGATCACCAGTCAAATCAGAGGCTAAATCGCCAGCCAGGGTGGTGGGAAACAACGACAAGAGACTCTCTCCGATCTCTGCTTTCCGTTACAAGGAGCTCCGAGAGCAGAGACCTGCTGTTCCGAATGCCGCCTCTCTACCTCTAACCCCACACATGAAAACTTCTCATCACTTCATCCAACCACCAGCTACCCCTTCATCCAAGCGCAAAAGAGACAAAGATCCCAGCGCGATGACCCCACAGCGATCCACAAAGCGTACCGAAACTTCCAAGGGAGAAGAAGAGGCGGTTGACCAAGCCACCACTATTTATAAGCAGCTCACCAGCAATGTGAAACTCATGGATGGTACGCTTCAATTTCTTACGAAAGCTCTCGTTTCTTGGTTACCCTTGGAGCAAGGAAAGGTCAAGGTCCTCGACCCTCTGTGGTTCAAAGTTGACGGTACAACTGCTGGCCACAACATCAAGCTCGACGGGTATACCATGCTTTGCTTCCCGATCCATCACCAAAAGCCTAAGCATTGGACGTTGGCTATTGTCGAAATCGATCATGATGCGAACTCAATGGTATTCAATCACCATGACTCGACCGAGGGCGAAGACCGGTTCAATGCTGTTTGCGAAAGCTTCCAGAAATGGAATGAGACCGTCGGACACAAGTTCCAGCTTCGGTTTAACAGTGTCACCGTCAGTTGCTTCTCCCGCCATAAAGACTAATACTGACCTCTATCTACAGCCTTGTACTCCACAGCAGGATAACATCAGCTGTGGAATTCACGTCCTCTCCTGTCTACGACACGCACTGACAAACAGACACTGTCCCCAGTCGCTCAACCCGTTTGCCGAGCGAAGATTCTTCGTCCGAATGATCAAGCAATCTAACTCTTACGAAGGCGATTATCCCCTACGAGAGGTCAAGAAGAGATTCGAAAAGCAGGAGCCAGGAATGCTAGCGGAATCAGTTCGAAAACGGACGCCCGAGTCCCTCGAAGCGGATAGACATCTTGCGGCTATTGCCGCAGATCGCGCCCGTGATGGCCTTACAGATGCCCAGGCCACGCTGAGCCGCCTTAGAATCGAGCAGGGCATTTTGGCCGAAGCGATAACTCGCCTGGATGCTGCTGTCGAGACTAAACCCGAGCCCACTCGTCATTTGAACCTCGAACCCTTGGACCGAGGTGACAGCCAAGAAGAGCTTTCTGCCCACCTGAGTCGATACACCAAAACGCTTATGGATCAGAGCTTCGCCAACGGGTCTAAGATAGGCAGAAAGATCCTCGTCGAACATCATGAGGAGATCATTGAGAAATTGAAGCAAGCTGAAAAGGATGTTGCCCAGAAACAAGATGAAGTTGATGAGGCAAAAAGGGATGTGGAGATCAAGACTCAGATGTGCGACCTGAAGGAGAACATGAGCAACATTTTGAACCTGAATGGGTCTTCTCTTTGGGACAATTGGTTCGAGCGGGCTTCGAACTAGCTGCAGAAACAAGGTGATTTGAAGGATGGTCTTGAGAAAGGCGGCGCATAAGGAGTGAAAAACGGGTTTGGGCTGTGAATTAGACTGAGATCTGAGGCGTAAAAGTTGTTTATTTGTTGTTTATCTTCCATTGGTGCTTGAATCTGCCGTGACGGGCGTGAACCTGCGCGATCTTACAAAGAGGCCTCTAAAACCGTTTGATACTTCGGTGACTATTCCTGTAATTGTCTAAAGCTTAGGTAACTATTGTAATATTCACTAAATATGACACAAGCAAGCCTCTGACATCAGCCTTGGAGCTCTTGTACTGTTGGAGGGGACTTTGTCCTTCTTTGATCGCCGACTTCAGGATAGTGCCCCCATATGCCTGAGAATATTGTTGCTGGTATAAGTGTGGCTGAGACACGTCTGGCAGACCTCCTAGTTGTGGGTAATGGTGCATCGGGGGATGCGAAGCAGCGGTACTCTGATCTTGATGCTTGGCTGTCTTTCTACGAAGGAAGAGCCAGACAGATAAACCAGCGATTATGGCAGCGGCTGGGACACCAACACCAAGTCCGATCTTCATGCCCTGACTGTTGTCGGTCGTCCCTGTACCCGTTTGTTCTGTATCGTCTGACGTAGGGCTTGGATCGGAGGATGTTGTCGTGGAGGCAACCGTGATTGTGGATGATGTTGTCTCAGCTGAAGAGTGGTCTCGATCGAAGATACGGTTGAAGAAGTCACGTCATCTTCAATATTGCCTTTTGAGTCGAGAAAAACGCCGCGTCTACCGGCACAGCATCCAGGATCGTCTTCCGGACAGCAGTAGCTACCATATTCGCATCGTTTTACGCGCGGGAATCGGTTGTTCCTCTCCTCTAGAAACTATCGTTAGCCGGGTTTAAGGCTCCTAAATGGGACAAAGATTGGGCCAAGAACCAGCCGTAAAGACAGATGGCAGCACATTTCTTCTTATCGTATGGTGCAACGGCATATGGGCCTCTGACGAACTCATTCTCTCCTTGACCTTTGTTCTTGCAGAGTCGATTTGACATGCAAGTTGCCCCCTCACCGCAACACGCTGATGAACCTGGGCACTGTTTGTTGTTGGTCCACTGCTTGCCGTCGACACCCCAGCACACGCCCTCTTGAGCTATTTCTGGCTGCAACAGCGCGTAAGAAACGCTCAGAACAAAAAAGAAATGCATATTTGGATTTGTAGAAAGATGTTTAGACGAAGGAAGACTGAGCAGTCGGTAGATGGCTGAAGTGTATGGACAGAAGACTACGCTGAAGAATGTGATTCCGGTGCAGTAGTCCTCAATAAAGCGCGAGTGAGTACTCTCGTTGGCCTTCTACATGTCGCATGGCAGAACACGTATGAAGTTCGAGAAGAAGTCACTTACAGGCAAGGTCACGGGGACAAGGAGTCTTGGTGGCTTGGCCTTGAGCTTGGCGGGTCTAGTTATGAGTTTGAGCTGCATTACGGCTCAATGATTGGCTGGGGTGAAGGTAAAGGAGGAAATGTGACAAAGGTTTGCAGCTTTGTCATTACTCATACTGATGAGAAGGATAAGCTGTTATGGTACAATGGAAGTTTGTTGAAGAACAAGCGGGTGGACCCAGACGGTTACGAAGTCCCAGAGTACTGGATGATGGATGGGAAATGGCATAAAGGAAGGACAAAGGATGATATGAGCTGTATGACTGATAGTGAAGTGCTGAAACTTTCAGCAGACGAGAAGCGTGTGTTACGGGAGAGCATTGAGATTGCGAAGGAGATAGATATTGTCCTCAAAGTCACAGTATAGAGATACCACGGCCAATTTATTCTATCGATTGCGAGAATGAAGGGTCAGTGCTGATGTTGAACTTTGGTGGTGTTAGGCTTGCCATATTGTGATGTTTTAGTCATTAGTACTTTTATTGCTGTAAGACAAGTCAGAGTGAGTGTGATGTCGGGCAAATAAAGAAGTACATTGGTTTCCAATAAGATGAATTTGTCATCATGAAGGGGGTGCGTCGATTCCTATTGATTGAAGCTGGGAAAACTAGGCTGAGAGGATGACCACTAAAGTGCTCTGCAGGGTGCTG
Source organism: Fusarium xylarioides (assembly GCA_013183765.1). Classification (NCBI taxonomy): domain Eukaryota; kingdom Fungi; phylum Ascomycota; class Sordariomycetes; order Hypocreales; family Nectriaceae; genus Fusarium; species Fusarium xylarioides. The sequence goes on from SRZU01000138.1 coordinate 76,260, forward strand.
TAGATGTCCTAGGATGAATGGTATTGGATCAATCTTGTCCAAGGCATGCACAAGGTATTCTATTCTAACCATTTCTTATCGCAATGCCTCCCGCATCCGCAAACTCCTCACTTCTACCTGTCATCAACTTGTCAAATCTCACCAGTTGATACAATGACTGTACCAGCCTTTGGATTCTCCGCCAGTGAATCAGACTTGAAGATTGACCTTTAACAACATTAGCTTATACCGCCATGTTTATAAGTCTTTATTGCGAAGTGCAGGGCCGAGACATGTGATGCGCCGATCCGGTATAACTCCAAAGACTCTGCCAAATGTTGGCATCGCAACATTGCCAGGCTTATCGCTTAATGTTTGCGGCTCCAGTCAGCCAGCCCTTATCTCAACCAGTACCTTCGCTAATGACCCTGGCATCAACGCTGACCTCCTAAATTTATTTAGTAGGTGTCTCAGCAGGGTCCGGCCTGCGTAAGCAGGATCGCGGGGTCAGTGAGTGAGTCGGCAGTGTCTGAAAGTGGTTAAACACCGCTCCACTACAGTTCAAGGATCCGACACAGGCAGTGCTACGGTACAGTAAGTCCCGCTTTCGGGGGCTTGCCGCATACAGATCTTGATTTTGCCCGCAGGGTCATGTCATTTCAATGCAGAGGAACGATCGATATATAGAGTCCGTTGACATTGAATTTGTGGGCTATCCTATTGGTGTGTCGTCTTTTTGGTGTCTGGTTCGATCTTCCAAGGTTATTACTTGGATATCATTTATCGACCATGGACAACTTCAATTCAATCGCTGTCGAGCGTTTGCTGAGCCCCTCAGGGCTGCTTGGCCTCACTGGAGTTTGGCTTGGTTATCGTGTCGCGCTCGCACTTTACAACGTCTCTCCTTTCCACCCTCTGTCCAAATTCCCTGGTCCCAAAATTGCCGCCGCTTCTTACGTGTATGAAGCTTACTATGACTGGATCCTCATAGGTCGGTATGGTAGGAGGATAGAGAAGATGCATGAGCAGTATGGTTAGTACTTAACGAGGACTTCCGAATAAATTTGAAGCAACTAATAGTCATTGAAGGCCCTATTGTGCGCGTCAGTCCTGATGAACTTCACTGCAGCGACCCCTACTTTGCCGACGAGATCTACACGGGAAAGCCCGGTAGAAGTAAGTCCATTCAACTGCATTCCACGGCTCAATGAAACCCTTCCGCTTACAATTCTTCCAGTCCGCGATAAATGGCAGCACCACCTCAAAATAGCAGGCGCTGGCCCAGTGTCAATGGCGACCGGCACGGCTGGACCGCACGAGCTACATCGCAAACGTCGGGCTGCCCATGCACGTTTCTTCTCACGCGGACAAGTGCTCAAGCTTGAAGACGAAGTATACAACTATGCTAAGCTCGCCATTGAGAAAATGCTACGCTGGACCGGCAAGGAAGCATTTGAAGTCAAGGGCGCCTTTAATTGTTATACAGCCGATGTCTTCTCCCAGTACGCATTTGGAGAGCCTATGGGCTTCATTGAACAAGAGGGCTGGGAGCCCAACTTCGGGACTTGGACCTCGTCATTCTTGACAACCACTTATATGAGTACGTCTTTGGAGAGCCCTTTCTACTAGAAAGTTATGCTGATTGGATGGCGAATAGTGCGCCACAACGGGTTTGCCAGGCGACTGGCGGATATCCTCCCAATTTTCGCGGATTATATGGGCGACGATGTCAAGAGGATAATGCACCAGATGCATCATGTTATCCCAGCGTACATCAAGACTGCCTTGGCAAATCCCGATGGTGGCCGTGTCTTTAACGAGATTCTGAACTCCAACGCCCTCCCCGAGGAAGAGAAGAGCATTTATCGTCTTTCGGGTGAGGGATTTGTCTTTCTTGTTGCTGGAACAGAAACCACTGCGGTCAGTCCTCTCACCATAGTGAACAGGTCGGATTTGGGCAACTAACTCCATTCAGGCTATTCTCACTGTCATGACGTTTCACCTCCTTCACCAGCCCAAGATCTATGCTCGTCTGATGAAAGACCTTGAAGGCATTGATCCAAACAATCTCAAATGGGCACAGCTTGAGCAGAGACCATACCTTTGGGCCCTCGTTCAGGAGTCACTACGTCACCAGCCTGGTGCGGCCGCTCGATCAGCTCGTATCGCCCGTGAGGAGGAGCTCTTCTATAAGAGTCAAGATGAAAAGACGCAATATGTGATCCCCCGAGGCACGCCTGTAAGCATGACGGCCATGATCAACCATTGGGACACGCGGCTGTTTCCGGACCCCGACGCCTTCAATCCTGAGCGGTGGTTATTGCCCGACGGCAAGCCTGATTATACGCTGCAAAAATTCCTCATCTCGTTTTCGAAGGGATCTAGGGTTTGCGTTGGCGAGAGGTGAGCCTTACCCTTATTCCCTGGTGTCGAGTACGGGGCATGTCCAAGTCGAAGTCTTTATGCTAACAGATGTGTTTTATAGTCTTGCGCTGTGCGAGATTTTTATCATGGCTGCCTTGATGGCGTTTCGAATCGTCCCTAAAGCTGAACTTTTCGAGACTACGATTGAGGACCTCACATATGACCATGATCTGGTGGTGTTGCAGACGAAGAAAGGACACATTTCGACTCGCATCAAGATCGCATGATTTGCGAGGGATCATCAAAACGTCGACTTAGGCAATGGAACAGCTTTCTATGGCGTTGAGATAAGGATTTAGGAACGTATATAAGAACAAAAAAAAGTTAGATTTAGAAAGAAGAAAAATACATGACACTGGCCTTTAAAATGTTCGATGGTACAAGCTCTGTGTAGTGATACAGACCCTCACCCATGATAGTCAATGACGCATATGGGTGATCCGGATGTAGGATTCGACCGCGTCAAAATCACTACCCTTCTGCACCACATGACTGCTAGGCCATCCGCAGCCATGACAGTTGAAAGGTAACTAAGCGTCTTAGATTAGCGTTCCTTAATTGATACATCACAAATGCCAAGAAGAATCAGCATGCTGTAGAGACGCTATACTTCGCATGTCCCATGAGACTCGGTGGTGCATCTCAGCGTCCTTTCACATCCTGAAGTCGGTAGATTAGGTATCTCGTTTCATTCTTGTATAAGTTACTAAAATTCTATAAAGATGTCGGATTTTATCCTAGTTTATAAATATTCGAACCATCCATACTAGGGCCTCCTCGAGTCGGAGTTAGTCCTCAGCGAGTGAGGGTGAGCGGTCCTACTACACCTGCAACTACAGGCTATGATAGCAGTCAAAGCTGTAGCCTCACCACACGGTGGACTTAGGCTGCGCGTATCCTTGGCCTATGGGCCTGTGGCTCCTGTTGAATAACTATGCGTGGCTTCGCGTTCTCCATCAGGTACGGTCTCTGGCGGAGGACCTCCCTAAAGTAGCTCGGCCGACCGTCCTCCTCGACGAGCTCTAGAAGCCGATCGGCTTTGAAGTCGACCGTAAGGCCGCTAAGCCATTCCCCATCTGCCATCAACACAACGCTGCAATGCCATGGCGTCGTGAACCCGCTCTTGGTGTTGAGTAAGCTCAAAGATATCTTATTTTCACCAGTTGATTGATGGATGCTGAGACGCAAATAGTGCGGGAAGCGCGCTTTGACAGCTCCTGCAAAAGCCTAATCACAAGGGAGAATCTGTTAGTCATGTGAACTCGGCTAGGTAGGGAAATGACTAAAGTAGTGAACTGGGAACTTACATATCCACGAATCAGCATTTGCTTGGCCAGATACTTCACATCTTTCCTGTACTTGGCACTGCTCTTGGCTGGGCCGAAAATGTGCTGAAGATCTGACTTGAGGAAGCGGCAGTACCCCTTGTATGTCCCGAGAGTGTCTGGATTTACGGCAATCTCGTGATCAATGTCAAGATCACCATCCCGTCCGTACTTGTTGAACAGTGTCCGGCGGAAGTTAGTTGCGTTGGCAACGTACGTGAGTTCATTTAGGTCATTGGGTAGACCCTTCACTGCGACCAAGTCCTGTAGACGGGAGAATGAGAGATGAGAGAAGCCCTTGCGCTCGGCCATGGCACGCAGCGCCGACCCATAGCGCCAGGTCTCCTGGTCGGAAATGCCTAGCAAGTCTAGATGACGTTTCAAAAACAAGTGTCAGTTATGTGCCAGTGCCAATGAGGGTTTTCACTCTGCTTCAAGTGAAGGGTGCAGAGGATGAACGTACCATTGTAAACCAGGCCGTCCGAGATGACAGTCAGTTCGGCCCCCGGCTCGTAGAACTGGCCAATGGTGACACATATGGAGTTTAGTCTAGCAAGCGCCAACTCTTCAGCCTTGTCTGGGAGGTTACCCAGCACCTTTTCGACCTTATTTGCTGACTTGAACGGGAATGCCGGCAGACACATGACCACCTTTTGTTGTGACCTAACAAAGCGTGAGACGACGGCTAGGAACTTGGGCCTGCCGGCACTATGCAGTTCCTCAGTGGAGTCGAACTTGTGAAGAGAGTATTCTAGAATGACGTCTAGAATTCTGTTTGCAGTCTGGAAGACTTTGGACTCCTCAGAGTCTTCTGTTTTGTCATCCGTGGTAGAAAGGCCGGTCATTTCACTGGGGACACTTGAGCGGGAGGACTTTGTCGACATAGTGTCGTCGAACGAAACGTCTGATCCAGCTATGGTGACAGCCGGTGTCTTCAGCTTCAAGACGTCGGACGGGTTCTGATGATCAATATCGATGGACATGGTGATCAAAGCGCATATGAGTGGTATGATAGAAGATTAAATGATAGCTGATAAACAAGCAATAAGAATGAAGTGGAGGTGTCGTGAAAGTCACAATCTAGCACAAGCCGTACATATAGTGTCACTTACAACACTTAATCATCCAATTGGGACAGATGATCCAATGTAAGAGGCCTTGATCCTTCATCAAAGAGATTGACCGACATGCTCAGCCTTAATTTATCCGGGAGAATGCCAGAAGAAGGAAGACAATGACTGCCTCACTCCAACCCAAGTGAGGCAAAGCCCGCCATTGTCATTTGGTACCTAGGCACCTTAGATTATGCTAATTCTATACCGGGGGCACTGCACTAGGAAGGGATCTTGTGGCTTGGTAACGCGGACACTAGGGAAGGCAGGCCGCTGCAAAAAGCACAGAGGGTCAACGGGTCGGGACATTGCCGTTTCAGGTCCGCTGCCGGTAACTACCTCACGTTACAGCGTCTGAGGTGAGATGGAAGTGGATCGCGACAGAACCCCAGCACAGAGACAGGGGTGCTCCTTAGACTAAGGTACCTAAGCGCCCGCCCCCAATCACAATTTTCGGACAGCATGTGTGCTGAGACCTTCTATTGTGTCACCCAGAAGCAGGGTTTCTCCTCTTCCTCCTTCTCTTTTCTCTTCTGGCTTACTATCTCACAATCGAATTCCCTCATCGCTTACTCTCTGCCTGAAGAAGCCGGTCTTCTCAGTGCACCTCAGTAAACGACACCCCAGTACTCAACCTAGTTAGTTAGCTACCGTTTAGCTGCCGTGATCTGACAGCATCCTGAAGATCCATTTAGCGGCCTTGCTGGTAGACTAGTGGCCTGGCACGCTTGCGAGGCCCTCCACTACGACAACTCCATGACCAAAAGCCCTGCAAACTGCTTGCGGTCGCTGTCGCTGTCGCTGCGATGGGACAAACCTATATGCGTCTGCCAGAAGATGGCGATGACGGCAATGCCAGTGCTAGCAGGCTGTCAGCGCCCACGAGCGCACATCTGGCAACAACCACGCTCCAGGTCGGCGGCATGACGTTCGTCGCCAATTGACTTTCGTTCATTTTGTTCTCTAAAGCTAACATTGTGACCTCAATAGATGCGGCTCTTGCACATCGGCCGTTGAATCCGGCTTCAAAGGCGTCGAGGGCGTCGGAACAGTCTCCGTCAGCCTCGTGATGGAGCGCGCCGTCGTCACGCATGACCCGGAGATCATACCCGCCGAGAAGATACAGGAGATCATCGAGGACCGAGGATTTGATGCTGAGGTTCTCTCGACCGACTGTCCCAACCCCACTACTACTCAATTGAACAGCCATTTCTCCGACCAGAGCACTGCGATTGCGAGCGAAACCGAGTCTGTGATGACCACTGCGACGACCACTTTCGCCATTGAAGGCATGACGTGTGGCTCCTGCACGTCCGCTGTTGAAGCCGGCTTCAACGGCGTGCCTGGCGTGCTCAAGTTCAACATTAGCCTTTTGGCGGAACGAGCCGTTATTACGCATGACGAGACGAAGCTTTCGGCGGAGAAGATAGCTGAGATTATCGACGACCGCGGATTTGATGTTACTATTCTGTCAACGCAGCGCGACTCGATCCACCAGGGAGGAGACACGACTACCGCACAGTTCAAGGTCTTTGGCTGCAGCGACGCGACTACTGCCCAGAATCTGGAGGAAGGCCTCACAGCAGCCCAGGGCATTCGGTCCGCATCCCTCAGCCTCAGTACGGACCGCTTGACGGTCGTCTACCAGCCCAGGGCTATAGGGCTTCGTGGCATTGTTGAGGCTATAGAGGCGCAGGGCTTGAATGCCCTCGTTGCAAGTGGCGAGGATAACAACGCGCAGCTTGAGTCGCTGGCCAAAACGCGCGAGATTACAGAGTGGCGGACAGCATTCAGGACGTCGCTTGCCTTCGCGATCCCCGTTCTGTTCATCGGCATGATTATTCCGATGGCTTTCCCAGTGATAGACATTGGACGTTTTGAACTCATACCTGGTCTATTCCTGGGTGACATCGTATGTCTCGTTCTCACTTTGCCTGTTCAGTTCGGCATTGGCAAGCGATTTTATGTTACAGGGTACAAATCTCTTAAACATAAATCGCCAACAATGGATGTTCTCGTCGTTCTTGGCACATCATGTGCCTTCCTTTTCAGCGTCTTCTCTATGCTCATCTCGGTCCTTCTTGAACCCCATTCTAAACCTTCTACGATCTTCGACACATGCACCATGCTCATCACATTCATCACACTGTCTCGGTGGCTTGAGAACCGAGCCAAAGGTCAGACTTCTAAGGCGCTGTCTCGTCTCATGTCACTAGCTCCGTCCACGGCTACCATTTATGCTGATCCCATCGCCGTGGAAAAGGCAGCAGAGAGCTGGGCAAAGTCATGTGACGAAGCCCCAACACCCAAGACACCCCGGGCTCATGAACCTGGTGTCTCTGCTTGGGAGGAAAAGACCATCCCAACAGAGCTGCTTGAGGTTGATGACATTGTCGTCATCCGGCCAGGCGACAAGATTCCAGCAGATGGCGTTCTGGTTCGAGGCACTACATTTGTTGACGAAAGTATGGTTACTGGAGAAGCTATGCCAGTGCAGAAGTACATCGGTGATGGTATCGTCGCTGGCACTGTTAACGGCGATGGGCGCGTCGACGTCCGTGTTACTCGGGCTGGCCATGATACCCAGCTAAGTCAGATTGTCAAGCTAGTGCAAGACGCACAAACTGCCCGTGCCCCCATTCAACAGCTGGTTGATACAATAGCCGGCTATTTTGTTCCCATGATTCTTATCCTCGGTCTTTGTACATTCCTTGTATGGATGGTCCTATGTCACATTTTGTCTCACCCTCCGGAGATCTTCCTCGAAGATAACAGCGGCGGAAAGGTCGTAGTCTGTGTTAAGTTGTGTATCTCCGTCATTGTATTTGCTTGTCCATGTGCTCTTGGGCTGGCCACGCCCACAGCCGTGATGGTTGGCACCGGAGTCGGTGCAGAAAACGGAATCCTGATCAAGGGAGGGGCTGTCCTTGAGCGTATAACCAAGGTTACGCAGGTTGTCCTCGACAAAACGGGCACTATTACCTACGGGAAGATGAGTGTGGCCAGCATAAGTCTTGTTCCGCAATGGACTAGAAGCGAGGTCAGTCAACGATTGTGGTGGTCCATCGTCGGTTTAGCAGAGATGGGGAGTGAACATCCTGTGGGCAAGGCTATTCTTGGAGCTGCAAAGAATGAGCTAAGTGTGTCGCCCGAAGGAACCATCGATGGCAGCGTCGGAGACTTCAAAGCAGTTGTAGGCAAAGGCGTTATTGTGACCGTCGAACCAGCTACCGCGAACCGGTCACGATACATGGTATTGGCCGGTAATCTGGTCTTCTTGCAGGATAGTGGTATCAGTGTTCCTGAGGATGCTGTTGAGGCCGCAGAGAAGCTTAACCTGTCGGCTGGCGATGGCACATCCCAGGCCAAGAGCAATACCCGCAGTGCTGGAACCACCAACATCTTCGTTGCCATTGACGGTCTTTACACTGGCCATGTATGCCTCTCCGACACAATTAAAGAGGATGCTGCAGCGACTATCTCAGTCCTGCACCGCATGGGCATAAAGACCGCCATAGTGACCGGCGACCAGCGGTCTACCGCACTCGCCGTAGCCTCCGCTGTGGGTATAGATGCCAACAATGTTTATGCTGGCGTTAGCCCCGATCAGAAGCAGGCTATCGTACAAGAGATCCAGGATCGCGGTGAAGTTGTCGGCATGATTGGCGATGGCATCAATGACTCCCCCGCACTTGTGACGGCAGACGTGGGCATTGCTATGGCAAGCGGAACTGATGTCGCGATGGAGGCGGCGGATATGGTGCTTATGAGGCCGTCAGAGCTTATGATCATCCCGGCCTCACTGTCACTTACGCGTACCATCTTCCGCCGTATCAAGATAAACCTCGGATGGGCATGCATATACAACGCTATTGGCCTTCCGATTGCCATGGGCTTCTTTCTTCCGTTCGGGCTTAGCGTACATCCTATAATGGCGAGTCTTGCGATGGCGTTTAGCAGTGTGACCGTTGTGGTCAGCAGCCTGATGCTTAACTCCTGGACAAGGCCTGTTTGGATGGACAAGATGGCAAAAGACGGCGGCAGGGAGCCCGAGGCGGAGAAGTGGATATTGGTAAGGGGAATCATCGGCTGGGTGAAGGACATAATGGGACGCAGAGACAAGGTGGAGGAAGTTGGGTATGTACCATTACAGAATATGGAAGGCTGAGCTTGTATGTGATCATTATCTTTACATGTATTGTAACAATAAAGTCTGATCGATGAACTTTCAACATGGAAAACATGTGCAGTTGCAAAAAGACTACATTTCCAAACAGTCACGTCCGTGCTGTCGAGGTAAGGTGCGAAATACAAGGACCAGCTATCAACTGAAAGTAACGCTATAAAAGCACACTGTCGGCAGCATATCATGCTGTTAGTGACATTTAATCCCAGAATACTGTCAAGATTACAACATAGCAAATCAATGGAGGATCTCTTTTCTTTAGTGACTTGGCCAAACAACCATCTAAGGAACAATATTCATATTCGCTCAATGTACTCGAAAAGTCAGTCTAACTAACCCTATAATCTACTACAATTGTATCCTGATTCGCTCGCAATCTTACAACACCGCCATCTTCTTTGGAATAAGCAGCTCCCTCGTTTTCCTGACCCGCGCACCGTCCTCCTTACTCTTGAAATATCGACCGGTCTTGTAGCTCCAGAGCAGGCTGCCAAGGGCATGGTTCTTCTCGACCTCGAGATAGCCGAGGAGCGCGCGATCGGCCTCCTCGCCGAAGCATGGGAGCTCCGATAGTGCTCTATAATAGCGTCTATAACAGTTGTTGATCATAACTCCGACCTCGTTTATGGCCTGCTGGGTTGAGAGTCCCTTGGCCTTGAGCAGGCGGACCATATTGTGGTCAACCCCGAGACGAAGGTCTTTCTCATAGGAGAGAATGTCGTTCACCAACAGGATCTGGTCGCTGATGATGACCATTATCTCAAACACTAAAGGATGATCCGCTACCTCCTCGGGCAAGTCAATCCCATAGGCCCATTCATTGTTGACCAGTGCAGGATAGGCACCAAGAGAGCCCCGTCGCATGGCCAGGTATTCTTCATGACCACGTGTGAAGGACCGACCCTCCACATTTGTCCGAACCTGGGCTACCAGTCCCTCCCAGTAGAGCTCGTGTGCCCACATCCAACGCCTGTAGAAGCGCTCTGACGATGGCTTTCCCGCGTAGAAACCCTCGGGGCTCTGCTTGACGCGATCGCACAATGTCTGAAACACATAGCGAATAGGGTGTTCTGAGTCGGCGGTATATCGCGGGGCAGTACCCTCCATGATCTCACGTGTCCTGGCAATCTCATTGATGGCGCCGTCCAGGTCATTGCAGAGGTGGCCTTCGTCGAACTGGTCATCAAACAAGAAGGCCCATGAGTTCCAATCTGCTGACGTACGTAAGGCGAATGCGCTGCAGTCGGGAGCCCAGATGCTTGCAAGATAGGTGAAGTCAACCCGTTTGTTTCTGCTGGCCCACTTGGCATCGGCGTTGATCACGCTTTACATAGTCAGTCAGGAGAGTCCATGAGGTTTGGTTGACTCGCGAGGTGCAACTTACGAGGAAATCCACTCATCAGCGTCGGCTTTGACGCTGGCATAATGGGGGTTCTCACGGGCTGGGACAGACATGAGTGAGCTGAAGAGGTCGGGAAGAATGAGAACCTCCATCTCAGCACGGTCTTGAAATTGGTCATGGTCGGGGACATTGTGGACCCCATTACCGTTGGCCATTCTGGATTTGACCTCATGCTTGGTGTTGATGTGAAGCTCGTCCCCGTTCGTCATCTCGGACTCAGAACCACTATCGAATTTGACCATGGTGCCACTCTGTTGTTAGATTTGGACGTTCTATACTAAATGTGTATCCTTAAGTTGAATTCATGAACTCGTCTGAAACTTCTCAATGTATGAAGACATCATATAATGCAGCGGCAGATCTCTGCTACATTTAAGACGTGGCGTTCGCCGAGGGATCTTCTCATGCAGGCAGTGGCTCTGGTGTCTCGATTGGGAAAGACGCCGCCTCTACGGAAAAGGAATGCCAACGTTGTGAAAGCGTTCATGTGCCGGCACTAGCAACGAATTCCTCCGTTTGAGGCTTTGGCCCGGTTGCTTATTTTCAGTGCCGGACAAACCCCCGAAAGGCCATAAGCAATAACGCTCCGGTCAGCTGACGTGAGCCTCAACATGTTCCGTTCTGCATGGTTCTTATCAGTCCCTTACGACGACCCATACTCATATAGGAAGTCTAGACGGGAAATAAAAATTGACCCTAAAATCAGTGGATCGCCCGTGAAGTTTTGTGTAAGCTAAGCTCGTCAAAGGTCTTGTAGTTTTCTCTCAGAGGCGCAGTGCAGAGCGATACGAGCAGGAATGCACTTAGGGAGTAGTGCTTACATCTGGACCCCTGTATCTTCAGGGGTGGAGCTCGGTTCCCTGTCGGTCCCGGTCTAAGAAAATACTCGATTGGCCGCGAGGTAAAGAAGCCTCTACAGGCAGCGGGAAGCCTACTGAAATCGAGGGATTCCGTCCTTCGACGGAGTAAACGCGCTGATATCAGATTGGTGAGGTTAGGCTCTCAGCACCCCTACTTCGGCGACCCACTGCCGAATCCAGGGACTTAGGTGTACTGAAACAGAAGATGACTGGGGCGGGACATGCTAACATGGCACCCGACGGGTGGCCCCGCAGTCCTTGGGGGCCAGGGACCTTTCAGGGTTCGATATTCGGGGTCCAGAAGGTTGGTTCATGAGGAATTTGGAAGGTGAGCATGATCTACATACAAGTTTGAAATCGCGCGGAACCCCTTGGCCAGCCGCGCTCCGACTTTCTTTGATAATCCTTTGCAATCTGCAACCCAGTAGGTCACTGTGTAATTGTAAGCTCGATAAAAGGCACAGGGAAGAGGCGTGGAGAACACAAGCATGCATGGGTAGGACGATAAAGTTCATCACTGTCCACTGCACTGGTATACGGAGGTGCGTCTCAAAAGTCTTTGCCGGCCAAGAGGGATCGGCAACCACCCCTGCAAACTTAGATAGGGGATCCCTGCTGATTTTATTAGCTATCTTCTATGAGCGATTTTCACACCGCTCTTCCCCTCTTTATACTATTCTTCCTATTTTTAACTTATAAAGAAGATACTATATATATATACAGATATCGCGACCTGGGCTTTAGTGGTAACATTAAAAGCCCCAGGCAGAGGAGAGAAAACCATAATGTAAATTAACCTCTTTACTAGTATCCCTAAATATATAATTAATAAGATATATTCTTAGGCAATTAAGGCAAACTTTAAGCCTAATAAGAGTCCCCTTAGACTTATTAATGCTTAGTTAGAAGATAAACTTTAATCTAGATAGCCTATAAAGAATACTAATAAAAATTATAGCCTTATTATTATTAAGATTAGCTTAGATTAATTTAATAAGAAAAAAACACTTATTAATATCTCTAGTAAGCTTAGCAGTTAAAGAGTTAAGATCTTAGCTATAATTATTACTAGAATCCTTAAATTAGTAAGATATAGGAAAATAAAGCTAATAAAAAAGCCTAAATTAATTATAATAATAAAGAAAAAGTGCTTAAAATAGTATATTACTTATAAAAATTAGACCTTTAAAGATTAAAAAGCTGTAATTTAGTTAGATAAAACTTCTATAATACTTCTTTATTGCTGCAATAGCTACTATATTTAGAGGCTACTTAAAAAGCAATTTCTCTATAGTTGCATTTATAAGAGATAGAAAGGCTTAAGTAAATTTATATTTTAAGGCTACTTTTTATATAATAAAAAAGGTCCCTTTTATTATTAATTTCTAAAGACTTTAAAGAAGAAAAAAGAAGCTAAACTTATAATTAAGGTAATAAATATAAAGCTTAAGCTAGTTATAAAGAAGAAATAGGAGCTTAAAAATAGAATAAAAAGGCTAGAGCTTTATAACCTACTAGGCAAGAAGCCTAAATAATCTTAAAATAAAGCTAATAGTAAGCTAATAAGAGAGAGAGAAAAAGGTAATATTAACTAGTAGTAATACTATATAAAGATTTTAATCTTAAGATTATTTCCTTTTATAAAGAAATATAAAAAAGAAAGATTAAATACCTTTATATAAGAAGATTAAGCTTTTAGTTATAAATACTATATATAGTAGCTTCTATATAATACTAAAGGAGTTTAAAGGCTTTTTTAGTATTTAAATTTATTAGATTTAAATGCTATTAAGCTTATCTAGCTATAAATAAAGAGAGTAATAATAAAAAAAGGCACTTTAAGAAATAAAAAGGAAGCTATTTATAAGTAAGAGGCTATATAGAATAACTTTCTATAAAAGTAGATCTAGGTATAGATTAAGAGAATTCCTATATATATTTAAAAAATTATAGAATTAGAAGGTAGAAATGAGTATAAGGAAGGCAGGGATAAATAGCTGTAAAAATCAAGATTTATAAGTACCTGCTCTTTTATCCCACTTAGCGTGATTTTAGCGCCGGCAAAGACTTTTGAGACGCACCTCCGTACAGTCACAGCCATTGCCTGATCCAGCATATTACATATACTGCTGTTTCTGTTTCTTCGATAGGTAATTTATCCAGCAATTCTGAGGTACCTGGACTGCAGATCAACATGTTTAGTACCCTACGGCAAACGTTTGGTGATGGAGACCGACTCCTCAGCGTGGAGATTGCCCCGCCCTTTGACAAGGACAGGACGTCAATGCGCACTGCTTGTGAGAGATGTCGCGCACAAAAGGTAGGTCACATTGCAGCCATTCACATTCATTATCACCATCCAGTCGGCGAGTCTTGATAGATAAACCGTAGAGACCTCTTTCTCCACCTTCACTTGACGACAGCGAGACTGATTTGATGTTTGCGTTGCCTTTAGTCCAAGTGCGTGAGCGGTGAGAACGGCTGTATGCTATGCGTTGCCAAAAACCGGAAATGCGAATACTTGGTCATCTCGAGGCCCCAACGGCGGACATCCAGCGCCGCCAGTGGTGGTTCAAAGTCACGGAACGGCGACGATGAAGACGACGACGATGACGACAACAACAACAACAACACAGTCGTCAACCAACACAAGCAGGCGCAACAGGCGAGGAGACACAAACGCCGGTCTCGAGCGCAGTCTATGAGACAATCGTCGCCACTAACAACACATTTATCATCCCCCAAAGACCAGCAAAGGGTCGTAACAGCTCCGCAGCCCTCTCCTCAGGACAGCAACGCCAACAACATCGCAACAGGGCCAGACGTGGGCCTAGACGATGCAGAGCAGCAGTTTCTCAGCACTCTCTTCCCAGACACCCTTGGCCAGATGCCGTCTGTATTTCCGCATTTCGACCCGGACTTCTTTGGCAATATGGCCAGCCTCACGCCTACGACTTCCTCAAAAAGTCAGGCAGGCCACACCGGTGTTGGTGTTACGGCCGAAGCGTTAACTGCTCACAGAGACAGTAGCAAGCAGAGCAATCACACATCAGTGTACTCATCGTCGTCGGCAGATAGCTTGTTCGAATACGGGATTGACCCGATGGACTTTCTGATGGATGAGTCGCGCACCTCTACGACTGTGGCTCCCAGCGGTGCTCATGACACTAATAGAGTCACAAGCGAGGCTCGGCCTTCTACGATTCATTCATCAACACCACTGGACTCAGTTCCTACCTCAACTTCTAACTCTTCATCTTCATCTTGTTGCTGTATGATGACAGCCGTGAGCATCTACGAGACTATGCAGGCTCAGCTCGTCTGGGGCGATCCCGTCGCTGGCCCATCGGCAGCATCAAGTCCCAACTCTACGTCAGCGGGCTCTTCATACTCCTCTGGGCCATCTTGGTCAGGGTCGGAGTCAGGGTTGGGCGCAGGAACAGCTGCTACAACATATCAGTCAACGTCACCCCTCATGACCCAGCAAACGATCCTGAAGCGCCAAAAGATGATACTTCTCCGTTGTGACTCCCTTGTCCAGTGCGGCAGCTGCTGGTCCCGTCCAGACTTTGTCATGCTTGTAATGACTATGTGTGATCGCATATTGACAAGTCTGGAGGCGGTCGAGCGTTTTGTTTGCAGCAGAAGCGACGATGACCTAAACATGAACAGCTCCAACGGTGCTGCTGCTGCTCTAAACATGCAGGCCATGGCAGCACCATCGCGCGCGGGGCTAGAGGTGTCATCCCTGTCCCGATCGTCCCAGATGCTGCAGCCCGGGGTTGGTGCATGGCAGATCGACGACGATGATGAAATGGAGCTGGTTATTAGCTTGATCAAGTCCCGCGTGACAAGGCTCGGCAATCTGATCACAATGGCTGAGGGAACCATAAGCGCAAATGCGTGGCCTTGGCATGAGAGGCTGGTCCAGGCTCTACGGAAGAGGTCTAACAAACTTCTCATCTCCTTGTCATTTCGTCACTTTTCTTGAGGTCTTGCTTTAGTATAGAATTATTTGCATGGAGTTTGTTCGGACTGGGAAAACGGACTATTGCTAGAATAGACAAGCAAGGAGCAATCATTCTTGGTAGACTATCCAGAGAGACACGACAAATGGTCAAAATTAGGGGAGAATATTGGCACATAGTAGTCATACCAGTACAGCGATATACAGCATTGATACTTCATAACGTGTGATACAATTACGAGATGGTTCAAGGTGATATGTTCTGAGTCGTACCCCTGTAATTGTCAACACTTCTACTTGCCCGTATGTACTGACATGACTTTTACAGTCTATCTTGGGCTGAAAACTGCGAGTGAGAGTACAGCCTCTCTAATTCAGGGTGTCAGACGCGCATTCAGTGCTGATAGGCAGAGTGTTCAGACTGGTAGCTGGCCGATGGACAGTTGCCGCTTTGGGCTGACCTCCGCCTCGTTGATCTGGCCCCGCCTCACCTCCTCCAACTTACTGCTCCGGGTATACCTCCGTCCTGCCCGGCGATGACACAGCTTACGGCCACGAACAGCATAAGCACAATCGGGGTTAGTAATATTTGGACGCAACATCAATTCGGGTATATCCTTATTCATCGGCCCTTTATCAGGACTTCAGGAGACATCAATCTAGCTCGTCTTGGTCGTACCAAAGGTGAAATTAGCAGTCCTGAACATTCTTTTCAGGACATTCGAAAGCTCCTTTGCAAAGACCTCTGAGTAATTAACTCTGGTCTGTTTCTGCTGTTGTTTAGCTCGGTTCACCTTCACTGTCGCTGAGACAAGCCTCAGCTTTCACTTTACCATGGCCTCGCCTCTCTTGCTCATCGGCGCCATTGGCCTTCCCTTCATCATCGTGCTCCAATGGCTAGTAACATATGCGCGCACCGTCCTCAAGGTCCGCCGCAATGGTCACCCCGCAATTCACAGCGGCATCATGATCTTCGAGTCCGTCATTCGTTCTTGGTATCCTCGCATTCCCATCCTGGTCCCCATGGAGAAGTTCACCCTCAAGGATCCTTTTAAGAAGTTCGCCAACGCGCGCTCCGACATGATCGTCATTACTGAGGCCGTGAGTGACCCCTCCCTGTTCTCTAGAAAGAGCAATTACTTATCTTACTACTAGTCTTCGCCTAATGGCGTAGCCTATCTCTTCGGATCGCCAAAGATTTTTCGTGAAATCGGCCGCAACGGCAACATTTTCCTCAAGCCTCTTGAGAAGATTCGCTATCGCATGCTGAATACCTTTGGACTACAGCTCGCCTCGGCACAGAACGGCGTCCAGCATGAGAGACACAAGCGTGTCGTCAAAGCAGTGTTTAACAACGAGCTCATGGAGAACGGATGGTACAACATGCGCAACATGTGGAGAACCTTACTCCGAGAGGAGCGCATCTATCCAGCGGCCGCAAACTCTCAGACAGCTCCCATTGTCCGAGATATGAAAGATACCATGCTGAAAGTGACACTAGGTGCCATCGGCGCCTCGTGGTTCGACATTGACATACCTTGGAATCCGGCTGAGGAGTCACAGCGCAACGCGAAAAACGACCTAATGCCATTCGCCGAGACGCTGAAGGTTGTGTGGGATTCTCCATTTGTACAAACCATGCTACCACTGTGGTTCCTGGAATGGAGTCCTTCATTGTATTTACGTCGCGCTGGCTGGGCGCAGCGATCCCTCGTCACTCACATTAAGAATGCGCAGGCTGAGACAAGGCAGAGAATTGGGGATACGAAGGATACCACGGAGGTCTCAGGACGGCCAAGAAAGTACAGGAACCTCATTGACGCGCTGGTCGATTCCCAGAACGATGTGGAAAAGGCCGAGAGGGCCGAGAAGGGGTACGTGGCGCCCAATGTCGGGTTGTCAGACAAGGAAGTTCAAGGCAACATTTTCTCTTTCATGGTGTAAGTCCACAACACTCTACATTGCATTGCGTCATGTATACTCTGACTAACACATAACTCAGGACTGGTCACGAAACATCCTCTCATACCCTGACTTGGGTCCTGTCACTTCTCGCCAGGAACACCGATTGGCAAGAAAAGCTATATGAGGAGATCAGCAAGGTGAATACTATTTCCTTGGATGAGGCCGAAAATATGGGAGACGCGAAGCCACTGAAGTACTTCGGCTACGAGGAAATGGCAAACTTCCCTCTGGTCCTTGCTGCTACCATTGAATCACTCCGCATGCGCGATCTGGCCATGCAGATGACACGCGTAGCCTCTCGCGACACCACACTTAGCTACACAACGTGGGATGGTGATGCCGCCAACCCATCTGAGGCCAAGGTTCACCAACATACCGTTGCCATTCCCAAGGGCACGCGCGTGCACCTCGATACAGCGGCGTTTGGAGTCAACCCATTCAAGTGGGAAGACCCGCAAACATACAACCCAGCACGCCATCTTCGCGAGACTGAAGACGTGAACGGCAACAAAAAAGTGACTGTAAGTTTCTCCACATGCCCTTCCCTCTGTTGAGACGGAAAAGAAACTTTAGAATCAAGTACTAATGATCCCAACCGTGCAGGTCTCGTACGAGGACTTTATCGGCTACTCGTCCGGATCGCGTCAGTGCATTGGAAAGCGCTTCGCCGAGGTTACAATGGTATGCTTCCTGGCACATATGATCATGAACTTCCGCTGGGAGGTCGTGCCCGAGCCGGGTGAGACCCAGGAGCAGGCTAAAATTAGGGCTTCTACTGGCTCGGAACAGTTCATGTTGACACCTCCCGCGTATGATCTACGATTCATCAGACGCTAAGGGGTTGGCTTGGAGTTGCGCCTTGTTTGGTTGTCCTCATCAATTAGATGTCATCAACGGTCGCCCTTGTTCTGTCTCGTGCAAGGTATTTGTAAATGGTCAATGTTGCTACTGTTTTGTCCAATACATGCTTGGTAGAGGAGGCCCAGGCCGAGATATAAGATCTACTATAGAAGAATATTATATGCATTTTTCCAGTCCACAAAGTAAACATAGAGCTCGCCCGGGACTGCTACATTGATTATTTTGTGTTTTTAATGAACTTAAACTGAAGTGTGAGGTGGATGGTCTAAGCATAGCATGGTTACCCTGTACTTTCAGTAGGCTGAGACGGGAATTCCACCTCTTTACAATGCAATTTCCAGAGTATCCCATTTGAGTCTTAACAGAAGAGATCTAAAAGCAATTAATTATAAGTCGCTGTATTGTCTCATCAGTTCTGGTCGTGGATTAGCGGCCCCCAGCTTTGAGCACGAAAAGTATTAAAAGAAAACAAACTTGCCATAAAATCATTCTCCGACCTTCACTCGTTCTGGACTTCACCTTCCCGGCCCATTTCACTACCTTGGGGGTAAATTGATGAGAAAATATTGGCTTGGCAAATCACAAGCCGTCTAGAGAAAAAGGTTTTGTTTCACAAGTTTGAGCAGGTATTGGCCAAGTCACTGGAGCTCTGGCGAGTGCTTTCAACCCCTCGGGCGATTGACTGATCTGGAGAGGTGCTGTAGATGCCCTGTAGTCTAGGTGAGTGTGGGGGCATCTCTTAAACGGTCCGTCCCTAAAAAGCCAACTAAACATCTATCCCCTGCGTTTTCAACACCCTGCTGAAAGAATCACAATTAGTTAGCTAACTTGAGAACCTTTTCTTACCAATTGGAACCCCCAGATTACATTGAGGGTGCCAGTTAGCAGGGATGTCAGAGACTCTAAGCCTGGATCTGGAATCGGGGCTCAAAAAGGAAACTCTCCTAGTGTCCCCGGGGAATCGGTCCCGTCAGCGCGGCCAGCCAACCTGGGTAATCGTCCTGGGCCCCGGGTCTGCAAGTCAGAAGTAGGCAACCTACTCTTTCGGGACTCAGCTCATGCAGGAAGTCAGCTCAATCAGCCTGGAATTCTGAGACAGACGCGGCCTTACTAAGAAAAGAAAACGTATCTATCTATCTACTTGCTACCGTGCCGATTATGCATGCACCATATCGTACTCATACTTGTAGGCGTTGGACCTGAAATTATATTCTAGACCAACTTGCAGTTCTCTCTTGTGCTACAGTATTTCTTCTAGTCTATCACGACACCCTCATTATCCCGACTTATTTTGTCACCATTGGCCTTGATCATCTTAATTGAACTTTCCTCATACCCGGCCTGTTTATACTCATCCACCTATTAGCAGCCATGGCTGTCGGTAAGGGAACGCCAGCAAACTGTGGGAGAAGATTAATTCCCCAGATTCTGGATGACCTTGCAGCTGCTGAGCCCGATCGCATCATTTACTCTTTCGCCAAGTCCTCGGACCTGACGAAGGGTTTCCGTCATGTATCGGCTCGTACTTTCACGAAGGCGGTCGACAAGACGGCCTGGCTACTTCAGCGGGAGCTGGGAGTGACGTCGAAGATCCGTGCTGTGGGTTATATAGGACCTCGTAAGTTTGTTCCCGCGAAGCGTCCTAGGATCGTTAGGCGCTTGTACCGCCATATAGGCGGCTCTGAACCCGTGTATTTGAGCCATTGACTAACGCGACACCTATGCATTAGATGATCTCCGGCAGGTCATATTGACATTCGCCTGTATCAAAGCCAATTGCGCGGTTAGTCACTCCCTACGTCGAATATGTCTTCCAAGACTTGACTTTGTTTTCTAACGCATTCATATCACTGCAGGGCTTGTTCCTCTCTCCAAAGAACAGCACCGAGGGCGCTCTAGCCGTTCTCAAGGCGGCAAATTGTAACATCTGGGTCAACCCTGCTGGTGAAAAGCCAGCGCAACTTGTCAATGACTTTTTACAGCAACGGCCTATGCATGTCATGGAGCTGCCAAAGCTGGATGAGCTTCTTCCCGAGGATGAGAGCGAGCTGGAACACGTGGAGCCGTTTCCTTACACGAAGCGCTGGGAAGATGCGATTAACGACACGTTCTGTATCTTACATACTTCGGGGTCAACCGGCCTGTCGAAGCCCATCTCATGGACACACGGGCTGATTGGTACTGTGGATGCTGTCCGGCTACTGCCCCCTCATGAGGGCATGGAGCCCTGGGCGAAAGGTTGGGATGATGGCGATACGCTATACTCGACCTTCCCTTTGAGCCATGTAAGAAGCTTTGCCATCCCGAGCAATGATGCCTGACTGAAGAATTGGTGTACTAACTATTTCTTCAAGGGCGCGGGTATTTTGATGGACGTTGTTATATCGCCGCTGTTTGGGCTACACTGCGTCCTCGGGCCTCGAGATGTGATACCCAACCTGGAACTAATATCGTCCATGGCGGACCAGATCAAGATCGACATCTGGAGCATGATTCCTTCACTCACTGACGAGCTTGGCGAAGCGCCCGATATCTTGCCAAAGTTGAGCAGATCAAAATTCATCTGTGCTTCAGGAGGTAAGGCATCTGTCCCCAACATCTGTACCTCTCCCAGATGACGGGTACCACCTTGCGTCTGAGATAGGACGACAAATCATCCCGTGCCAACGACTTCTGTTTCCGTATGTAAGCTAACAGATGTGATTACTTTACAGGACCTGTGAGCAATCATTTAGGATCCAAGGTGAATGAGCATGTTCGCGTCTTGAACCTAACCGGCACCTCGGAAGGGTTGTTTATCGGCAACTTGTGGGTGGACAGACAGGATTGGCACTGGTTTGCCTTTCACCCTTGGTCCGGGTTCGACTTCAAGATGGTTGAACCTGGCCTTTACGAACAGTGGATCCATCGCAACGAGCACGATGAGTTCTTTCAAGGTCTCTTTCATACCTTTCAAGATGTAAACAGTTTCAACTTCAAGGATCTATATGTTCAGCACCCGACCAAACCAGGATTCTGGGCGTCACACGGCCGCAGTGATGACGTTGTGGTGCTTTCGAATGGATATAAGATCTCGCCCCTCGATACGGAGGCCCTCGTCACATCACATCCGGCTGTTGATGGCTGTCTCATGGTAAGTCCAAGAACACCTGACAAGTTTGGCGACCCGAAACAACTGGCCGGCCATTAATCATGATTATATGCTAACTTATCTCACAGATCGGATCGGGCAAACCACAAGCCGGCCTCCTTATCGAGCTGAAAGACCCAACCATCAAGCGGGACGGCGATGATGCTGAAGCGCTCTTTAACAGCATCTGGGCCATGGTAGAAAAGGCCAACTCCCTCTCTCTGCACAAGAATCAGCTGCACCGGGACTTCATCGCCTTTTCTGAAGCAGGGAAGCCATTCATCCGTACCGACAAGCGCACTATCAAACGTCGGGCTACCATGGCGCTGTACGCTGACTACATCGAGCGTTTCTACCAGTCGCGCGGGGAGGATGGCAGCGAGGCCGAAGTTGCGGCGCTTGGACTGCTGGCTATCGACACAGCATCCTTGGACTCAACCACCCGCGCGGTTCGGCATATACTGGCTTCGATCGTGCCTGCGGTCAAAGACGCTCCAGAGGATGCTAATCTGTTTACTGTTGGGTTCGATTCGCTGCTTGTTTTCAAGGCTACCAAGGCCGTAGCGGCAGTCACAGACTTGGGGGGGATCTTTCTACCACGAAACTTCTATGCTGGACCGACAGTCGAGGGGATTGCCGCCACTGTCGTGCGATTGGCTACCGAGCGTAGAGCCACGACAACGAATGGCACTACTATCTCAGCGCCGGCCGAGCAGCAGCAACAAGATCCACAGGAGGCCAAGATCAGAGCACTAATGAACCGACACAAGGCTGTTCTATCCTCCAAGCTGGGCCCTATGGATCTTTTCGGCGGGAACATGTACGAGGGGATCAATGTCTTCATTCCTCTCCGATCAGGTGTCTCGTTCGAGCAAGCGTACAAAGTGCTCCAGCGAGGTCTGGTTCGCGCCATGGAGGTCGTGCCGGCTCTCGCGGGCAAGGTCATACCTTGTTCGGAGCACGAGATCGGATACAAGAAGGGAGACGTTCGCATCAGCCTACCTCCACTGCCTTCGACAGCCTTGGGTATCACTCCATCCGGTGAGCCCAGACAATTGCGCTTCCGCGACCTCTCGAGCACCGTACCATCCTACGCTGAACAGCGCGCTTCTGGATTCTTGACCTCCGCTTACCCCGACGAGCTCTTGACTAATTGTCCCTCCTTCCCCGACCTACCTACGGATGTGCTCAACGTGCAGGCCAATTTCGTTGACGGCGGTTGCGTTCTGGCCTTCAATGTTCATCATCACGCGTTTGATGGTATCGGCATGTTGATCGCGCTGACGGTATGGGCAGAATGCTGCCGGTTCGTCCCGGGCGACCAGGCTGCGACTTCCGACTGGCTGCACCCAGAGAGCCTCAATCGTGACATGCTGTCTATCTTGTACGAGGTGGAGGGTTTTGCGAAGCCGGCGTCTGAGGTCGACCCGAGGGTTTGGGGCTTTTTGCCATATGTCGACCCGGCGCTGAAGCGCAAGCAGCAGGAGAGAGAGGAAGACACAGATATGACGGAGGCAACCGCGGTCAACGGGCATGTCACCGAACCCAACGTTAAGAGGGCCCGTTTGTCTCGTCATTTACCTGAGCCGCCTGTACTCCCCGCCTGTGAGCATTGGCCGCCCGCGCCCCGCGCGGATGGTCGCACGTTGACGGCGTCGACCTTCGTAATCTCCGCTGAGAAGCTTGAGAGCCTTCGAAAGAGCGTCGAGCTTGCCGAAGCCGCAGATCCGGAGAGTCAAAGCCTTAGCAAGGAATCGGGATCGCTATCTCTCGGCGATGTGTTGCAAGCCTTCTTCTGGCGCGCCGCAGTTCGTGCCCGTCGCCGCCCTGAAGACTCCTCCTCGGATGACATGTCCATCATCGAGATGCCTACCGACGTCCGACCCCACTTCAGTTCACATCTCCCACCAACATACATGGCCAACTGTGTCATCATGAACCGGCAGCAGATGTCTGTCGCGGAGCTCTGCTCTTCCGAGACATCCCTTTACAAAATTGCCCAAATCTGCCGCGAGGCGCGCACTCGAGTCGATCAAGAGCTTGTTCACGATGCCTTCAGTCTGCTACATACGATTAAAGATAACAGCCCAGGAAACCATACGACGGCTTTTCTAGGCCAGGGTATCCAAGACGGCCCGCATTCGCTCTTCAACAACATGATGCTCTTCCAAGCGAGCGACATTGGGCCCTTCGGCGGTGATATATTTGAAGCACCGGAGGCAGTGAGGGTTCAGATGGATTGGCTGAACAAAGCCTTCAGGAGTCTTTTCATTTTGCCGATGAGGAAGGACGGCGGAGTCGAGTTGTTGCTGGGGACCTTACCTGAAGAACTGGATGCGATGAAGAATGATCGCGAGTTTATGCAGTTTGCCGACTTTCTGGGATAGGGTAAGACATGGGAAGACAGGACAGAATGCATAAATAGGATAATCTGGCCGTTTTCAGCCAATGTTATTTAGTTGTTCAATAATATTCTGCTACAGACTCTATTTTATGTTACGTTATTTCGTTTACTTCTGCTTAGATGAAGCTCAATTCTGGTGCTGGTTACACTCTTATCACATACACCGAGAAAGTTCACAAGCATAATAACGCTGTGCCACGCCCTTCAATCAGTCCCGTCCGGTAGCAGCCTTCTCGAAAGAAGGACCCTCAAAGATTTTGGGCCGCCAACGAATAAGTGTACATTGAGGACGAACTACGCCCGGCACAGGAATAGATGCGGGGAGATGAAAGCGCCCACGTACTCGTAGGATTTCGTAACCGACAGAGTTGATTCAGCCTCCGATGTCAGCGACATGTCCAGATCCAGTTCGTCTCCAAAGGGAAATTCTCCTAACGCACATCTTACCCGAGCCGATTGCCTAACCGGGTAATGGTCCTGTAGGAAGCAGGGGAATTGCAGGGCCTGTCAGCGGGATTGTCATCCTTGCAGGCCTAGCCCCGAGCCCTCACAGCCCAAAAGAATTGGGGCAGTTTCCCGTCGGAGGTGGTTCATTTTAGATCAGTACTTGGGATGACTAACGACCTGTTCCCGGTCACAAGAGTTAGGACATATATAACATCTTTATATACATATCGTCGAGTTTCACAACTCACTACTATTGTTCCATTGCCCAAAGACCCTTCTTTCTTTGCCTTACTCATCAAAGGTGAGCAGCGCAGTCACAAATCTCCCTTGAGGGAAAAGTCTCATACTCATGTACACTTGCTAAAACTTTTCATGATATTGCAGGCAATGGATGTCAGCAAACACATCACCCCGCTACTTGCGGGGCAGTCTCCTTTGGTAGGAGCTGTGCTTGTCGCAGTCGTCGCATTAGTGCTTCTGATGTTGATCGCGCCAAAAGACAATATCCCCGTTATCAACAAATATCCCAACGACTGGTTCTTGAGCAAGGCTCATATGGCCTTTATCACTAATGCTGATGGTCTTATCAAACAAGGGTTTGCCAAGGTGCGTGGAAGCTCTTCTTTCATGACTGATGGAGAAAAGGAAATACTGACAAAGAGACCAGTTCAACAAGCCTTTTCGGATGATCACACTCTTGGGAGATAGAATTGTCCTCCCTGCCGACCATTTCGAATGGATGAGACGTCATGGTCCTCATCTCGACCACCAACCGTTGGTGTCTAAGGTACAGGCGCTGAACTTCCGGGCTGTTCTATTGTCCATTTGGTTGACTGACTGTACCTAGGATTTCTTTGCAGGTTATCCTGGATTTGACGGCACCGCAGCCATTTCGGACCCATCTAAACTTTTGGCCAACGTTATCAAGAAGAAGCTCGTTCAAAACCCTCGTGAGCCCGACCACTTCCCCTCTCTTGATTTAATCATGCTGACTCGACGCTTCCTAGATGTGAGCAAGCTTCACAACATGGTGCGAAAAGACTTACTGGCAGCTTGGCCGGAACAGAGCCATGGTACGTATGGAATATGCTGAACATCTTTCCACCATGTGATCTGTGAGCATCGACTGATAGTGAAGGTAGAATGGAAGGCAGTCGACTGGGCCAAAGATGGTGTCAGCTTCATCAGCCGGATGTCCGCGTCAGTCTTTGTTGGTGAGGAGCTGTCGCGCGACGAGACGTGGCAGCAGGTCAGCACTAACTACGGTATGACCGTGTTCCTTGCAGCTCGCGCGTTGCGAGCATGGCCGCGGTTCCTGAGGCCTCTTGTACAATGGTTCCTCCCCGCTTGCAAGGCTTGCAGAGCAGAAGTCCAGCGCGCTCGTGAAGTCTTGCAGAAGAATCTCGCTAAGAGGGCGGCCGAGGAAAAAGAGCACGACGATTCCGTTACCTGGTTCGGCGAGATCGCGGGTGGTAAGAGCTATGATCCTGTTGCAGCCCAGCTTGGAATGTCTATGGCTGCTGTTGTGACTACCTCGGAGCTGTTGAAGCAGACAATCATTGAGATTTGCGCCCATGACCTAGCGACTCCTCTTCGAGAGGAGATAGAGGCCGTCGTAGCCGAGCATGGATGGTCTCCTGCTGCTCTTACCAATATGCGCTTGCTCGATAGTGTCATCAAGGAGACACAGCGGTTAAACTCTGCAGTTATAGGTAGGTCGACATCACGCTCGCTCCAACGTCGTCTGTCGGCATGTTAACATACTACAGTCAATCTCGACCGTCAGGTCTTGTCGCCTGTTACCCTGCCCAACGGCCAGCACCTCCCCAAGGGCACTGCTATCTCAATCTACATGTCGCAGCTCCGAAACCCCGAGGTATATGATAACCCAGATACCTTTGATGCATACCGCTATGTGAAACTTCGTGCGCAGGGCGGGAAGTGGATCTACGCTAGCTCGGCCACGTCCACGAGTGAGGATCATTTCGTGTTTGGTATTGGCAAACCTATTTGCCCAGGGCGATTCTTCGCTATCGCAGAGATCAAAACAGCAATTTCTAGTATCTTGCTCGACTATGATCTGCGCCTAGCTGAGGGATATACGCCGAAGCTGATGCCGTTTGGCTTTGAGTTGTTCGCGGATCCTGGAGTCCAATTGGAGGTCAAGCGGAGATCATAGATCCTAGTACAAGCCCTAAAAGAGAGAAGACGAATATGACTACGATTCATGCCTTTATTTTGAGACATCGCTCTGAATACGCTCATGTAGCTTCATCATGATGATCATATCTTAACCCGCCGGGCAAGTCCTTCACTGTCTTCCACTGTTTAGCCAGCAGTCGATACACAATGTAGCACAAAGTTCACCGGCTCTTTTTTGGGATGAATAATAAAACATCGACTTGCAATGTGTAGTTCATCCTAGCCATTATTATTATTCAAGTCTTAGAACAAAAGTTGAAAGTGAGAAGCCACCGCTATCGATGGTTTCGAGGCAAAGAGCCTCAACTCGGTGGGCAAAACTGGTACAGCAGCCATTGCCACCTCTTGCAGTTGCAACAATCACAACAACTTCACTTCAGACGTTTCGCTGAGCTTTCCCTTTTTGGAATTGTCAGGCGAAGCCTTGTGTAACCCCAATGACTGCCTCACCCTCCTAAGCCCCAGTGCCAAGTGGTTTCGTGAAGCACAAGATTGGTCATCAGACGCATTTTCTATAAAAAGATCTGTGTAGCGATATCTCGGAGGGCGATAGGCACCTGTGATGCGAAAGCCACCTGCGCAGAGGTCGGAATCCGTTGAGGTATCATTTTCCATCAGCTTGTGTCCCCCGACGCTGCAGTCAGCAAACCACAACAGGATGGCGGTGTTTGCGCCCTAATACTTCGGCGCAGTCCTCTGCCTGATTCACTAATTTGAATTTAGCCACAGTTCGTCAGAGGGTGGCTCAGCCTGGAAAGTGCACAAACCCTCCATGACTTTAGAGAGCTCCCTCCTCTTCACTTACCTATAAAGCCTTTTAAGCTTATCGTTCATCGATATTGACCAATTTATGTACAAAGACAATGGACGAAAGACTTGAAGCTACCAGTGCCAATGGTTCCATGGCTACCTTGCAGCCGCTGTTGGAGACCGAACCAACTCCATTGGCAACTTCTCATCATGCACCAACTGAGGAATCCAATGCAGTCTCTGAACAACAGAGAAAAAGTACCAATACATGCTCACGGTTGTTGAAACAGTGGGGACTCGAGACAACAGCATTGGCTCTCAGCCTGACAAGTTTCGGATTAATGATCTATCTTCTGTATCAGTCAGCAGGAGAGCCGATATCCAAATGGACCAAAACACACATCTCCCTCAACACAGCTGTATCCATCTTGGCTGGAACATCAAGAGCCTGCCTAGCATTTGCTATTAGCATGTGTCTGTCCCAGGGCAAATGGAACTGGCTGAGTCGATCTGCGCAGCCATTGGTAGACTTTGATCGTTTCGATGCTGCTAGCAGAGGGGCTTAGGGAAGTTTGCGTCTGCTGCAATCATGCGTACATCGACCGTAAGTGATATCTACCTATCAATCGACTCTACGGCTAACCGAACCACCAGTCACTGGATCTCGATGGGTGCTCTGACTGCCATTGCCCTTCTGGCCTTCGAACCCTTTACGCAGGCTGTCTTAGCCATAGAGGACAAGGAAGTGACTTTAAGCCGCCGAGAGTACACCAAAGTAGTACAACCGAGCAGTGAGGTTCTCCAAACACTTGAAAATGTTCCTACAATTGGCCGGTCAACTTATTCAGATGGCGCATCGTGGAATGGGGCTTTCGACGGAGTAGCTGCCGTTCCATTCACAGGACCGAACAATACGCCCATGGACGTTTTAGTCTACCGCAACGCAAGCAACATCCAGGAAGACATGGGTATGAAAGCGGCCATGTGGAATGGATTTTCCCCCTTCACGGCTGCGCAAAATCTGAAGCCAGCGTTCGCATGTGCGACTGGAAATTGTACATGGGCCAATTTCACTTCAATTGCCGTCTGTTCCAAGTGCCGTGACATTTCGGAACATGTCATCAAGTCATCTGGACCCGTAAAACTCCCATCGGGTACCATGGCTACAGGGCCAGATGATCGGTCATGGGTGTTAATGCATGGGGAAAGTCTGCCTGATGTGAGCAACCCCAGTCCATACTTTGATTGGGCAAATGGCCGGAAATTCACCTTCATAAAACATGAAATTCCAGAGCTAAATATTAGCAT
This sequence comes from Fusarium xylarioides, assembly GCA_013183765.1. Taxonomy (NCBI): domain Eukaryota; kingdom Fungi; phylum Ascomycota; class Sordariomycetes; order Hypocreales; family Nectriaceae; genus Fusarium; species Fusarium xylarioides. The sequence goes on from SRZU01000138.1 coordinate 104,582, forward strand.
TTCGAATTACAATGGAAGTTGCCAGTGCCGAGACTTATCCCAGCAATGTCCCGATACTTACCTATCTGCTCGGGTCACAACCAATCCAGGGCAGACCATGACGTTTGGTGATTTCAGCACGATGATTATGGCTATACAATACCTAGCCACAAATGAAACTTGGCTTAACAACGTGACCGCCTGGGAAGATACTAAAGTTAGCGCGCAAGAATGTGCACTATCACTCTACGTGAACGAGTATCATGATGTACTCTCCCAGGGAGTCTTGCAGGAAACTGTTGCGTCTTCATGGACGAACAGAGAGCCAGAATCTTACACAAACCACGATAAAAATGTCAAGGCATTCATGAAGTACACAAACCGTAGTTTAGACATGGGCATCTTATCAATGGACCTATCCGATCTGCAGATTAAGATCCCAGATAAGGACTACAAGCAACGAGCCTCTGTCCTACAGCCACAGCACTTCAACATTACACAGACCACCATCATAGCACTACAGAACGTCTTGAGTGACGGTTTCGGCGGAATTCGCAACTACGGCTTTGACAGGGACTATATCGATGAAACTTCAAAAAGGCCAATATACATAGCACTAGGAATAAACCAGCTAGCTACCAGTCTCTTATCTAGGCTTAGTAGATTAAGTAATATATCAGTAATATTAGATAATATTATCTTTAATCTAATAAAGTAGATATAAGATTAAGAGTTAAATAAAAGTCTAATAAAAAGGAATGCTATAAGTATAATTATTATTATATATATTTATTAGAATTACTTATAGTTTCCTAGTATAAGCCTTATAATAGGAATAGTATTTACTATCCTATGTATATGGGAGACCCAGAAGCTGAAGAAACCAGCGCTGAAGGATATTATATTGGCAGCTTTGGCATGTGCCCCAGATGAAGACTTGCGGTTGCGTCTGAAACATGCTGCTGCCACTAAAAGGTTACAAGAGGTTGGAAGAAAGTTAGAGGTGCGCTGGGAGGAAGACAATGAGTTTGGTCAGTTGAAGGAAACGAAGAATAATGAACCAGGTGTTTGAGAACGACTGATAGTATCTTTAAAGATGGAAGCGACGGTAACTTATTATGCTATAATACTTCAGGTGTATTCTATCTACTTAGAGTCAGGAAGCTCCAGAATGACACGTCGGTACCTTCGGATCGGGTATGATCCCTTGTTGTTTATGACCTGGAGGATAACATGCCATTCCTTAGCAACTGAGCTAGGCTGCTCCTCTTCCCAACTGGTCAAGTTGGTCGAGATTCTGACACTCGGTCCTAATGCCACGTTGCTGAAGCCTGCCTCATTCACAGTGAGCGTGCCGTTCGTTCCTGTTGGCGGCGCTAGTGCATCAACGAAGAAGAAGTTGGCAGCAAGGCTGGTCAACATTGGCGATGCGCACTCAGCGTAAGAGTACCATTCGAAGTCCAGCCCAGAAGAATCGCTTTGACTATCGGTATCGATGGTATTGCTGGCATCCAACACAATAGCGTCTTTGAGGCCAACCTTGAATCGCAGTGGTTCACTGCCCGTGGATCCGTTGACGTTGATGCTCGGCGGGTGAGCGCCTTCGTCAAAGCTATCGACCAGAGTCCATTGCATACGAGCAGCAAAGTCATCTTGATACGCATCGCGCCAGCGCCAGATCGTAGCATAAGGACTGAACCAGCTTTGACCATTGGTGTTGATCAAAGCATCTCCGGATGTGCCATACTCGTTAATGTCAGTGTCTTCTGTGACGCGAGTATATCGACCTCCCCAGCCTCCATACTCCGGTCTACCTGGAACATTTAGGCCATTTTGAATATTCCAAATAAAGCTGGGACTGTCTCCTTCCATGGTATAAACTATATCGGGGTATAATGCTCCGAGAGGGCCCAGACGAATGTTTGGGGTAAGCCAGCCGTCTGTCACTTTTGTGGTGTTAGCTGCGCCATTGTCAGCAGTGGATATACCGGTCCATGTTGCAAGGCGATATTCGCGATAGCCGTGGACGTTGACGATGAAGAACACATCTGGCCATTTGACTCGGATGTAAGCACCCGTATCATCCTGGTCCGAGATTGAGTAAACTCTCAGTCGAGATCGAAGGTCGGCAGCTTCTTTCTTGCTCTTTGTCTTTTCAATATGTTGCAGAGCTTGAGCTAGAGTGTTGGCTCCGCCCCAAAGACTAACATGGAGCGGCTCTTTGGACTCTTGAAGACGCCTCACAAGGAGTTTGGCGCCGTCGCTGATGGGTTCCTCGAGGGCCGCTCGTCCATATGACTGATAGAATTAGCTTGTGAGACTGTTTGGGCTGCCAGGAAACTCACGCGAGGCCCAGATGAAATCTGCTTCAATAGCTCATCGGGGGAAGGATATTGATTGTCGGGGTGAACATGCTGGTTTAGCTTGTCAACAACCTTGGCATAGGCCTTGATGATCTTCTTGATTTCACTGGGATGGGTATCATTTCGTAAGGACCAAGAAGTCACGGCGACGAGACCCCGGGTGTCGAATTCGTTTGAGTACAGTAGATACCGGACCATTGACATTGAGTCATCCGGCTCATTGAGGATATCGGTAAGGATGAATGTTCTCACCCGAGACACCTTCGGAAGGATGTTCAAGTCAGTCGATCCATTCTGTTGTGGCACGGCGAGGACAAAGCATGATTGTAGCCAGAGCACTACTGATAGAAAACGGGTAAAGAAGAGCGCCATTCTGTTGTCGTGTAGCGAGTTCTTGGCCTACGTTACGCGACAGACGCCAGGCTAGGTCTGGCGTTTTTGTACTTCATGATGAACAGGTTTGTGACTTGAAGAGGTATCGACCAACCGATATTTAGCCAAACTTTACCTTGTCAATATCGTCTAGTCATTGTTTGTGCGGTCAAGGTAGGAAATCGGAAGCGTCATGTCAGGCAATCCCCGCAAACCCCAGGTATTGACCCATGAAGCTAATGCCTTCTTGGGTTGAAGGGCCGCTTTCTGGACTAGCATTCCCCGCACTCCGGAATACCAGTATTTCGGATCTGTTTGTGATTCGTGGACGCTCTGGAAGTCAGGACTCTTCCTTGTTAGTGAACTCGGCGGAGTGCTTATTCCTGCTTCTTTGGGCGACATCGGTGGGCAATGATAAATAGCAGGGTAACAATATTCGGCAGTCGGTCAAATGGACTGCCTTGGAATAGCAGAGGGTTATGTCACTTGCATTCGGGCACTGGGTAGAGAGATTGCTCATATTGACTATCAGAAACAAAAGCCTCTCGTCGTCTCATAACATAACCAAGCATGGCCGTCGATGTTCCTTCATCACACTTGCGACAGAGGTAAAAGTATAACTCGAGGCACAACTTCAATACTGTTACGTGCTTCAATGCTTATCTTCCCCCCAACCTGTGGGCTTGGGTTGATACTTTTCCTGAAACGTGATACCGTCTCGATGTTTTAAGTCAGTTGGCCGCAATTCCGGATCAAGCATATCAACAAATGTCTGGTTAATCGTGCCGATCCTCAAGTTAGAGATAGTAACAGATGCGTTGCGAGGGAAATCGTCAAACTCCTTCCCGTCATTCTCCAAATGATGAATCTTGTCATACTCTCGCTACTCAAATGGTCAGTCTTGTCCACGGTATAGCTTGGAGAGCAAACTCACATCTCGGTATATGCTAAACACAGGCACCATCTTGTACATGCTGCCATAACTTCGCTGCCAGAATGTACCGGCTTTTTTCCAACGCTTGCCCCATTTGAAGTCGGACGCCATCTTGTAACAGAAGTCCTTATTCATGGTATTGAACAGCTTGCCGTTGGGTCTGTAGTCAGATGGTGCGCTGCGGAAAAGCTTTCCCTCTTGGATATAGTAGGTGGCCCTAGTTCTCATAATACAATCCACTTTTGGTGTCTGTCGGATGTAGAATTGAGTCACAACGCTGAAGGGCTTTTTTGAGTCGATAGTGTTGGTTGGTCCAGGGCCGTAGAATGGTTTCATTTTGTTCCCATTAGGGTTCCAGCGACAGCCCAATGCGAAACACTTTGTTGCGCACTTCTCATTGTCGCACCTATGATACCAAGGCGGAAGACAGGGACTCCAGGAGTAATCCGTAGATTCTATGTTACCCTCCCATAGCACAATGGTATGGCAGCATGCACCGGTACGACCTGTGCCCAACATGGGATCGTGCTTATCAGGAACCCATCCATCAAAATTGGCTCTTCCCTCGACGAACCTTTGCCCCCTGTCGCATGTAGCATCGCAATACCCGGTTCCGTACCTGGCGCCGGCTTTGTCGCCCTTTTTCTCGGATCTAGCGCCATCCGGCCACATCCAATTGAGTGACACTCTGGCCTTGTAACCTGGGGGGACGTTTCGAACATCGATATCGAAAGTATACTCTCCATCGTGCCGCCTGGTCAAAGGCTTGTGCTGGTAACGCTCGTCTTCCTTCAAAGGCATTACCCGAATCAGGTCCTTGGGAACATGAGGCGCGGTGGCGCCGAGGTCCAATTTCAGGCTCGTGCCGTCGGTCGATATGCCATGAGCTTGGTAGTCTGCGCCCTCGATACAGCAGTCCACGGGGCAGGTGTCTTTATCCTTCTTTTTACAGTGTGTTCGGTGCAAGTCCTTGATGTCGAATCGACCGGAGCAGCAATTTGTTTCACGCAGCGAGGACTCCAGGACGATGGCACCGAAGTATTTCTTGCAAGGCCCTTGAACACAGTTATGCCAGGTGAAAGGTGGATGTACCTCCTCTATATTGCCACATGGCCATTGGGCATACGCTGAAGCGAACAGCGAGACGCCAAAGACGATGGCGCTTTTCATGTTGAGGTGCAGTGCTCAGGAGCAGCACGAGAAGACGTTATGAGTCGGAGAATGGAATGAAATAGAAGAACGAGGGGCGCCACATCCCGTCAAGGTCGGTGTTCTTATAAGATCTACGGATTGGCCTTACCGGGAGGGGAAACATTCGAAATGAGGAGCCGATAAGAAGTAAGTTCTCAGCCACAAGTCTCAACTGCGAAACACATCTGGCTCGCGACTTGACATTTGGCATTCAACCGAAATGCTGATCAATGACTAAAACAGAAATTCTAACTTGAGGAAAACCTAGGCTAGATAGGAAATCTGACCAACAATTGATTCGAACCCTTCCAATGATTCAGTTGAAACAGCCTTGGCCTTCTTTGACTTCTGCTTCAGTGTCACGAGTATAACAGCTTTGGGGGGTCACCTTTACCGGTGTCGCTGCGATTGCTCATATGCTTTAGATCAGTCTGCGATGTAAACCTACTATAGAATAATTCCGATGCCTTGTTGTAGTACTTGACAAAACCCTGCATAATCGTTCCAGTGTGAATACAAATAAATGAATCATGAAGCGCCATCGCATATTAGAGTTACAGAGGGCTGTATTGGTAAGATTCATCACATGCAAGCTATTAAGTTCACAGGCCCTTACCGCAAAAGTGAAGATGGCGCAAGGCGAACTTTGTTCCAAGCAATTAGGGCTCGCCTACAGGTTTTCTCGCCATGCCAGAAACTCAATATTCCCATTGTGCATCTTTTATAACCCACTTGAATGTTTCTTGTCAGTCAGCGAATCTCACTTCCTTTGCCTACAGCTCAAAGTGGATTTCTTTTCGCGCCTCCCAGCAACCATCCGAATACAGATCCTCATCGATCTTGGGTCACCAGCTTGCATCAGGAGACTCATCAAAGCATCTCCCACTATGCTACAACAGTATACCGTTCATCGCCACATCGTCGTGCGGGAGGTGCTCAGAGAATTAACCAGCCTCGACAAAACTGGAGGTCTTCTCCAGGACGCTATGGCTCTCCTTTACCTCGTTGACCTTGACCCAAAACGTTATCCAAGACGAAAAGGGGGATATCTATCGACACAGGCACTTCAGTCCGCTGTATGGGACAGACAGGAATTCGCTTTATTCCGTCATTATGAAAAGCAAAACTTTCCTAACCCTCTTGAAAATTCTGAGAAACCGACCCAGCTGAGGGTCTACCAGATCATCTCTCAAATGATCATTTGTATCGAAGACTACAGGAGAAAGGAAGACTTCTCTAAAGCCCAAATACCGTCATACCCTTTTAGAAATCCTTTCCTCAAACATGGCCGCTCCTGGTCTTCACACGAGTATAAGATGAGATTGAAACCAAGCACTGAATGGGTCGTCAACGATAATTGGGCTCGTTCAAATGCGAGTTTCCAACCCGGGCCGAAACCTCAGCTAAATCACAATCTGATACCTTTTTCAGCTTTAAAGTCGTGGGAAAGATGTCTCTTTTTAAGAACATTCTTGAAATATCAGCTCTTTTCGAATCTGAAGTTGTTACGTGGTCCCCGTCCATACCATGAATTTTTCACTACCTACTCAATCAGCCGACTCTTGACATTACAAGAGCGAGATGCTATTGTGCTGGTTCATTGGTATTATAAGAAGCTTTGGAGCAAGATACGCCTTGGTACTGGTAACTCAAAACCTTACGCCGGCTTGCATAGGTTGAGAGCAGTTGTTCAGATACCCACGTATCCTCCGAGGATCTCTCTTCCTAAGCAGAGCTAACAGCCGCTGTCAGTTCTGCCTATGCCTGTTCCTTCAAGCTCCACATACTCTTACCGCTGTTAATTTTTTTTAAGGACTATAGCATTTGAATTGAAGGTCGCTATTAATAAGAATATTTGAGATGAATAAATAAAAAAGGATTATATGAGACTATGTTAAGGAAGTTAGTATTCCTTTATTGGATCAATAGAATCAGAGACTCTTATGAACTCGGATAGGTTTTATCAAGAGTATTAATTAAGTACTGGATCCGGCGCAAGCCCATGTGGAGCAGGGATTTTGAGCGGGACAGAGATTTTAAGGGGAAAGGTGGCGGCCTAGCAGCGCTTTAAAGTCTCCAGGCACCCATAATTTGAGCATCTACTTCGTCACAGTCCGCCTCTGACCAAAGCATCGTATTTTCATCGAAGCACGCTGCATCCGGTAACATGACTTCGCCTCTCATCAGCGATGGGCCCTCCTCGCCACCAAAAGCTCCACGGCGCAAACCCGTGCCTGGCAGAGGCTTTCCCAAGACTCGGCGCGGCTGCTTCAATTGCAAGCGGCGTCGTGTCAAGTGTTCTGAGCACCGGCCCGAGTGTCAAGGCTGCCGCCGCATGCGCTTGCCATGCGTTTATCCCGCGGCTGTCTTGCCTGATCCTCAGACAGTCCCTTCCGCGCCCACGGTCAAAGTATGCCTCGATCATCTTCGGTTTTTCCATCATTTTCTCGCAGAAGCATATCCACCTCACCCGTATGGCGCCTCAGCTGTGTGGCAAGACGTGGCTGCGCTCTCACATAAGGTAAGTCTCCCCGTCAATCAGCTACAGATACCGTGTCTGACTCGAATCCACAGTATGAGTTTCTGGCCTCAAGCATACTAGCCCTGTCTGCCCAGCACCTGACTGTGTCCAATAAAGCCGACTACTCTGTGCAAGCTCTGAATCTGAGGATCTCAGCCATTAGGGGCTTGAATGATGCACTGTCGCAGCCTTGTCACACCGCAGCCGATGCAGACGCCCGTTATGCTGCAGTCATCGGCCTCACTTTCCAATCAACCTACATGCCAGACGGCTTGATGGAGTTTATAGCAATGATGCGTGGGTGGATGCTCATCTCAACCACTCTAGTAACTGACCATCGGACATCCATGTTCCGTCAATTCACGCGCGATTCGTGGGTTGGAAGTATGGAGAAGTTCATGGAGGAGGAGCACGGAACCACTGATGATATCATGATTGAAGACTTCCTCGCCTCCCTCAAAATACTCCAACCATTGCTTCAAGGACAAGCTGAGCAGCAGTACCTCTCAAGACTGGAGAGACTAGCTCTACTGAGCAAAACATCGCCACGAGAAGGTTTGTTATTATTCTCTCACCATTAAAACCTTAACTAACCGTAACAGCACTCTTGGAAATGGTATTCTGCTATGCTTTGACAAACAAGATGACGGATGAAGACTACGCTAGCTTCACGGACCCTTCCAACTACAGAGCCCAGATCCTTCTTGCGCACTTCTTGGTCCTGAATCATATGCTAGAAGAATGCTTCCTCGGCACTACGAGCAGACGTTTTTCCTTCTCGAAAAAGATCACCCAGTCTTGGATCTTGAATATTGGAAGACGTTTACCTGACGGTTTGCAGAGGTACATAATGTGGCCTTTGGGTCAGGCAAGAGATCTTTCTGCTTAGACTCGGTGGATATGTTTCAAAAGGGTATGGAGTTAAAGGGCGAGGCGGATTTGAGAATCATAACACAGTCTCCTGAAAACTGTTTTGATGCAGCCTAAAATGGGATTAGTAGCACTCGGTCTAATCCGAGGCCCCTCATTCTTGATCTTCTTTTGAGAAAACGACGAAAGCGACGAACGAGCCAATCACGGAGCCTCATTTCAGATGGTCGGTGCGCAACAGTCAAAAGCTTAGACAATTGACTATAGTCCATAGCCTATTGGAATTCACTCTCGGGTCATGTTAATCTAGACGCGTAACTAATTTTCGCTTTCTTTCTTCAAAACGACGCATTGTTGTCCCATCATGCTGGGTCAGGGGCTGATTTGCAACATTGCTTACGACTCCTGGGGAGGCTCCAGCGTTGACCAGTTGGTATAAAGATACGGGAAGCTGCAGGGCCAACCTTATTCACTCTACTCTCCATAGCAATCATCCAAATCTCTTTACCGAACATCTCCCACGAACACCTATTCTATATCAACAATGTCTACTGTCGTACCGACTCTTACTTCACTCGCCCACGCGACTTCAACTACTTCATCAGCAACACCCACGTGCACGACTGCAGTGCCCGACAAGTACGGCTATGTTCCTCCTGACTCTTGTAACGCCAACTATGGATTCTACCCAAATTGGGAGGACAACACAGCCTTTGCGGTCGCCTTTGGCTTGTCCACGGTGGCTCACCTTGCCCAGGCAATCATTCTCAAACAGGTACTTTCCATCTTATGCCATGGAGGAATAACAGACTTACATGACTAGAAATTCTGTTGGGTCATCGTTATGGGAGCATCTTGGGAGTGCATCTGTTTTATCTGTCGCGCCCTAGGCGCCAGGGACCAGCAGCAAGCAACCTACGTCACCGTCTCGACTCTTCTATTTCTACTGGCACCGATCTGTGAGGACTCCATTTGCCACGTGCGATACTCAGCTAACATTGGTATTCAGGGATCAATGCTTTCATATACATGATCGTCGCACGTCTTGTCCATTTCGTCATCCCGCAGCGCCGTGTGGCTGGCATCTCTGCACAATGGCTCGCCAAAATCTTCGTCATCTTCGATGTCATGTGCTTCATCATCCAGGCTGCCGGCGGAGGCATGCTCGCCTCGGATAACACAGACACGTCTAAGCTGGGACAGCATATCTATATGGTGGGCATTGGCATCCAGCTTGGCTGCGTCATCGTCTTTCTTGTTATTCACGGCCTTTTTTATCGCGAGCTTTCTCTTAATGCTCGTATAGGCAAACAAGAGACTCGAAGCCGTTGGTTGAAGCCTCTCTGCTGGGTTGTCTACATCGTGCTTATCCTCATCGTGGTAAGTATCCCATTCAACAGGTTTGTGTGTCATAGCTGATTTGGTTTGACTAGGTACGAGTCATCTTTCGTCTCGTCGAATTCGGTGGTGGTGCAAATAACAACAATGTCGTCCTCCGACACGAGGGGTTCCAGCTCTACCTTGATGCATTGCCGATGCTCATCGCTCTGGTCTTGCTGAATGTAGTGCATCCTGGTCAGGTATTGAAAGGTCCTGGTGCTAACTTTCCATCCGCCAAGGTCAAGTGGTGGCATGGCCGATCAGTGGCATTTGAGACTCTCGAACTGTCGTCGACACACAGGAGTGCATGATTACCTGACGATTCAATCGAGACGGCCTAAAGTTGTATGCCGACCTTTCTAAGGGTGCTTTACAGACAAAGGCCGTAGCAGAGTTTCCTGGTCGATGTTTATTTCTTTTTGCCGTGATCATTACAACAGGACCAAAGGGAAAAGGGTTCGAAATTCGATAGATAGAGAAGAATAGTTGTTGGAAAGAGGAATTATTATCATTAGCAGTCGCTACGCATGCTGCCCTTCATAATGTTCGGAGAACAATTTGGTAGCGGTGTGAGCAAGAAGGAGGGACATTCGATAGGAGAGCGTACCTGTACATATATAATCAGTGATTGGGCTGTTGCATATCCAGTATGAAATCAGTAACATGAATGTTGTCAATTCAATTTATGCCTACTACACCTTTTCTGAATCACACCAATTAGTTCGGAAAGTACCTATCAAATCTTCCCTCACTTCTGCCAGTTGGCAGCTAAGCAGAGACTGTATAAGTATATTACAAGGATAATATTAGGGCAAAGAAGGGGGAGTAATGCATTACTATGATGCAGCGGAATGACGACCTTCTCAGCTCTACCTAAGCCTTGGTAGGAAGCTAGAGGCCATGAAGTCTTATTAATAGAAACAGATAAACTTGATTTGATGAGAAATACTTAGATAGTAGCAAATACAGAACCTCCAATAACGCAAGCTAAAATCATACATGTTATGGCACCCGCCCCTACCTTGTCCATCATTGTTATCTTTACATATTTTGGTTTCGACACGTCGACATCCATGTTCGTCTGGCCACCACCCGGGTTTCCTTTTGACGTTCCTCCAGTCTTCGTAGTCACTGGTGCTTTGGCCTTCGGGGCGAGGGTGTACATAATAGATTGCAAAGAACTCATCTGCGGCCCAACCCCAACGATCCCATCGAACCCGTTGGTCAGCCATGTGAAGCCGCAAGCCGTGCCAGCCTTGCCTGCGAAGCCTGAGGCGGGTGATCCTGAACATGAAGCGGCGGCTTTTTTTGCCGTCGATAGCAGCGTCTGTGTGATGTATTCAGAGGTATGCGGAGCTACCAGTGCGGTAGCTGCCATCCAACGGGCGAGATAGCCTTTGAAGGTTTGTTGGTCGAGGTTACAAAGCTTGTGTTCCTCGCAGAATTGCTCATAGATAACACCGTTCTTCACAAACACAGTCTTGACGTCCTCCAGCATACCGTCTACTCGGGTTTTCCACGTAGCTTTTCCGGTCATGTTGTACATGGCAGCAGCTCCATAAAGGTAAACACCGCTATTGTAGGTCCATTGGTTAGTATCCATGGAGCTGGGGCATTTCCCCACGAAATGGACACCATCTCGGACCTGGTAATCACTGTTGATGAGTCCGATCTTTGTCTCCCAATCCCAAATCTTCTCGGCCCAGTCCCCGTAAGTGGTGTTGCCAGTATAGCGAGCGAGGCGCGCAGCTATATTGAAGAAGCAACCGTTCGAAATGGAATTTTTGTAGTCGTATCCCGCGTTCCAGGTGAAAATCTGCCATCTCATTCCACCACCGCAGTGCTGTGTATCCCAACGGCTGACATATTCGTTGAAAACAGCCTGGACTAGTGCTAGCCATTGCGGCTGGTCTGCTGGCGGGTCAGGATATTTATGCTCAGCTGCCGACATAGCAGCCACTGCCCAGAATCCTTGATCATCGTTGCCTTCTGTCATAGTCTGGTTATCGGGCATATAGTCGTCATTTGTTCCGACCTGATGCAGCATAGCCTGTGTAGTAATCTTGTTGTAGCTCTCATCGCCAGTAAGCCACCAGTAGTCGATCAGTGTACCGAACATACCCCCTGCCGTCCACCCTGCTTCGAATCAGATCTTGAAATCATCGTGTATTCCCCTTCCTCATCACTTACAATAGTAGGGATCTGGCAGGTTGCCTGGTGTATCACCGGTATTGTTACCAGTGTAGTATTTGACTAAGCCATACGCAACAGTACTAGCAGCTTGTTTGATGGATTCTGAACTTGGTAAGTTACCCAGCACGGAAAGGTAAAGGCCGGTTGACTTACTGTCGTCGTCCCATGATACATCAATGCCGTGAACAACAGCTGCCAAGGCCCACGTTACAGCGGCCGTTTTAGCCAATGACGCTCTCATCTCGCCCAATGATCGACCAGCGGGGAATAAACTTTAATGCTAGCGCAGAAGGGGAGACTCAGCTTCACGGCTTATCTCTTTCATCAACAGAGCAAGATCGAACAGCCAAGTCTGCTATCAACTCCAAAAATGCTCTCAGGAGTTTTATAAAATGTACACGCAATAATTTGAGGGAGCAAGAACTCTTCGTATTGATTGAGACACTCTCCTGAATTAAATGACGGCTCGTCTGTCAAAAGGGGTTAAACGGCTAGCAAGGAGGCGCAGTCTGCTTTTAGTTCAGAAACGGGGCCGAAAAATTGCTTCAGGAAATTCAGGTCGAAGGAGGCGAAGCAATAAACACGAGGGAGCGAGAGCACAGATTACGTAATCCCTGCGCTATGGATTCGCTTAGATGCTGGGGAAATAGGTGGCATGGATCAAGTAAGTCTAGACTCGACCCTCATTTCCAGTTTATAAGGTTCGTCTTTTGCTCGAAAAGAAATCCCTGGGCGAGTCATTCACAAGCTTACGTCTCTTGAGACACTCTTTAAGAAGGTCGTGGGACTTATCAATCTCACCAAGGAGAACCACGCAGCGGGTCAAATCCAGTGGTCAATGCAATACCTGAATGCCAGACAGTAGCCGGATTAAAGTTCTTTTAATTTATGTCTCATTTTTGGCAGTTAATTTTAGATACGGTGCTGTTTTATCGTAAAAGATTAAGCCTAGCTTATTGTTGTCGTATAGAATCACTCGGAAATACGCGCGTCTAAATTACGCGTGGCCCGCACACGGAAAGTACCATTATCAGATGTTTAGAGATGGCCAATTGTGAAATCAAGACATTGACGTACCCTATAGAAGACGATTTACTGTTTTTGTAACTGCCCAGCGGTAAGAAAACTGTACGTTTTGAGTAGCCAATCTCGAAAGTGTAACGCAGCTAGGGTAAGTCGTTCATACAGTTACAAATTACAGAGTACTTGCGAACACTACAAACATGCTTTCATCCCGCATGCCTTGCGCCAAAGTTGCTGGATTATGATAGGCATGGAGTAAAGCCACGCCAGATTGTCGAATAAAATTGCCGATAGATCCGATATCTACGTAATGGAAGCCGGCTTATGCCCTGATAATCGGGATTATGACAATCTTGACAGTCGATCCCGAAAGTACATCACTAAACATTTGTGACAATGATTGCGCGCCTGTAAGCCTTTCAAACAGGCAACCAGCTGTTCGTCCTTGGACGCTGCTGCTAGTGATAGAATACGATCCCATCAAGTTATGGATATATGCTTATGGCTAGGACACGGAAGAAGAACCCAAGGGTTGACATCTGGGATGCATGACCAGCAGAAGGTCATTGTTCTGGTTCTTGGTGACCCTTTCTCCATTGCCAAATGGCTTTGCACCAGACCCAAGTCTCGATAGTACCAAAGATGCTTAGAACTATCATTAAGAGTATCCTGGTTCCTTTGCTAAGGCCCAGAGAGTTGAGGTTGAAAGCTGGGTAGGAGGGATTGGGCCCTGCAGTCTCATTTCGTTGAACCTTGCTTTTGCTGCGCTCTTGTGTCATCCATCTTTGATTAGGTGATGAGTATAAATAAATGCCGTTGGCTCGAATCGTTGAAAGTCGTTGAAGTGAGCGCAAGGTGGATGTACACAGTCGAAAGGGAGCGATTGTGATCATGATGTAGGCCAACGGTTGGGTCGTCTGGCCCTCGTAAAATAGAAGGGATTGGAGGAGTTAAAAGAGTGGAATAATTTTCGACTGTCAACATTGACGAACTGACTGTATAGTATCGGAAACCAGGCATTGTTCTTAAATAGACACGACGATAAAATCAGCCTTCGTATCCCGTATCGCTCGTATCGCGTATTTGACCCCACTTTGATAGAGTAGAATTCCATCGTCAGAATGACTTTGCCAAAGAGCGAATTGGTCTATTCTTAATATGAATCGACTCTTGAGACTGGGTGAAATAATCAGGTCTCATTGGAACTGGGCTTCATGCCTTCCGTTTGCCATGTCGTTCGAATATTCATCTCCACGTTTGCAGGCGACCAATCGAACAAAGCACCACTAAAGTAAAGAAGACAACATCGTCTCCTGGGGACTGTCAGCAACCTTCAACGTAGTAAGTGGCTTCAGCCTTATCACAGTGACTCAGATCTGCGGCGCCGGAGCTTGGTCTGGCCACTCCAGATCTGGAGATGCCGCCTCGCCACCCTCGTCCTTCATTGGTCGGCCCGAAGCATCGCGAGATTCTCCCAGCTCCACTTTGCCGATCAAGTTTTATCACGTTATCTAGCTTGTTGATATGGCAGTCAATCATTGTGGCAAGACTTGGAATGCCTATCGCTGCCCCGGCAACTCCGTTCACCCTGCTGAGTGACAACAACTTGCATCGATCCCTGGAATAGAGGCATTCCGCGGACTTCTTACCGGGTACAAGACAAGTGTCTGCGAGGCCCGCATTCAATATGTCAATTGACTAATGAACTTCTGATGGGAACAAGAAGTAACAATAATATCATCATGTATCATTCAATCGCTATATACTTGCTTCGTAATGTTTATCTCTATAAAGTTCTTGACTTTTGTGTCTAAATGGAGTTGTCACCGCATGAGAAGACGCCACGAATAGAGCTCTTATCGTTCTCAAAGATGTTCAATAATTCGGTGATAGAAGACCACAAGCCTCCACCGTTCATGAACAACGATTGAACGATAAGCATACCGTTAATGATGCAAAGGGCAATCTTCTTCCAGTTCTTGGTATACTGGCCCTTGTTGATATGGAACCAGAAAATGGCACTGAGACCAAAGGTGAACCAGGCGATCGTGGTGGCGGAGGAGATGGAGAGGATGGAGTCGAAAATGGGGATGGCGTTGGAAATGACAAAGACAATGATCCAGTAAAGGGTCACACAGGCAACCCAGATGCCCCAAGACTTGAAGCTTCGGTCTGTGACTTGGTGGGTAGCCTTGATTGATCGCATGGCGACAACATACATGTACTTGATGCCGGTATGACCGAAAGCCATAGCTGTCGCGAACACACAAGGAAGCACGAGGCCATAGGCGACCTTGGCGGCGATTCTGGGCGCGGATCCAAGAGCTGGAGAAGTGGTATAATCACCAGCAAGACAGTAGATCGCAACGGCGACGATTGTGTAAAGGGTAATAGAGAAGACTTCAAGGCAAGCCAAAGCCATGGGGAAATCACGGCTAGGGTTCTTCATCTCGGCCATGTATGAGACGAAGCTGATGTTTCCGGCATAGGCGTAGCAGATCTTGAGACAAGCGTTGAGACCTTGTCGGAAAGTTGGATTGCCGATAACTTGGATCTCGCGATCCCATCCGGGAGGAGCCTGAGAGGGAGTGTCAAGGCCCAAGCTGATCATGACGGTAAGGGCGGCGGCTAGAATACTGATTGTAGAGGGGATACCAGATTGCGAGACGAATTTGACGGTTCTCGGAAGACATAAGACCCAACATGCAACGACGGCGATGATGACGAAGCTGACGGTACAGAAGGCATGGTTGCTCAGGGTGTTGAAAGCAACTGACAACGTTACACTGGCAGATGCACAGGTCATCATAACCTTGATCATCAAACCAATACCCGCAATGATCTCAAGCGGTCGACCACCGATGATACCGCACATATCGACGACGTTGACGACATGGGGATACTTTCTGTAGAATTGGAGGAGTTCATAGGCAGTGTAGGCAGAGAGCGAACCGAGGCCAATAATCGCGATCACGCCCGGTACGACCCCGAGGACCTTGAGACAACCAGGGAGAGACAATACACCAAGTCCGACTTGGTTGGTGACGAGGACGAAGACTGTGTCCCATTTGCCGAGTGTTCTGTAGTTCTTGCCGCCTTGGTTGAAGATGTTTTGCACGGGCTCGTCGGATTGCTCCTTGGATTCCATGATGTCGCCGCCATCGTTGATAGTGTTGATCTCATCGCCGTCGATGCCGCGAATGGATGCAGGGCGGTGATGCTCTGGCTGAGACATCTCTGGCTGAGTCTTTGTCGTCTTATCTTCAGCGCCCATATTCAGTAAAACAAAACAATAGTAGTCAGTAATAAAACCTCAACGCGAGGTAAGAAGGTGTATAATGGCGGGTTATGATCAGCGACAGTTTGACGAGATGCAGGCCAACCTCACTTCAACATCGGGCGATGCCAAATCTTTTATACATCCGCCAAGCCCAAAGTCTCCAGATGTTTATCTTCCGTGGAGACCTTGTGCTCGTCTCGTTATCTTGCACGGAAGAAAAAAGACTCGCGGAGCCCCATGGGGCTAACTTTTACGTGAGAGTCTCTCACGTAACAGTTAGCAAATCTTCAAAAACCATCAGGTCATTGGAAAGTCCCTTGGCCGAGTGAAAAGAAACGGGGCCGTGGGTTCGAAAAAATAAAATGGAGTTGGTATTACGTTATGTGTCAGCGATCTTTGCTCAATGAGAATTGGTTGGTCAAACGAGATGAACAAGAGATCTCCAGTAGGAGGTGGAACTGAGATAAGAATGGTATGGTTGGTTTGACGGTGTCTTGCGTCAGTTGTCTAAGGGGATCAGTAAATATGTCCTGCTGGAGAGTGGCTGTCGTTGAAATGAGGCTCTCGAGTGCTGGCTCAAGGTGAAAGATTCGGTCTAGCACACGGCTAAATCGGACGCCAAGTAACAATCTTATTTCCGCCTCTTACGGTATCGGAGAGACAGAAAAAACCTTGTAGGAGAATCTGCCGGCGGTATTCAACGTAAAAAAAGGTTCAGCATTTCCGTTACGCGAAAAATAGCTTGTTTTGACACATGCATTGGCCATTTAGTGGAGTCGCCCAGTCTTTTGCAGCAGCCGTAGTATCCGACACCGGCGCAATAGCAGAATTGCTATTGGAGAGAGATAAATAAAGTCTCGGTAGTATTGTGAATTGTGTTGAGTCTATCGCCATTGAGGCGTACGGGTCACGCATCGTAAGATTCTGGTCGGGCGGACTTGAGAAGTGCCGGTGAGTTTATTCCCGTTTATCTTGATAAGAGGAAGATCCATGACGGGTCTGTAGAGTTTGGTGGGAGGGGAGACTGATCAGCATCCGACGTGTTCTAGAAAACGACGCGCCTCACTTTCCTGCATCCAAACCCTGACTCGCCCAGCTTCAAGCCCTAGTGGAGGAAAGAAAACTCAAGACCTTCACCCTAAGTGATGAAAATATTTAGGTAAATCTAGCCTAAGCTTAGGGGAATCTTTGCCAAGTTTATTTTGACATCCTAAATTGCGGTTCGGTGTTTTCTTGCCCCAGGCACGCCCTCCAGTGACAGGGCGCATTGGTTGGAGTAAGATTCAGCATCTTGTGGGGGCAAAGGTTGGGGAAGAGGGGAAGAAACCCAATTCCTCAATGTTTTTGACTCAGATGCTCCGACTTTTCCTCTTGATTATCCAAGATCATGGGGAATTCTATTGTCTTGGCGGTATTAACCTTTCGTGTTGAATGACTAGCCGACATGCAACTGGCCAACAACGCGTCTGGGGAAATGACTGATGTTGACAGCACATATCCTCCCCCGTCTTTTGGAGTCTTCCAAGGAAGTGGTTTCCTTGGGGTAATTTGTAACTAGTCACTTTTCTTGACATCACCTTATCCTTGGCGGTGTTGCTCGGTACCGAATTATCCCGACCATTGAGGGAGCAGTGTTATGTAAAGCTCATCTTATTTACGACGATCTTGCTATATGTATGCTATGAAATAAATCTTATACAATCGACGCCACCCGCACCATCTCGCTGACATTCCAACTACTTGGGCAGCTCGCACTTCCAGCTGTCGGGGTTCTTGTAATTGCCCTTGCCGTCGTAGACATTTCGGTAAGGGTAGCGGCAGTGTCTTCGCTCAACCTCGACCTTTCCGGTGGTGGCACCATTGACGTAGCGAACACCGGTGATGGTCTCGGGTGCTTTGCCTTCCTCAACCCACTTGACAAGAGCGAGAAGAACGTTATTCTTCGCCTCCTTGCCACCCAAGTTGGCGCGGTTGTTTCCAATGCGATTGGCTCCAATTCCGCCTGAACAGTGACCGCAGCCGCTGACACGGAAGTATCGGTAGAACTCATCAAGCTCAGTGTTCTTCAGGCCCATAGTAGCCGAGACGTGGTTGTAGTACTCCATTGAATTGTCAGAGCTAATCAGGCCATCTTCGAGACCGTGCCAGTGAATGATCTTGGATCCACGCTTGCGGAACTTGGAAAGGTCTCCCTCCCATGTCTCGACGTTGAAGGGGTTGACCTCAGAAGCCTTCTGGTAATCATTGGGTCCAATGGTGTTGGGGTCCCACTTGGTATCGTTCCAGATAACATACTGGAACCATTCCGTGGAATATGGGAATGGTTTTTCGCTGATCGCAAAGCCGAAACCCTGATCAGCTCCAGGAGGAAT
Source organism: Fusarium xylarioides (assembly GCA_013183765.1). Classification (NCBI taxonomy): domain Eukaryota; kingdom Fungi; phylum Ascomycota; class Sordariomycetes; order Hypocreales; family Nectriaceae; genus Fusarium; species Fusarium xylarioides. The sequence continues at coordinate 123,060 of SRZU01000138.1, forward strand.
CCGAGGGTAGATGTATGTACCGTTGTTACCATACAGAGGACCAAAGACCTTGCGGACTGTCTCGATCTGGGGTCCAGTCAGGCAGTTCTTGGTCTGGCCCGCGCTGCAAACGAGAACCTCAGGGCGGTACTGGCAAAGGTCGGGATCCTCGAGAATGCCATCGGCAACACCATCAAGTGGCTCGTCGCACTGAACCAAGACGTTCTTTTGGACCATGGCCCATTCCTCAGGGCTGAGATGGGTAGCCGCTCCAGGGGGTCCAGTGATACCCCAGAAACTTCCAGAACGGGACTGCAGGCCGTTGAAGCGCATGGCGGGAGCACCAGCCACAATACCATCGAAATCATCAGGGAAGCTCTGCGCCTCCTTCCACCCTTGTCGTCCACCAGTTGAGCATCCAAGATAGTAAGACTTGGTATGCTTCTTGCCATAGAACTTCTTCGTAAGCTCTTTACCGAGAACAGTTCCAGTGTGGACTGAACGGTAAACATAATCTTCGACGACTCCCGAGTTCTTGTACATGGAGACAGCTGAAGTGCCGTTATGACCGTTGTTGGCTCCAACAGTTGCAAAGCCAAAGCCAGCACCGTAGGCAACGTCATCGTACTGAATACATCCAGCCATTCCACCATTTCCAGTGCTCAAGAATCGGCCGGTCCAGTTGGAAGGAAGCCAAGCCTCAAGAGTAAGGTTTGACTTGGGACCGGTGGTGACAAACATAGCCACACGGCAGATCTCAACATCAGTGATGGTGCTCTTGGGCGTGCATGTTGGGTGGTTGTCAGGAAAAGTGATGTTTTTTCCAGCAGGCACGTGCTCAGTGAACCAGACTTTGGTGTTGGGCAGCTTCAGCGAGTTCTTGAAACCAGCGCATTTAGCCGCAAAGTCATCACCCTTGCCAGCAGCAGCACAAGCACCCAACCCCGAAAAGAGCAAAAATGTAGGACGCATATTATCTTGCGGTAAACAAATATCAGTCGAGGCGTCGCTGAGAACCTGGGGAATCAAGCCAAGCAAGACAACAAGACCGGCGGACAACATTATTTTATATCCGTCTCCCGCATAAACGTTTACCAAAACCCATGCCCTTGTATTTTGCGGGGGATCCTTGTGATACTTTTGAGCAAATACGCGGATGGTTCCTGAAGCAGCAAGTCGCCGTTGATCACTACCAGATCAGCAACCCTCGGCAATACCATGGGAGTGCTATCGCGGATTGAGGATGGTTTGGGAGGGCGGTAGTTGGGTTCGTGAGGGGAAGAGAAGGGGTCTTGAAACCTCGGCTGGCCTGGTTGGGAATTAGATCCGGGGTGCATTGATCGGGGTTAATGGATTGAGGAGGAGTTTGCGAGTCAGTCGTTGTGAGGATGGGCAGAGATATCGGTCCGGATAATCTACTTGAGATGGAGACTAGTGTAATTATGGGTTTTGTTATTAGGGGCACTGCAGGAGTTTTCGAATGAGGCCATTGTTAAATTAAATCTTGCGTCTTCATATGCGAAATCGTGGCACAATTAATACCCTCAGCGTTTGAAGTTTGATAATACAAAAACCGCCAACAAAGTGATTTCCGGCGTCTTCAACTGTGACTGATGATATCCAGGCTAGTCTCAATGTCTCTTCTAGCACCGACCAGCCTACCCCTGCTTCGCCGATCGATAATTGTCGCCAGTAAGAACCATTGCACATCTTTTCAGGAACCGGATAACATCCCGAATCATTGCGCGTCAAATGGGTTCTCAATGCAACATCCTCTTTGACTATGACGGCTAAGATGCAAGCATACTGAATGCGGGACTGTAATCCCTGTCCATTTCCTTCATTATCACTACTCCATGAAAGGTGATCGATGCGTGTTTTTGCAGCCTCACGAGTTCTTCAGAAGTTAAGCCAAGAAGTGAAGTTGGAAATTTAATGGTTCTATACAACCCCTGTAAACTTTATCGCCATTTCCGTACATTCGTATTCCCAATAATGATGGGATACCCCGGATCCACAACTAGTTCGATCATCTGAACTCTGTAGCACTTTTTTGACTTTTTCATCGGAAGAATCACGGCGGTGACATCCTACCAAGGTGTATCAAATCACGTCATGTCCATCCATAGCGAGTTAATATCCATCCTGGCCATATCACCGTCGGCCTCGCCCTAGCAATTCCCGTTACAGTCCGGCAAAACCATCTATCTCCTGATCAGCAACTTATCTCTGTTGACAAACTTGGATAACTTACTGCCCACATGTCAATAACAACATATTTACCCTTGCTTTCGGCTGGAGGTCTCTGCAACACCCCTACTGCCAGGACATAGTTCAACCACTCATAGTCCGGGTGCGCAGCCTGGAAGACGCCCCTCAACAACGTCCTTCCATCAGGCTGCGTCGGACCAGAAGTTTGGATGTAAATATCAACGCCATCATGGGTTCTCAGGTTGTATCGGGTATCGGGGAAGAAAACACCCTTGGTGTCGGTGAGACCCCAGTCGGCACCAAGGTTAGTGACCGTTCCCGAAAGCTTGGGTCCCTTGAAGGTTCCGCCGGTGATGGGAATCACGACGCGGCTGCCTTGACCGTAGTCGCCAATCGGCCAACGTTCGCCGAGGGTTGCGTTGACAGTGTAGAGATACTCGTAGGATGGCGTTCCCATGAGTTGGGACGCTGCCAGTATGACATTGGAGGCGATGATGAGGGAAGTCAAGAGTCTCATTGTGTCAATTGATTGTCCTTAAACTGTCTATCAAAACCAATTCATACTGGACCTTTTACGCTTTTATACACTCTTTTTATCCTTCTTTTTCCCCAGATCGCCAAGTCGCTATGATGATTCACCGATCATGAAGAACGGTGATCGGCTCGAGGTGAGGGGTTGGCACCCCGCATAGATCCATCGGCAATTGAATGCGGCACGCGCCGTTTACTTAGTTAAGAATGCCATGATCATGTAATGAAAGAGCTTCAAGGATGGGAAGTTTCTTTAACCGCTGTGCGAGTCAAGCGTCATGCGGGGAAAGTCGATTAAGGTCAGGGCATCCGAATGCTAGATCGGAGAAGCCATCCGACATGACCGTTATGATCTAGGGTTGGGACACCTTGCGTAACTCGCTCGGCAGTTTATGCATCCTGGGGAGGAAAGAGAACTAAGGGCCTCAATCCAAGTCTATAGATTTCTTGGTTCCCGAGGGCTTCCTGTCATAAACCAGTTGCTGTGACATCATAAATCACGGTCTTCGTATCTCAATCAGGGTATCTTGTTGATCTCTTCCAGATCAGCCGTCGTCTTGAGCTGCCCGTTCAGCCTCATTCCTTTCTCTCCACATAGCAGCCCTATCGGCTTGTCGCTCAGCACCCGCCCAAGTCCTCCCTTGAAGGTGTTTCAAACATAGCTGTTTCCCGTCATCAGGGTAGTAAAGCCAAGTAGCCCATTTCGTCCACTGCTCTTTATCAGCAAGCGCTTTCGCATGGCAGCAACTCCCGATGCTCGCCTGAGATAAAATGAAGTACACTTACGAGGCCTTCCTTCATCTGAGCGCGAGCTCTCTGTCCGATCTTATCCTCAATAAAGTCTCCTCGCAGCATAGCCAACCGTGAAGGAAACACCCTCTCGAGGTAATGTACTGTTGATGCAAGATGAGGTTTATCATGCCAGAAGTAAATCGGTGTCAAGGGTATCGTGACACCAGGATGTGTCGGGTCTTCGTAACTTTGTGTGAGAGATGTTGACAGCTCTCGCAGGACCGGATGCTGTTCTGATATGGCATGTGAGAGCATACGAATAGCAGCTAAGCATATGTACTTGATGGGAGTTTCTGAGTGTGAATCGTATGCTTTCATGATTTGTACTAGAGGTGCGACGGGGAGGTCTCCAACCAAGGCCCAATCATGTTGTTGCACCCAGACGAAAGGAGTTTGAGTTACCCTCAAGGCTGATCTGACTGCAAGGCCGAACCCTAGTCGTCTGGACGGCTCTATGAATGTGACTTTCTTGTCGCTTGTTTGCGATATCGTGTAATCAACGATGTTCTGAGGGTTGGGACTACCATACTCCGCCGTAGCATTCCGTTGGGTGAACTGAGCACCGACATGACGATATTTTGTGAGTATCAGTCCCTTGACATTCTTCTTGTATTCGTCAAAATCTGCTGCCTGCTGAGGCGTGACTTGTCCTTTCTTCAATCGCGCTGTAGGTACTATCTGATCAAAAGTGTCGAAAACAACAATAATATTACATAATGTCAAAGCATGACAATGCTCTGCAAATGACTCGAGGACCGCTGAGACGAGTTCCGTCGAAGGCGCGGATGGAGTTGGCGAAGTTGTTATTATGACGGTGACCAATTTTGGCACGGTCGCATCTTGGGTCATTTCGCTGCGCTTGAATGACGTGAGGTGTCGCTATCAATCGGACTGAGCATCGGCAGGCATTTACCCTGTATGCGGCGAACGTTGGGCTGTGTTTGAGCACTGAGTCACGGTCATCGATGGCGGTGAGATTGGGTTTGGTTGTAATGGGACGGGCCGCTTGGCTTCTGACGCGGAAAATTTTGCGGTCGCACGCTGACCGAGACCATGACGCGATAAGAATCTACGGCCAAGGTAACGAACGGCAAGTCAATCAACACTCCTACAACGGTCGCAAGCATACTCCGTAAACTGTCGCAATTAAGTGCGCCATCCTTTGAACCAACCTTCTCGTGGCACCAAAAAAAGAACAACAGTTAATGCGAAGGTTGAGAACTGATGATTGCTGTATCGACGCGCGTTCAGATAACACTGTGTTACGTTGACACGCAGAAATACAACCTCAAATTTGCATGCATCACCAGCCAAGAAACCCAAGACCATAACCCAACGGCTGGACTAGACTCGTTTAACAAATAACAAGACACTAAAGCAAGTCACTGAAGTGTTTCATCTCGAATTCCTTGCTTTAACGAAGTGATAGACGCCCGTCAATCTGGCAATTAACCGGGTTTGAGACCCAACCACGCCCGATGCCCTGTGGCAATCCCTGGAAGCCAAGGGATGCATCTAGCCGCTGTGTCAGTACGTGGATCAATTACAAGTACAGAAGAACACTGTGTTGCAGGTGAATTCAACGTGTGCTCGATTGATAGATACGAAGCGATGCGTGTTGCTGCATATTTATTGGTAAAAATAGAAATACACTGTCTTAACTGTGCTATGCAGTCCAGGGAGAAAAGAAAACTCAAGACCTTGATCCTAAGTGACAAAAAGGCTTAGGTAAGTTTAGGATAAATTTAGGATATCTTTGCTAAGTTTATTTTGACACCCTCTCTTCAATCTGACGAGGGCAGTGGCTGGTGTTGTGCTTTCCAGTGGGTCATCAACCCCTGAAGCTAAGAAAACTCCCCAACCAACTTGGCTGAGCCAGAATCAACCCGGCCCAAACCACCAACCTCGCGATTTCCAGCCATCGCCTTTCCAGACCCTCACTAAAACATGAATCAGTTCCTGACATTGTCGGTGTAGATTCTCATTCCTTTCACTCTCTCTACCCGCTATTTTCATGTCTTGTTCGTAAGACATTCTCATTCCAATTTTTTTGTTCTTTTGTGTTCTTTCACCGCATTTCACCCCCCGCATGATGGCTACCATGGCGGCTCCCCATCAGCCAAGATACAATTTGGAAGACCCGGGCTTTGAGCCTCGCACTGCTCGCGACGCCCGCGAGGCAGCTCGTGCTGCGCGAAATGGCCAGAGTCCGAGATACAGACGCACTCAATCGCCCGAGCAACTCGATGACTTCCGCCCTCAGAGTGAAGAATTCGACATGCGCTCACCTACCTCTGACGTGGCGCTGCAGGATGCCATGCTCGCACAAGCACAACAGCAGCAACAGGTGAGTTTTTCACGCTAGAGAACACTGTTTTTCTGCAACATCTTTTCTCCGCGCCAGAGCCTCGTAATTAACCTTTTCCTTTTAGCGTGTTGTTCCGGTTGGTCAGGTTTCCCGTAATGCTGGGCAGCGAAGACAACCGCCGCCTGGTCAAGGTCCAAACAACAACGCTCCCAGAGGTCCAGGTTCAGGTCCTCAGCAACCAATGCCTCCTACTTATCCTGGCGGAATGGACGGAGGTCCTCAGCAGCAGCAGCCCAATGGGCCCAGAGACAGTGGTCGGTACAGACGACAATCGCGCCGCGCTTCGGAGTCTGAACCCCGACCTCATGGAGAGTCACCTCCCCGAAATGGACCAAACACCCAGCAGAGCCGTGTTTCTCAATCCATGGCCTCAGAGCAGCATCAGCAGCGTCGCGCCCCTTCACCGGACCGTCTAGCAGTCCCTGGCAATGACATCAACCGCCTCAACAGTCCCTCCATTCAAAAGAGCGTTCTTCTACCTCTTGAGCAGAAGATCCACGAGTATGATCATCTCATGGGTGAAGCTCAAGCCCAAATGAACCAACTTGACGATGAGATTCGCGCTCTTCAAGAACGACGTCGCCAAGCCGAAGACCGCTTCATCGAAGCCAAGTCCAAGCACGACGACTATTCACGTCAACATGACCAGGTGGGCAAAGCTCTCCGCGGGGAGCTCGTGCAGCAGGCCCCACCACCCGCAGTCCGTCAGCCCGTTCAGCGCATGGAGAGCATCGACAGTTTCGAACATCGACCCGTCAGCGCGCAGAGCTCTTTTCATCAGAAGCCTAAGAAGGGGGGCTTACGCATGTCTTTGTTCAACAGGAGCAACTGACTAGATAAGGGTTGTTTATGAAGTTATGCGTTAATGACTGGGATATTGCTGGACATGGGAAAATGACTTGATTTACTTGGTTTTTCGAAACTTCTTGGTCGTCCGCGAAAAAGGACTTTTAGCTTATTTGTTTAATATGCTTGGATGTACATAGATTGAGTTTGAGGAGGTAATTTGTCGCACATGAACATTTGATACATCAAAAGATCTTGCTTTTACCGACGACTCTGTGGTTAGTTGTTTTTGAATATCGTGATGACGTCAGTGAAGCTTCAATCGTAGGATTGTCAGAGTAATTGTTTTGTACACATAAACACTGCTTCCATCCTTGGAATATCGACCCAAAAAAACATCATCCCTCCATGATCCGTGACAAAAATGCACTTTAGCTACTCACCACGCCCGGTATCATTCTGAAGCCTGCAACTCCTGTCGCCTTCATTTCACCTGTCAACGCTGACCTGTCCATCGCTTACTCCGTACATGCTCACCAATGAATGTCTTGAACTCAAGTCCTTGCTCACCCTCTTCAGTCCCTTGGGTCCTTCATCACAAAGCATGGCCATGTGTCCGACGAAGGAAGTGGCATGTTTGAGCTCCGTTAAGGCCTTTTTGGCGTTGGCCAAGTCATCTTCCAGACTTTCTATATGGTCTGCTGTGACTGCTTGTTCGAGCTCTAGCTTGCTGGTGGCCGTTGACACTATGATAGGAAGCTTGCGTAACATCTTCAGAAAGCTTTCCTTTCCTAGGCGTGCCGAGACGAAATTGCTTTTCATCTGTTGGACAGATGGGGACTCCGGGTTGTTCCCTGGGATTGCCACCCAGTCAAGGCATCGCTATGCAAGAAGCAGATGCATGGAATAGCCATGAAGATTGGCATCACGAAGTCTATCAACTTCGATCCCGTTCAAGATATCGATCTGGGCCAGTCTACCGTCACGGTAGATGCCAAGATTACGCACATGGCGATGTACAACTACGAGCCGCACGTATAGGATGGCATTTGTGAGGCATTGCGCGATGGAAGGATGTCAGCGCACAAAGTTTTCATGAGCGTTAAATCGGCAACGTCAGTCAGCCAGGCATAAATGAGCATGCCACCAGCGGTCCCGTTCACGAAAGCCACTGAGGTTACATGCATCAAACTTAACCGTAATTATTGGTTTACTGCACATTTATCAAGCTACGCCCCCTTTGAGCGATTCTGCGCCCTAAGATTTACATGAGTTGACCTTCATCAGATCTACCAAGTTCCATAACCGTTTGACTACTACATCCACGGAGCAGAGTTGGCTATCTTGAGCACCTTTTTACGTGGGCGGCCAAATGCCAATGAATTAAGCCAAGTAAACACGGTCGTTGCTACCATGCCCCTTCACACTACTCTTATGATATTGAGCAAGGACCCAATTGCAAATCCTCTGTTGGGCATCGGAATCAGCGTCAAGGTCGGCAAACGAAGATGGGCCCGACCGAGATGCTGTTTGGGTGAGTCTGAAGCAAGTCCATTTGTCTACAGATACTGAAGGAAAGGTGCAGGTGCCTTACCTGCGAAGAATACAGCCCTTGAAGGTCTTTCCATCCCGCATCCATATCCGAAGAACTCATACCCCGAAGATTACGTCGCGGCATGTCGATTTCGTCCGCAATTAGATGTACAAAGGTTCACGATTTACACGCCAGGTTCGCCAGGAACCAATGTTGCACAATGGCTGAAATATGGCAAGGAGAAACCTGAAATCGACTATGGAGTCGACCACTGACGGCAAGATTGACAGCACAGGACCCCATGCGCTTGGAATGAAAATCGTGACGATGATCTGTGGTGGTTGAGAACTGAGGGTAAGAAACGGTGCTTCCAACGCTGTAATCACTCGTCAGTGCTTCATTGACGTGTTGGCCAACGACATGGTGAATGATGGCAACGAGGTCGATGCGGGCTCAACAAAGGCAAGCTCGGGGTGCTGGAACCGGTGTTCGCTATGCTCAGGAAGGAATGTTTGTGGTCGTTCTCCAGCCCAATGAATTCCGGTGTATGTTTACGAACCCTATGAGAGACAGAGAAGCCTCCAAGCATCACAACGGCGTTGCTAGTCGGCGGATGAACCATCGATTGGCCAATCGTCACCAGGCTGCGTTATGTAGGTCTTTCCGTTTGATTAAGCATTTCTCAATGTGAAGTACATGAGCGTTCAGTGCATGATGAACATTCAGTGTCGCAGGGGATCCAACCTGTTTGTACGATTCGGAATACCACGTGCTGAAGACTCGGAGAGCCAGTGAATGCAGCGACCGACAATCCCATTGCGAGTATTAACCCGGCTTAGCATTCGATTGAAGATACGAAAATTCATAAAAATGACACCTACACAGAGGAAAAACACTTCCCGACAGCGATCACCCCGGTTGTGGCTCATTTGAACCTAGCAAGCAAATGCAGCTGTAACCATTGGCTCAAGATCATACTCACATGTCAATGTCAGTCAAAATCAGATCACCTCAAGGACGCGACATTTCACCTCTCAGAATCCATGGCCGGCAGAAGGGGATGGAAAATATGATATCCTCCTAGTGATGGACCCTTTGTGCAAGCATCGGCAGCCTTCAAGCACTTACAAAATGTGTTATTACATATAATTTCCAGGGTTCCTTATTGTACATCGGCAGCAGTGAAAGTGGGCAAGCACTGGGCTTTGCAAAACAAAAGCTTTACACTCTAGCAAGCTTTATAGTCTTTCTTTGGTTCTTGCCGAGAGTCTCCCGGCGATCGCTTCAGAAGATTTGAGTCCATACGGAGCAAACAACAAGCGGCGACGACAGGGAGACTCCGACCCGCGGATACATAGACGAAACACAATTCCAACGCGAGACTGCAAAACAGCAAAAGGAGCATTCATACGAAGTGGTCAATTACACGATAGCCATGACTGGATCATTTCTTTCTACGTTAGTTGGAAGAGTGAGTGGCAACCACCACCCAAGGACACCCAGACCGATCTTTCTCTTGCTAACTGAGCGCCTTATTCGCAGAAAGGCATAATCAACATCGAGCCCCCATCCGAAAGTCCATAGCCTCCGCATGACAAATAGCGTCTGTGCAGCGCGACCGCCGACATTTCCACCAGCCGAAACTCATCCGTGAATTTGGGAGAGCCGGATGAGCCATGAGCCAAAGGCAGTATACCTCCCGAGCTGTTGGTCTTCACGCCTGAAGTCAGTCAACAGAAGCACCGGGCCCATCTCTGTTGCAAAAACTGTGGCTTTGTGGTATGAATTTTCTGCGAAGCATATCATCTCAATACAGCTTCGTCGAATCAGGGTCTTCGCTGACACCGTACGGGAGAAACATGATACAAGGCTACAAGCTTCATCACTGATGATCGGATAAGGGTTGTAGCTGGGCCACCTTTGTCTTGCAACAACTCATGGAGGTTCGGAGGGCGGAACAGCGGGACTAGGTAGGGATACAAGATTTGAGTGGCAGATTTCGGGCAAAACACGGACGAGAAAGGGGTTTAACGATCGGAGGCTAGATGGCTTACTGCAACTCACCTGGTCAGATTTGCGCTATTCCCAACGACCAAGGAGACCGGGATGATGGACGACTGCAGATCAGAGTAGGGACGAGTCAAAAGAGAACAAGCAAGCAAAGAAAAAAGGATGTTAACAAGAAATTATAAGTCAACCAAAGGAGAAACTCACAATGGTGACCACGAATTGTCAAGAAGGAAGATACAGTCTCCCTATCTATGGTAGACACCGATTAGGAAAGCGTATGCGGCATGTGGACAACACATTGAACAGGCCAGGTGGTGCTTTTCCAGACCGTTGTATGGAGAGGCCAAGAGTCAAATGAAAGCACCCTATCATTTACCTGAAGGTACGAAGCAATGTTCAATTGGTTGGGATTTTCCAGTGTGTTGGCTGATATGCCTTGTTAAGACGTCAGAAGCTTTAAGTATCAATTACAAAGCAGTGCTCAGGCCGTTGCTTAGGTAGTGTAGACTAATAAACCCAATAACAAGCTAAAATATACGCTATATTTGAATATCTATACTACATCTTTAGTTACATTTAAGAAATTTATTTTAACGCTATCATTTAATAGCATAACCTTTTATAATATTTAAGTGCATTACTTAAATATTATAGCTATAGAAACCTAAAACTAAGACTTATAAGCTTTTAGCACCTGCAGTATTATTTATAATAGAGATAAAGGGGAGCTTAAAATATCTATTACCTAGCTAAAAGCGGATCTGCTGTGACTGCTAGCTCTGAAAAGACTGGGCTGAGATGCTTTGCAATAAAGGGGGTAAAGAGAGCAAGAAGTTAAACTAAAGAAGCAAAGTACTTTACAATCTAGGTTTATGATTTAATTTTAATATTTCCTTATATGCCTTTTCTAACTGTAATGCAAATAAAGCCTAAAAGGCTTTACTATCTATTAATATTAATATAGTATAAACTAGGTTAATACCTTTCTTAGTATAAATTAATATTACTAGATTAAAGGAAACTTTAATAACTAAATAATAAAAGTTAATAAGAGATCTACTCTTAGCAGGCCTATAATAGAATCATTGCTTATACTTATAAACCTCTACTTCTTACTAGTGTTAGTCCTTGACTATAACCTTAACATCAGGTTAAATGGCAGATATACCGAGATCATCTTCATCTTTATCTCATATAACAGCGTTAGCATCTGATTCCATTAGCTCTGCTAGTTAAGAGTGCATCCAGTTAAAGCACATTTATTAATGGCTAGATTCATCCGCGGCGACCGCATTCGGTACCCGTGCCCCTGACGCTTGGACTGCACTGAGAGTCTCAGTCGATTAATCAGCCCGCTGCTGATGAAAGATGCGTTAGGGAGAGATGTGTTCGATTCCCAAAATCTTGACGCTAGACCCTAGTCGTCACTGCTTGCAAACTACACCCACTGAGACCTTCGACACGCGTACGGCATTGTGACGAGACTCTTCCCCCAGATCCTCTCTATCCTGCCATTATGGCCATCGAAATAATGAGCGACGCGTTAAGAAGGTTGCAGCCCAGTATTCTGGCCTGCTGGAATGGGTCAAACAACCGCCAGACTAAACAGTCAATGAAGAAGCTAACGCTGTAGCGAACGAAGAAGTTAGTACTGTTAAAGCCTCTTTTAAAACCCTAACCTTACCACAGTTATCTGACCGCAGTGAGCATATGCTTCAAGCCTCTCAGAAACTTTGATCTGATTCGTTTCTCATATAGAAGGTAAGCCTGAACAGTCGAGCGTTGAGCCTCGGAAGCTCGTAGTTTAATGTCTAACCTTCGATAGGAAGTCGTGACCTTGCGTTGCCCAGCTCCAAGACTTGATCCGAATCAACACATGGTCACGCCCGCCCTGGTACGCTTTCACACACAAAGACTGAAGCGAGACTAGAGAATACAAGATTCGATCGCGCCACCAGAAACCCCGTTCGGGACCGGATTCCTGGCTTTCAGACGCCTGGGCTTCAGATAGCCATGTCGATGGTTCGGCGTCCTCATCCAAATGGCATGCCAACCTCCGCAAGCCATTGGCAGCGGACTCGATCATTGGAAGAGGTGATTCTTATCTTCTATCTTCCGGTTTGTCTATCCCTTGAATCGTCTCAGCTGACGAGATTGAGCCGTTTACAAGCGCGCGACGAATGTCAGATTGTTGCATTGCAGGTGGCTAACGTGCAATGCAGCACTTCGAACTCACTCCCATTTTCGTCTCAAACCCCTTTCATCCCGCGAGGCAGGTCCAAGTCCTCAAAGTCATCCAGCTATTATTCAGACAGGAAAGACAGGAAAGACAAGAAAGACAAGAAAGACAACCTCGCCAAATACTCATCGGAGTGTCATACGATACGATCAAGAGAAGACGATGACGAGAATACCGATCATGATGACGAGACCCTGATGGCATAATGAAATCGGGGCGAGCAATGTCAGTGCTGCATTATAGTGTAAATTTACAAAGAAGGAAAGCTGGCTATGAGCTTGTGATCTCCATGGGCTCTGGTACTACACTGCGGGCCAGGCCGTGCCCTTGTCGTCTGTAGTGGTAAAGGTTGTCAAGGTCGCGAAGGAAACCTCGCTTTTCCGTGTTAAGGTCTGAAGCGTGGGGGATTTGTGATACGGCTACTTGGGAAATAAACCTTTCGTACTCAAGCATCCTGAACCGTTGGTTAACCTTCATCCTCCACTATCCTGCTTGCAGCGCTATGAACCGATGAAGCTGAACGATCGTAACCGTAGACTGGCATTTAAAGAATGCACAAAACTTACCCGTCAACGAGCTGTTATCAAATTCTGACGAAGAGCACTGGCTCCGCTCACAGGCTGTCGAATCCAAAGGAGTCCGAGAAGGCGGCCAAGAGTCCTGGTCGTTGAAGGAAGTCCCGCTTTCGGGTGGGCGTAGGCCCTCGGGTATCCTGCTCGGGGTACCGCATCTTTCTTGACGAGAGTGGTTTTCTCATGAACATGGAGACGTCCACTAGCAACAGGTGGTCTTAGCATGGTATGATAACAAAGCTTACGAGCTTCATCGGAGATTTGCACCGCTGGATGCCTTACGGCACCAACGCCGAGGGCCACTACCAGGCATCCAAGTGCCCCAGCCAGTACATCGTATCTTTCTTGAGAAGAAAGATTCGCTCACAAACAGGCTATAGGAACACCGACATAACAACGCCCCGTCATAGCAGGGTACGATGGCAAAGCTTGCATGAACCGAGGCTTAATGTAACTTCCCCAATTCCTTCGTCCGAGGGGCGTGGGGTTAAAGCTTACGAGCTTCATTGAGGATCTATACTGCGGGTTCCGTGTGGCAACAGCAACGAGGACCACTACCGGGCCATCGCATCTTTCTGGAGCAAGCTACAGGACCACTCACACTACAACAATCCCTCGTAGCATGGTACGATAACAAAGCTTGCAGGAGCCGGAGGCTTAGGTGTGACTTCCTCAATTGCTTTTCCCGAGGGGCGGGGTTTGGGACAAAGAGCAGTAAGCCACTTGGCCTTTCCTGCGAACTTGCTCGGAACCAATGCCATATAAGCGGCTATCTCCATTCTTCAGGATGCCAATCACGTTGCGCTCTCCATAGAACTAGCTGCATTTGGACGGGGAGGACTCCCATAACCACAAACATCGAGTGTGAATTCTACACGCTTCATATTTTGACACATTTCGGGTTTGTAGATAACACAGCATGAGAGCTGATGCTAATGACGCGCCGTCCTTCGAGAAGCCTTTGCGGTACCTTCCTATAACCTGGTACGTAAAGAGGAATTCTATCTGCAGTGGTTGTAATGAGTTGTTGGGTGAGAACCAAATGAGTCACTGCGGTTGATGGGCAGACTTTCGCTTTTGATAATGGAAACTCAACTCGTGGCGCTTGTTGCCTGAGCATTTTATTAGAGTCTGCACAGAGATTGAGTCAGTGAATTCTATCGTGACGAGGCACCCACTTACTAGTTCATTCCTTGTTGTTCTGTGTCTCTATGCGCCAGTTGTTGGCAGCAATGCAAAGTTGATGCGCGTATTATCAAACTCGGGCTTCCTACAGCTTGAAACTGGCTTACTCCTGTTAATGAGTCTAGCTAGTATGCATATGACTTCGAAAAGCTGACACGGCATCGTCGCTTGATGGGACACTACTTGTAGGGATGTAATTCCTGAATAGCCTTATGTCGATTTTCAACTCATTGGACAAAGACCCTCCCCATAGAGTCTCTTAAACTGTATAAGACCACTGTCATCACAGCTAAACACCCCAAGGCTCATGAATGAATGAATCCTGGCGGAGTCAATCACGCGAATGTGTTGTCGGATATCCCTATCATCCTCCTTGCCAATCATAGCTTTTATTTGAAGTCTATCGGCCAGAATCGCGAAAGTCTCGACTTCGAAGTTATGTTTTCACCGCATACCTCTAACTGCCAAGAATGTCAGATGGGTAGGGAGCAGGGTCAAGATAGCATACCGACATAGGTGCTACTGTTTAAGCCGGAATTCCCTTCAACTAAGCGTCATTAGGCCCCAAGGAAAGTAGCAATAAACGCAAGCATAACTACCTCTAAGTCTTATCATTATCTAATGGATCCGCTAATAGACATGTCAAACGCCAAGTCAAGTATTATATACTGCTAACCATAGCTTCAGTCTTCTTATTTAGGCCACTCAGCCTCCAGGTCAATAAGGGCTAGATAGCCAAAACTCCCCTCTTTAAGGGAACTTAATGTGATTTTAATTATATTTATTTATACTATATATAACTTTATTAATAGCTATATCTAGAAGATTAAGCTCTTATATTAAAGTCTATCTACTTATTTTTAAAGCTAAATTAAATAATTTATTCTTTTTACTTATTTTTTTATATTATTATATATTTAATAAATAAGCTTTATAATTATAACTTATTACTTTTTAAGCTTATTAAAAAAATCTTTTATTTTATTTTTAACTTTTTAAATAAACTTATTTAATTTATATATTTAATTATTAGGAAATTTCTATTTATTAAATTCTTAATTAAATTAAAAGCTAAAATAATAGTAATTTAAATTTATTAATTTAAATTTAATACTTTATTGAATTACTGTTAATACTACTGTTTATTACCTTAGCATCAGTTACCATTTTACAGGGCAAATATGCTTAGTTAGGTGAATTCTGTTTAATTAACTATAGCTTTATTTTACCTGCTAAAGGACTCTTTTAACTTTTAGATAAAACTCTTTTCTTATATATAGAATTTTTTTTATTCTATATAATTAACTTTATAGAATTTTCTAGGTAATTTTATTATATATAAACTCTAAATGCTATCTATAATAGTCTTTTAATTATAGGTTAGTAGAGACTATTATTATAAGTATAATAATACTTATAATCTAGTATTTAAGTTAAAGAGTATTTCTTAATTTATAGAAGTACTATTTAGCTCTGCTTATAGACTGTATATCTATTAAGTGCTATATCTCTTCTTAAAGCTACCTACTATAATAAGAGTTTTTAAGTAAGCAGTAAAGGATATTATACTTAAAGATAGCTAGGTTAAGTAGCTAGTTATCTATTTAACTATTATAATTAATTGCTTTTACTTATATAACTTCTTTTTATATTATTTTATAAGTTGCTTACTATTAAAGAGCTATAATATCTCTATTATAGACCTTTTAGCAGCACTTATAATAAGTAGAGGGAGGTTATATATACTATTAATAGATAGCAGTTACTAGCTGCTAATTATTTAGGTTTAATATCTTAACTATAATTAAAATTAGCCTTATTAATTTAATATAATTAAGGTAAAGAACTTATAAATAACCTAAGCTTAACTAGTTTCTTACTAATTTTATAATTATTAAGATAACTTTAAGAGATAAATAGATTAAAAAAGGTTAAAGTTATAAGAGAGTTATAGATCTTATTAATTAAGCTTTTTATAGCTCTTTAACTGTTAAGACCTGATATTATATAAAGGTCTTATTATATAACTAAGGAATATATTATGTTCCAGATGACTAATCAGGGCAAAATATATACTAAAATAATAAGAAAATTCAGGGCTTTCGAGTGGTGTGCTTACCTAAGCAATATGTGGAGAATTGAGCAAACTCCACATATTAAAGTTTTTCTATAAACTTTAAATATTTCTTACTAAGGAAATATCAGTGGGAAAGTCACGTGACTGGGGTCACATGATGATTATATAATGAGGATTACGTATACGAGATTTTACCCCTCAGTTGGATGATTCATACAGTCCGCAGGGGTTACAAATGTCAGGACCGGTACAAGCCCGAAGTGGCGACCTTGTGGGGATGCTATCATCATGGGTATAGGTACGGGACTGGGGTCGGTTTTTGTATGTGATTTTCAATATATTGAGGTACTGATACTGTATCTAATAGTCCAATGGGAAGCCACCTTCCCGGATGCATCTCATAAACCGGTCTCGTGTTGAAAGGGATAGCTTTATGAGGAAATCTTCGTCAATTGCTTCCCAAGCGGCGTTGATAGCCTCTTGTTGCCGCTGACGAT
>SRZU01000139.1:0-219220 GCA_013183765.1 Fusarium xylarioides
GGTCTGTTATCTTCGTGGATCTCAAAATCGGTCATTTTGGCGAAAACGCGGCATCAAAAGCTGTAAAATTGAGGTAGTTGTGGTGTTGTGTTGAAAAAAGCTGCCTTTGTTGTGGTGGCGATGACCTCAATCGGCTGCATCATAATTTACGTCATTTCGTTGAGGAAGTTGGCTGCGAAGTACCGATTCTATCAAAATCTTGGTTTTAGGTGGGAAAAAAAGGTTAAACTAAGTATAGGTACCTAGCCTCAAACGAGCCAATAAGGCCATTTTGACCTATTCCGCGGTGGGGTGGGGTACAAGCCAAAATGCGGAAAATGACATTTGTAACCCCTGCGGACTGTACCCAATGTGCTATGGTGTGAAAGCTTAACTAGCTATGTTTCTAGTTTCGACCCTTCGGCGGTCATTGCAACTCATGTAAGAATGAATGGGCTAATGGGCTAATGAGCCTGTATTCATTAACAAACTGACTTGGGGACATGGTCCAAGTGGGTGGAATTGAGGCTGCTGCCACATGAAACGGTTCGTGGGTTACGAGACCAGTCACAATGCCATGGATTGGATCGCAATTAACCCCTGACGCTTCAAGGGGAAGACAGGGAGGGCCTTTGGTTTTCTCGAGATATGTTGATGGTTACAGAATCTCTAAAATGCTTCGCTAGTCATTCTCGTGTTTTAAGACCAATGTCGCAACTATCCGTTGGAAGCAGGTGGCTAGTTGCTTCCAAACCTCAGTTTGGAACATGGGTAAGGGATATCGCAGGACTCGGGAATTGATGCGGGAGAAACACTGAATCCTAGTTAGGTGCGTCATAAGTCAACCAAGCGCCACAGTAGACCTCCAAGTCTTAGCTTGATCTAACAGACGTAACTCGACTGTGATAGTTAGGTATGCTCTGCTCTGTAGTCTCTAGGGCATGTTGTTCGCTTCCATATATCGGATGCGACAATGAGGTTCTTCAAGTGTCCTGTGTTCCTTTATTGGTCCCTGCAGTCCTAAGAAAGTTTTCTTAGGCTGGCCACAACAGGCGGCCCTCCGTCGACAGTCCATTGTTCGAAGCTAGGTACCTGTTCAGCGGCTGTACATAGATACAGAAATAGCAAAACATGGGCATGACATGTGGAGGTGTTGCCGACACTACTTGAGTTTGAGTATCGTTGTGCACGGTTTATGAGGTATTCTCTTGATATGATTGATGTACTTACATCCAACCAAAAGCGTCGCCGTTGTTTGCTCTCCAGGCACCTTCACTTAGTAAGGTAAGTACTATAGCAGTATAGGTACCTTAAGTGCTCCACTGAGGAAGCTACCGCCCCATCTGCGGGCAATCCCTAATCCAAATCCCAATTGAACGCTGTTTACTCTGTACTAAGGTATTGATACTGTAACTGTGCTTTCACTTGACTTTTACCTGATAACATACCCGACGACAAGGGTAATGGTAAGTTTTCCGTTCAAATTCGCCTGCCCTTCATAAGATCGCGTCTTCCATGCCACTGCTTCCACGTAAAATATCTTGGTGTTGGTTTGTCTTTGTGCCTCTCTTCTACCGAACTGTCGCCCATCTCAGGAAGTGATCCCGCCCATTAGGCCCCTATTTCTCCCTTTCCCAGGGATCATCCACCTTCGAGCCTCATTTGCTCTGTGCTGTTCGTACCCTCAGCTCTCTGGGCTGGCTACCTGGATACAGGTGATTGCCTTATGCACGCACATGCAACTTCATCCACAGCACTCTTCAGACTGTATCAACAAAGCGCTTGACTGGCAGCATCCCCGTCCACCGTCGAAGCCCCTAGCAGAAAGTTGGCCTGCATACGACGAGTTGGAACGGCTGATTCCAGCACCAGCATCCACCGAGAGTGTCCACTTCGATTTTCGACCCTCCCATCCCGAACGTCGTTCGACTTCCAGGAACTGGTCTAACTTAGCTAGCTTGCTAGGCTTGGTGCCCCCATCTTGTTGTTCCTGCTCACTTGTCCACGGTTGGATCCTGCAGTTGTGAGCTTGTGAGGGCCATTGATTTTCTTATACCCCCTGGTCGCTACACTCTTCAGGCCCATTTGCAGTCAGCACCTACAGTACAGTACTTAATGCTCACACCTATCAAGTGCGCCTCACGCCAACAACGCCCGCACAACGCTTAAACGCCAACGCATCGATGCTCTCTGCATGGGTCTATAGTCCCCCAACCAGTCGCTCCGCTCGACGAGCCTGACCGATGCTCAGGCCACCATGGATAATGACATGGATATAGCCCTTCACGCGGGCCTCCAAGCGGACGTACAGGATGTAGACTCGGGCTTTCGAAACCCCAATCTCGAGCCTCACCACGACATTCATCACCTCTCCCAGCATAACAAGAATCAGCGCCCTTACGATCACGATAACGATCACAATCGTCGCATCGACCACACCACTGACCTCAGACAAGACAATCTCAACGATCAGCTATCTCACGACCGCCGTCATTACCTCCCCGATTATTCGCCTTCGGCCGCTCCTGCATCTCATTTCAACCAACATAACGCCTCTTCCCGTTCTTCTGTGCCTCACGCCGACGAGTACGATTCGATTTCTACGGGAGCCCACCATGCCTTCGCCCCCGTAAACCCCGACGACTTCTACAAAAGCTATCGGGGAACATACCACAATAATCAAGAGTCCCTCTCTATCGGTGCCTCGGCATCGCGTCCGTCATTGCGCTCCAACGGTGATGGCTCAACGCCAAAACTTACATCGCAAACAGAGATCAATATGCGTTCTACGTCAAATCCCGTCGACAACAGGCCTGCTCTTCCTGGGTATAAACCCACTGGAACTCACCCCAGTGTGAGGGATCTGAAAAGGCGTTTCGACCAGAATGGTGCTGCACCTTCATCAATTCCCCGTGCCCCGGCGCATACAGGAGCTGCAGTTAAGATTAGGCAAGATGTTGGTGTCAGTCCACAACCGCGAAATGGTGCAACGTCTTACTCGACATTACGTGATGGTTCAAATTCGTTCAACAAGCAAACAATGTCCTCGTCAGCTCGTTCCCAGAGATCAAGATATGTTGCCGAGGATCAGGTCTCGAATAATTCTCAGTCTTTTGCCAGTCGTATAGGGAAACCGCGAAGTACTGCTAGCGGAAACTCAAATGCCTCCAAACCCACGTCCAACTTAGCACCAGAGTCTCCACCACAACAACCGACTTCTTCTATCTCCCCCACACCTTCGCGTTCTCAAGGCTTGCTTTTCGGCGAGATTCTTCCCGAGCAACACAATTTTCCCACTGCTGGTTATGGAATTGAGGGCGTTCGCCCAAGAAGGACATCTGAATCCAGCTTACATCATCCCTTTAGCCATCAAAGAAGTCTATCTGATCCACCAGATGTCGCCGAGCCTTCGTCCCCAAGTATCTGGTATCGTAGCCTCAACGGCGACGATAACAACGGGCAACCTACCCAGGCCCCTCAAAAAGGGCACACACGGTCACATAGCGACATTCCAAAATCCCCTTCAGTACCTCCGGTCTCTCGTAAAACCCCTTCTCGAAAATCACCGACGACCAATACCTCGAGTGCTGGATCTACATCCAAACTGCCACGCTCTGTGAGAAAAGTGAATAGCCCTAGTGATTCAACACCTTCGACGCGTTCGAACTCGCCAACTCTCAAACGACCGCAAGTGAATGGTCGAACATCAAGGGCAGGAACTCCGACGACAAGGGCAAAAACTCCAACGAGGGCCAAGACACCAACCCAGAGCGGCGTTGCTCGAAAAGCGGCACCTCGAACTCTGGTCACACCAACGAACAATAATCGCCTTCAGGCAAATATCATAGCGCCTCCCCCGAAGCTCTCCCCTCCTCTCCGAAGCTCTCGGCCTCGTCAACCCGTTTCCGTGGCTACAACGGCAAGCTCTCGGATGAGGGCAGTGGAAAGGGCTAGGTCACCAAATCCTACATCCATTCCGCAGTCCAGGATCGCTGAACCATCATCGCGCCGGCGGAAGATCTCTGTAGGGCCGATTGATTTTGAACAGCGACGAGAACATATCCGACTAGCTTATACGAAGTCCATTCGAGAAAGCCAAGCGCTCGAGGCACGACAGAAGGCAGCAGACCGAAGGCGAAGGGAAATGGAGGCTGCTGCCAGGGCGAAGGCTACTGCCGCTGCTTCTTCAAACTCGAATTCACCATCTGTTACGCCAGAGTCTAATACTACAGAGTCACCAATCCTCGCCGATATTCCACCAGTTCCGCCCCTTCCAGATGACCATTTAGTATCGTCAGAATTCAGGATTGGTAGTGGGCCAAGTTTGAGCCCGGGGATTTCAAGTCCCACAGAAGTGCAAAATGCCTTGAACGTGGTTGACCTTCCATGTAGCCATGAGGTGTCTTACGATCAGCCTGATGGAGAGCCGCGCCGAGATCAGCCTTCGCCGTTTCTGGATGACCCAACGATGAGTCCGGTTGATATCGCAATGGCACTACCACCCGCTTCATCGATACTAGCTGGGACCTCGCAGACAGCGCTTACCGACGAGTCATCAGCTCAAGACTTTGATTCACCCACCCTGGGTGTTCCTGGCAGCTTTCCAGCCCTTAGCCCTCCTATTGGTGAACCAGAGCGACCACCAACTGCTGTTTCGATAACATCAGAAACAACAGAGTTCGACAATGAACCTCAAATTACCCCTCCAAGGTCCTCACATACGCCGCTCGAAGTTCCTATTACGGTTATCAAGCCACCCAGTCCACAGACGCAGAGGTCCGCATCTCCTCCGAAGGCCGAGTACCATTACCCGTTCGAGGATGACCCTGACTCGCCAGTTCGACCAAAATCCGCATCCAATACCGTTGATGTAGCTGAACATGCATTATCGAAGCACGATGAGGTTACTCTGCCTTTCATCCCTGGAGCATTCGATATTGAGGCCAAGGCAGACGTGCCCCATCCAGGTGTTGAGTCGTACAAAACTACGATCACCATTCTGCCACCCAGTGACGAACCAAGAGCGGCTGAGAGCCTTGAAGAAACGGTCCCATTCCCACGAATTGAGCCCGGTTATGAATCAGACTGCCATTCTAATTTAGAATACGATGGAGTAACGAGGCAGTATCGCCGCTCTCATAACGATGGTGCTATCACTGACAGTTGTACCGAGGACGGGGAAGAGGCCGGCAGAAACGACTGTAGATCAGAGGTGCCATCCGATGACCAAGTCTCGTCACATCGTGCCTCGACTTGTCAATCTCTGGATACTGAAAACGAGCCTCATTATGCTTATGATGAACAGCAGCGGCCGGAGATTTCAACAAATCTTATGGTACCGACTTTGTCTGCGGCGAATAGAACAAGTCAGCAGTCAGTATGGACTGACTTTTCGATCAATAGTGGCGACGTGTCTCCAGCGGGGCGCTCACCAGTGTTTCCCGATGATGATGATGAGAACGAAACTGGAGATCATGGCCATGTTACAATTTTTGAAACAACGTCTATCCATCGAAATAGCCGACCTGTCGAGCGACCTTTGGAAATTCGCAACAGTCAACCGGAGATCCGACCCTCTATTGACTTGACCCAGTCGCCGTATCTAAGTCATCAACTCCCGGAGCTAGACACTGGAGATGGATTTTCCATTCCTTATCTTTCCAGCAGAGCCAGCAAGAGCTTCTCGTACTTCCCATCCCCTAATCACGAACCTCCTCCCATACCAGCTTCAACATCAGGCTCCGCTTGCAACTCACAACGAGCATCAGGTGTTTATTATGAGCAGTCCCAAAGTGGAAGCACATTTGTCAATTCTGAAAGAGGGTCGCAAGATTTCATTCCCATGATGACAACACCTCAATCGATGGACAACACTTCCCTGTCAACCCAAAATCAGTATTTTGCAGATGCAACCACTTTGAACGGAGACGCAAACTCCGAAACATACGATAAACAGGGTCCAACAGGAAAAGAAAAGCACCGACTTGTTCAGCGACGCAACGTTATCAAGGAGCTTGTTGATACTGAAGCTGTGTTCGTGCGCGACATGAACATTGTTGAGGAAATCTACAAAGGGACAGCAGAGGCTTGCCCAAAGCTTGACGCCAACACTGTGAAGCTCATCTTCCGGAACACGGATGAAATTATTGCATTCCACACCTCTTTCTTTGCGCAGATCAAAGAGGCGGTTCTGGCTGTTTACGCGATGCAGAGCCGGCGGTCTGCGCTTGCTAAGGAAGGCACATTGATATCGGAGCCCTCGCAGTTTAATCCTGCTGACATTGATGATACCAAAGATCGTTCCGTCCTGATCGGCCCTGTTTTCAAAGCCAATATGGAGAAGATGAAGCTCGCTCATGAAGGCTTCTTGAGGAACAGTGATGGGGCAGCCAAACGACTCATCCAGATACAACAGGATCCCACGGTTAAAGTCTGGCTCAATGAATGTAACGAAGTTGCGAAGGACCTAACTGCAGCATGGGACCTGGACTCGCTCTTAATTAAACCAATGCAGCGCATCACCAAGTACCCCAATCTCATCATAACGCTGTTGCAGCACACCCCACAGGACCATCCCGATCGAGAAGGTCTAATTGAGGCTAAAGAGATCCTCGAGACGGCCATCATCGAGATCAACAAAACCAAGAAGAACTTCGAACTTGTTGGCCAGATCGTCGGCAGAAAGCGAAAGGAATCTGATGTTAAGGCAGGATTCGCGCGCGCATTCGGCAAAAGAGTCGACAAGCTCCAAGCGTCAGGTACCCGAACGAGTGAAGATTCCGAATATGCCAAATTGAACGAGAAATTCGGCGACGATTATCTGCGACTTCAGGTTGTTCTCCGAGACGTCGAATTCTATACGAGGCAGGTATCTGCCTATGTACACGAATTTTTGCAGTATCTGTCTTCCATCGAGTTAGTGATGAGACTACAACCAGGAAACCATCCTGAGCTTGAAAGCAAGTGGGTCCAGTTTAATATCTCGATGCGAGATCTTGAAAAGGTTGCGCTTGAGGAGCATGTACGTTGATTGCTTGAGTGACGCTTGTGAAAAAGAGTACTGACGGATACCAGTTATCGCAAGTCCGAAAACATGTCATTGAGCCCTTCGAACATGTTATCAAGGCCTACGGTAACCCGTCTTTGGCCATGAAAAAACGTCAAAAGCGCCGTGTGGATTACGAGCGATACGAACAGCTAAAGCGCGCGGGCAAAAGTATTGACTCCAAACTCAACGAGCTTGTTGAGCAGTACGATGCTCTGAACGATACGCTGAAGAAAGAGCTCCCCAAGCTGTCTGCTTTGACTGAAAAGGTGGGCAACATCTGTCTGGGTAACTTTGTTAACATCCAAACGAGATGGTATGGGATATGGAAGGACAAGATGAAGCTAGTTTTGGGCGACTGCCCTGATATGCCGGATCTTAAGGAGGTCGTGGCAACCTTCCAACGTGACTTCCCCTATCAACAGGAGCAGTTAGCCAGTATTGGTATCCTCAATCCCATGTATCGGGGTCGAGTTTCTCAGTCAACCACACGGAGTACCGAAGAATCATCATCCCTGAGGATGCGATCACGTCCGTCTGAGAGTGATTCGCGGGGTCGAGGTCACTCAATCAGTGGTGAACAGGCCCCAAGCGTTCCTGCACCCGAATTCACAAAACGGCACAGCGGTTCATATAATGCGTCTCCTACAGGTGTCACTGCTGGGAACATCCCTAGTCCACATCAGTATTATTATCGTGACTATTATTCGGGTATCGGGAACCACCAGCAGGGCACTGCATCTCCTCTCTCCCCAGACCTTCCTGGTAG
Organism: Fusarium xylarioides; assembly: GCA_013183765.1. Classification (NCBI taxonomy): domain Eukaryota; kingdom Fungi; phylum Ascomycota; class Sordariomycetes; order Hypocreales; family Nectriaceae; genus Fusarium; species Fusarium xylarioides. The sequence continues at coordinate 7,794 of SRZU01000139.1, forward strand.
CACGCGATCATTCGCTGCCTCTACGAGACCTAGTACAGGCAGAAGTTTTGACTCTGGAGGACTTCCACGACAGAGCTCAGACTCAGCTACACAACAGCTCCGAGACTCCCATACGACCTACAGTTCCCAGAATCAATCTCAAGAGGGCAGACGGTTTTCGGGGCTTTTTCACTCAGCTTTACCACCAGCCGACGGACCTGAGGATAGTGCTCGATCGTCTCGGGCATCTTCAAGGGAGCGAGGACCTACAGACGACGGGTACAATGTGCTTTGGCTAGCGGCTTCCCTCTTTGAGTTCAATATTGCGACGACAAAACACGAAGCTGGCTATCCGTACTTGGTATATCAGGCCGGCGAAGTAAGTTGACTCACTCCACAAGTGATCTGGGTTTTGGGTGCTAACTGCTGGTCTAGATCTTCGACGTCCTTGGTGAGAAAGGAGAGCTCTGGTTAGCAAAGAACCAGGATGATCCAGACGACCGCGTTGGGTGGATTTGGTCAAAGCATTTTGCCAGGCTCGCTGATTCATAACCACGGCCCATGACTGAATGAAATTTCCGCAGGCAAGGTCAAGCCAAACTGCTATCTTATCAACTACGCAACACATCCAAGATTTATACTAGGATTCAAGGAAGGAGCTTGGGCGTTTATTACACGGACATAACGATTTGGAACTGCAGCAGATTACCCGGTCTCAAGACGCATCCATGTTGATCGGCATTTTAAACATTTGTCTTTTATGAGTTTCCTCGCCTTTTCTTCAACCTTCAGCTCCTATTTATGCTGAACTCACTGTTCGACAATGTGTCGTTTGGTTCAGTTTTCATTTGTTTGTTTGGGCTTGTATTTGGGTAAAAGCCTTCAGTGTCCTATAAGCGGAAGCAGAAAATATGGGATGAAAGAGAGGCTTGGTTGGGGCCTTGACTTTTGAAGCAGGGGAGCCAGGCGTTCAGAGCAAAATACCAACGTATGTAAGATTTCAGTTGTGAATAACGAGGGATGAACCCGATGCCAACTTAGGCAGGCAGTGCTTGCTTGGCCATGAAGTTCGGTTGCATCTTGTAGCAGTGGAGGAAATGTAAAGAATCGTATTGACTAAGGTATGGAATGAGATACCAGTGGCCCAAGCATGATGAAGCTTCAACTATTAAATTTGGCTACGTGGATCGTTATGTGCAGTCTTGTATGGTTATCTTGGTGGCAAGATCTTTGTATGGTGTCTTTTGGCACTCTTATTGGGCTTGAGCATCATTATTTGGCTGGCTACCGACTAACACATAGTTAACATTTGTTGTTTATCATCCCGTTACTCATCATCTACCAAACGGTAGATGATGACTCTGACATGTGACTTGGAACTAATACCCCCAGACTGGAACGTTGGAAAGTGGAGACGAATCCCCCGCCCTTGCAGGAGAAAGGGGGCGGGGGGTAACATACTATCGCTCACAGCGCTAGAGCAATAGGTACCGGTACCTCTTTAGTACCTTTCGTAGGTAAGGTACCTGTGCTAATCAACCTAATCTTGGCTGCTTTGTTACTATGTACCAACCATCGGCTGCAAGTCTGGCATCTCTGCTTCAACCTTCCCACATTATCCGACAGCTTTGCCAAGTCTCTCGCTTCAATTTAACCCCTGGCAGAGCAAGAAGCTTCACGAAAAGGTACTGTTAACTATTTCAAGGTTACCCAGTTTCATGACCCACACTACACAATATGCCCGCGACAAGCTCGCCGGAAGAGCAGGCGGTCGATCGCGAGTACCCGCAGCGGCATCGTCATCATCCTCATCAGGAACTTGGACCGTTGCAGCATAACCACAACGTGGCTGAATTCCAGTCTCGGCTTCATTGTCAACAGAATCAAAGCTCACGGTCAACTTTACAGCATCCAACTTCTCAGCAAGATTTACATCATTCGTATCCTCAGTCTAATACTCATCTCGCTGTCCCGACTGTATCTGCTGCAGGCTCGACATCCCGCTCATCTTCAATTTCTCCTATTCCAACACCGTCGATATCTCCTCCAGCTTCTGCCGTATCTATCGACGCTCTGTACTCACCCCGAGATTATTCGCCGCCAGTACCAACTCCCTCTTCGACCGGTACCGAGGTTTACGGCAGCCATCCGCAGCGAGACTCATACGATCGCAATAGCTCGGGTAGACACAGCCAGGATAACGTTAGCTTTGAATCTCAAGGGCGCAATCCTGCCAACATGGCCAGCTGGTCAGGACAGCCCGCTGTCAGAGGCAACTCTGAGGCTGTGCGCATGATTCTATTGAGTTTCGTCACTATTGGCATAACGTACGTTTACTTAGCCTGCGAGCTGCTGCAGCAGTAATCTAATTTGAGCTGGCTTTCTAACATTGGATCATCTAGTTTCACATGGGGTATCGAAATGACATGTAAGTCTACAGATTCATCATCTCCTGGCGTATCTTGCTGAAATGTGTTTAGACTGCACGCCATATCTGCTTAATCTTGGTTTAACCAAAAGCAACACATCTCTAGTATGGATTGCTGGTCCGTTGTCCGGTCTTATAGTTCAGCCTGTTGTCGGCGTCATTGCGGATGAGAGTAAGTCCAAATGGGGACGTCGGCGACCGTTGATGGTAGGTGGCTCCATTATTGTTGCTATAAGCCTCCTAATATTAGGCTTTACCCGTGAGATTGTCGGTTTCGTGGTGACCGATGATGAGGCTGCCAAACGACCTACGATAGTATTGGCTGTATTGGCCATCTATGTTGTTGATTTCGCTATTAATGCTGGTATGGTGCCATGAGCGTCTCTTCGACTCCGCCAAAACTAACGACTTTTTCAGTTATGTCATGCTCCAAGAGTCTCATTGTTGATACGCTACCAATCGACAAACAGCAGACCGGTGCGGCTTGGTGTAAGTTTACTGACACCTGTTGCTTTGATGTGAGCCGAATTAACGTTCTTTGTAGCAAGCCGTATGTCTGCAATTGGTCATATGATTGCGTATGGTGCCGGGGCTGTAGATTTATTGAAGCTTTTTGGAACCACGCTTGGCGATACTCAGTTCAAACAGCTCACAGTCATCTCAACCATTGCTCTTCTGAGTTCAACGTCACTCACTTGCTGGGCCGTCACAGAGCGAGTACTGGTAGCCTCCAAACCAACCGAGCATGAGGGTCGCTTCAAAGTCTTTCGCCAAATCTGGTCGACACTTCTAAACCTACCTCCTCGAATTCAAGCCATCTGCTGGGCGCAGTTCTGGGCTTGGATCGGTTGGTTCCCTTTTCTTTTCTATAGTACCACATGGGTTGGTGAAACATACTTTCGTTACGACGTGCCCGCCGATGCGAGGAAATCCAAGGATACTCTCGGTGCCATTGGGCGCATAGGAAGCACTGCGCTTGTTATTTACTCTGTAATCACATTTGCAGGTGCCTGGATTTTGCCCATGTTTGTCCAGTCTCCTGAAGACAACTCCTTTACCCACCGGCCTCCTCAGGCAATCGCAGGCTTCTTGACACGGTTCAACAAGGTGAAGCCTGATCTATTGACAGCTTGGATGCTTGGGCACATAATGTTTGCTGCGTCCATGTCCTTGGCGCCATTTGCAACCAGCTTCCGATTTGCGACTGTTCTGGTGTGTCTATGCGGCATGTAAGTCTTGCGGCAGCTCTCCGCCCTCCATATGATGCTAATGCGTGTTTAGACCTTGGACTCTCGCTATGTGGGCTCCGAGTGCGTTCCTCGGCGTCGAGGTCAATAAGCTCGGCGGTGGCGCCGGATCAGATGGCACATATCGTCGCATTTCGGACGAGCCCGACATTGAGCTCTCCGAGATCAACCACGATGATGCACCTTTGCAGCTCGATCACGGTTTAGAGGTTGGCATGCCTTCTACAGCTTCTACAGGCGAGTTATCAGGTATCTACTTCGGCATCCTAAACATATATACGACGTTGCCACAGTTTGTTGGTACGTTCATATCTACCATCGTGTTCGCGGTCCTCGAGCCTGGAAAGAGTCCCGAGCTCGCGGATGATGAAAAGAAGCAGCCAGATCCAGATGGTCCGAACGCCATTGCGGTGTGCCTATTCATCGGAGCCATGAGCAGTTTGGTTGCAGCATATGTGACCCGGAAGCTAAAAGTCATGTAAGATGGACAACTCTACGGAGTTATCGTGTATTACTTGTGTGTTCTTGCTAATCATGTTGCAATTCTTCGTTCATGACTCATATGACTTTGGGGCTGGATATTGTTTTGGTGTATTGGCGCAGAGGTCATTGCCAGCATAGGCTTGAAACTCATGTAGTGAGTCGGAACTGTATTTAGAGTGCGGTATGGGTGCAGAGCGTGTCAACGATCACGACATGCATGACGTAGAGTTCATCACCATAGTTCGGCTCTAATTGATATCTAAGATAGAAAGATGTGACTACGCTAACCACATACACGCCAGAAATCACAGATGTCGCAAGGGGTATCCTCCTCCAATGTCGTCTCTTTCCCTGAAATCACTTACGCATCCATACCATCATCCCACCTCATGATCTAATTGGTGTCCCCTGAACCGCGTATACAGTGATTCTATTTGTCTTTCTCATTCTCAGCTTCGGATACCTTCTCCCACTCGTCCTCCGTACTAACACTTGATTGTGTACCCGTAGCCCCAGAACGTTGCTTCACTTCGCCCTTTGACTGAAGAGGCTCGACTCCAGCAGCAACTACAGCAACGTCAGAGGTCGTCGCGGCGACGGGAGACGGCTTGCTCGGGACAGTCGTCTCGACTTCCGTCTCGCTATCTTCACCATCATTACCCGACACCTCTTTCTGTTGTTGCTTCTCTTTCTCCTCCTTTTCACGCTGCTCTCGCTGGGCGATGGCAAGCTCGGCGGCAAACCAGTTGACGCTCCACCACAAACCGCCACAGAGGATGGAAAGAATGACGCAGTGGATATTGTACGTAGCGAGTAGGAGACAGAATAGGACGGTTTGGAGAGCGGCAAATGAGGCATTCGCGGCCTTGAGGATGGTGGGCGTCGGGCCTGGGGTAAAAATGTCCTCCCAAAGCTTGACGATGAAGGATGACATGGTTGGTGCTCTATCGCGGGGTCGTTACTGGCGGGGGTTTTGTTGTTCAAAGTAGTGGGCTATGGGAGGGAGAATCCTGGTATCTCGATCGCGTTGATATTACGACTCTGTACGGTATGTAACGAGGGAAGACAAAGATATTTCTGGTGTAGTTCTTAGTTCGTAGTTGCAGGTTTTCTTCTTCTCAAGGATAGAGGCGGTCGCTGCCTGGCGACCACTCTATTTCGCTAATAGCGCAACTTGTACCAACCGGCTTTGTACGAGTGTTCTTTGTGGCCCAGTTAAGCGAATCTATCCGTGAATAGAAGAGGATAGCCCGTATTGAAGCAGTACTGTGATTGTTCGTTGAAAAGGGCTGGTGTCTTACTAAGTTAGAGAGTGTACCTGCAATGACGACAGGTGGTTGGTTCCTAGACCGTGAATGACCCAGATCGCGTGCCGGGCTTCTATTGGATTACATAAGGGCATTGCCTTTGACACTGTTTTCAACATGACCCCGTGATGAGAATTATAATACAAGCATGTCTGTGTTGCCTCTCCTTGTTCTGGTTGTAGCATGAGTTCGTTGGCCTTTTCCCTTGAATGTTCTCTTGGTCTATGGATCACAGGTTGTAGAACCGCATCCCTCGTAGTTCCTTTATTATTCGTATCATCGATCTCGACACCATTCATGATTCACGATTTGATGCTAAGCTTCGCCACCGAGAACAACAAATAAACAATGCCATCACCACGATAGGACGGGAATGCGGCAGTTTATAGGAACACCACAGGAGTTTATTACTTTCCATTATCCTCCTTGACATATCTAGTCGATGCAAGGTTCCAGTAACAAGAACAATGAAGGTTACCCTATACCACGCTGTTCGATACAACCATAATTGCCAACTTTGATGGTTATGTTAGCACCCAACCTTCTTCATCACGCTTGAAATGTAAGGATAATTAAAACAAAACAGGTTAGAACGGGATATGATGCAATCCCTTCGACCTATATATTTCGCCAATATTTATGCTATATCAGTGGCAAGGACAGGTTGACTGACATAACACAACTACACAAAGTTTTTACAAACACATCCCGTTCTCAAGGACAACCTATGACGATGTTTATGTCAAAGTAAGAGTTATGAAACAGTTTGCCGCACTCAAACGCCGCAGTGCCCGACGTTGCCGCTGAAAGTGAGATGATAAGAGATCACCAACGCCAAGGCAAATAGATATAGCCAATCATAACACAGTCTGACCGAAGCGCATATGACCGATTCTAGCAAGAAACTTTAATGTAAGCGGAAAGAAAATAAAACCGATTACTCCACTTGATTGATATGAGCTTGGACAACATTCTCCATCCTATCTTCCTTCTAACCCTGATCCCACGCACAGCCTCAAAAGGCAAAGACCCCCCCCACGGCGCCGTGAGGCATGAGGACAGGCAACACAGGACAGTCCACAGCCACCCCCGTGATATAACTGTGCCCCTGGCTAGTAGTCTCATCAGCATCCAGGATTCCACCAGACGAGTTGACACATGCCCAGGGTCTTCAGCTGTATCTTCGGGTCAGTATTCACCCTATTCCGGATACTACATAGCTTCCATCTATCGTCTCCAACTTCACTCAACTCATGCATTGTCGGTCACAAAAGAGAGACCGTTGGGAATCAAGACCCTGTATTTGCACCTCTTGGAAAGAAGGTTGCGGCCGCTAGAAGAAGTCTCACCCGAAGGATTCGGTTCGTTGTTCTTTTCGGCCCACCCCTTGGTTCGTACGGCAGTGATGGGCTCAGGTACCGACCGCATCCCCAACAACTAGCGAACAGATGAATCTGTGTACAGTGGGGGGCAATAAGTTTGAGTCCAAACTCAAGTACACGCGCCACAACTAACCCGATTGAGAACAAGATACTCCCATAGAAATATCTCGATCAGGAGTGATGATTGCCCGATCAAGCTCGCTACGTGCTTAATAAAGCTAAAGCTCTGTCAACGGGAACTAAATTACCCCAAACTGATACTTCAGCCTGGATTCAAACTTATTGCATCCCACTGTAGACTACCTCCTCCTCATCCCGCCATTAGTATGATGCCTGCCACAGTTGATCGTATGACCATTGACGCCGTCCATGCATATCATCTCGCAAGACGACTCGGGGGAAGAGAAAAGCATGGCGTAGAGTAACCCTTGATATACCTCTGCGAAGCCCTGTGGAGGAATCCTACAGGGAAAGGTATATCTTTCTGGTGCAAGTTGTCCTTAGTCCTTCGAACTCTGAACGTAGGCTAGCTTGGGCATTTTTTCACATGTTCAGTCTGATTTACCAGTCTTCAGATCCACCCCCTCGTCTTGCTTGATTAGACTTCAACCAGTTTCTATGACTATGACCTGGCCACAAGAGTTTAATGAGATATGGCCTCCATCAAACATGTTTGCTCTTGTAAGCAATATAGTTGTTCGATATCGCCCAGGATTCTCAACAGCAGGAGCTCTGATGCGCATACGGAACTGTACAACAACTAGTCAATAACTTGCTCAACAAGCTCCGTCATCCCAAGAAATTGAAGGACCAGTCAAGAGGGTTGCTTTCACCTGTGCAGAAGGCGGGAAGTTGACGCTACACGGATATCTGGGCCGTGAAAAGGAGGCTAGTTGTCCAGGTTACATGAGGCACTGAATGCTCCCGCGGGTATTGACTGATAGCGGAACACGGATATTATACACCTATAATAGAGAGATTTGAACAAGACCATAGTGTAGATGGAGACTACCCTGTTGCAGTCAGGCGTGTCTTGAAAGAAGTCAAGAGATACACATGTTGTGTTGCTCTGGGGTATTGTAACTTCGTAGCTTCGCCTACCTTGAGGATCTCACAGACTTTGGTCTGCAAGGCGCATAGTATCTTGAAGTTAGAAGATCCCTTCAATGCTAAACTTCCTATTAATCAAATCACATGGAAGTGTAGGAAAAGTTTCATACATAAGATGTTTCACTAAACAACACTGCCTCATGTCTCAGACTATGAGAGGTAGACGGATCCCATCGTTCTCTTGAGCACCATCTTTCCATGTTATAATGGGTCTGCAACACGACGTTCAGGGATTAACAGATCGCACAGCTCGGGACCGAAGAATGTGGGCTACGATCGCAAAACATGAAATTTTTATTTCTGCATCACGCTCGGTGACGGTGATTGTGCTAGCAATGGGTGTTCCGGCTGTGACGAACATTTGGTGATAGTCTCCAATCAGAGGACGCCCCTTACTTGGGAGGTTTCGCTTTTAACAAATACGCTGGCACTAATATTCCCAGGAGAGTCGGAAAAGTAATGATCAGCCGCTGAAGTTTGTATCTTCATGTACACTATAACATACAGATACTTTATCGGCTATGGAACTAGGCCAGGACCCTTGCCGTCCAGTGATCGAGTAGAGGTTCTGGACGTCACGTTAACTAATGGAGCTTGTCGATCTTCAACGCACGGCTTGAGATTTCCTGAGACTTGAGCCTTCATTACCGAGACGACCGTGACAAGGCAAGCTCGCCAATGCTGAATCCACCGAGCCAGACTAGGTGAATATGCCTGTGTCGTTATGACAATCCTAATGATTCCGTTATTGCTGAGTATTAGAGGAGACTGCTGAAAATTGCTCCAGACGGTACCGAATACTGGATCAGGGTATGGCGACGGCAGTGGCGCTATGCTATAACCAAATTCTCGCAGGCTTTCTCGCAGCTTATTAGTTAGACGATGAGTGACCAGCCTTGCCAGTCTGCCTTGCCCACTGCTTAATTGGTGTCTGCTTGACCAATACACCCCTCAAACATGTACAAGCCCTTAATACCGAAATGGCATCGATCGCCTCTCCAGGCAGCGACATAAACCAATCTGAGGATTGCAGTAGTCTAGGCCGATCGAAGCTGAGCCTCTCGAGCTGGAAGCAGTGGTTTCATCCATAGGAGCAATCTGGTTTGACCGGAGCATTTCGCGGTGTGATCTCTAGTGCTCTAGAGGGAGGGACCATGGCCGTTTCGTTGATCCCTAGCGTCATTTCTGGAGATCCTCTTAGGAGGACGGAACCGTGGCGTGTATGAAACATGCGTGGCCCCCATGAATCGTGCTTGTTTTGATGTTTGATGGCTCTGTGAGTTGGCTCGGCTTGCTCAGCTTTCCTGCAATGGACTTAGTGTGTTCAACTGAAGGGTGGGGATGCCGCGCGCGTAGATTAGCTTGGGTGACGGCCAGTAGCTTCACAAAAGACAAGGCCCAGTTCTTGCCTTGAGGATACTGTTTCTCCATGCGCATGATCAAATGGCTCGAAGTTTAGACCATAATGCCATTTCCCAACATGGTTTGCTGCACTTACTGCTGTAATAGATTCAAAGTAGTGCCGCATACTTGCATATCAACGGGCTGGGTTCTCTTGAAATGGCTAGTGCTGTCCAATTTGGTAGTATGCAGCAAGCTCCTGGTACATTCTGGTATGCATTTCCAAACCAATGTGCGATTCCGAGTATTGGTTGAAACAATGAAGGTATATTTCAAGCGCTGTTATAGTGAGTAAACAATATCTCGTATTCAGCGCTTCCGGACTGAAAGCAACTCAAGCATTTGGAAGATGTAGACGATTCAAGAATAACAGCTTTCGAAAGTAATACTCAAGGAACCGTTACAAAAGAACCAATGAGCCAACTAATCAAACGAAAATTCTCAAGATCGAAATCGACTAAAAGCAGCATTGAAGCGGCAATTACCAAAAATGCTTGACATTGAATTACAGTACCAGCCTAACGTTAATCAGGTCTTTGACTGATCTTGTATCCTCGAACCGTCAGAGTGCTGAGGGTGGTCCATATCAGAATCTCACGTACCTACCAAGCGTATCGAACAACACAGCGGCTCACAACGCTAAGTAGGTATGGACTATACCAGTGAAGTAAGATTCCTTTGTCAAGGCGTAAGGCACCATCTGAGGATCTGGGTGTGGGCTTATTGTCTGCTTTGTTTCATACATAGGGCGATAACAAGAGGCTGTGCTATGTTTCAAATGGACATGAGATCATGAAAATTTAAGTGTCTGTGGTACTTGCGGGATGACCATTATAAGCTCAACAGGCAAGGATTAAGCCGCTCCAGCTCTGGGCCCATTCATCGGTAATAAGGCTTGAGCCAGAGAGTTGTGTTCCAGCGTTTCTATCGTCGTAGGGGCTTGACCTGCAAGCCAAGCACTGCGCGATGAAGATTGCCAGCATAGACCTGGAAGTTTGTGCACTGGGATCGCGAAAACGTCTAGTGTTGTTTTTGGTTAAGCTATGACCCTGCCAATTCTTCCGATTGGCTTCCTAGGAGTCGGGGGCCAAACGCTAAGGCTGCTGATCCACGTCAATGTCCTTTTGTCGCACTGCGCCATTTGGCTTAGACGATCCCCGCTCTCTTGGACATTGGCTAATTGCGCGCCTGTGGAATAGGAGAGTCATATCGATTGGCTCTATTAGACGCCGTCAGCGCTGCAGCCGTTTGGCCCTGGGGTCTTTACGAGTTGCTGCAAGCATGGCCAAGCCACCATAAAGTGGAGTTCAGTGTTGCAATCGGTCAAGGTTGTCATGATGCATCGGACCGATGCAAGCCAGAGTCCGAGTTTTTGGATCTGTCATTCTCGCCAAACGCCTACTCGGGTTCATTGTCCTATAATTCGTCTGAGGCGTAGATAACTGGCTGAAAGGGTTAATGAAAGGTCTCAGTGATGGTGCAGGTGGACTGTGAGAATGATGACGCACAACTTATTCTGACCCAGCGACCAAGCAACGCGAGTGGATGGGGGGTATACAGTTTCCCGGTGATTACCTAAAACGGAAATAGACTCGATACGTAGCAGATTTCGCGCTTAGCGACCTATGAGAGCTTTGTGGTTGCTTTCGTGCATGGCTATTCCTGCCAACGTTCCCAACAACTCAATTCAAGCCGCCTTTTTCAGGGGCTTGACTTGGGGGGGGGGGGGGGGGGTGAATTGAATTGAGGTGTATTTTGAAGGTTAGGCTTAAATTGAATTGCCTGACTTAAGGGATATTAATTAGATAGCTATAAGGAATAGCTTTACCTATTTTCTATAACTAGCTTCTTAAGTAAAATATTACTTCTATTACCTTTAAATTAAATTTATAATATTAATTTAATAATATTATTCTAGTTTAATTAAATAACCTCTTTACTTTAATTAATTTAATAAATATATATAAGATATTATAAGCTATCTTTATTAAATTACTATTAATACTACTGTTTATTGCCTTAGCATTAGTTATAATTTTATAAGGTAAATATGCTTAGTTAGGTAAATTCTATTTAATTAACTATAGCTTATTTTACCTGCTAAAAGACTCTTTTAACTTTTAGATAAAACTCTTTTTTTATATATAGAATTTTTTTTATCTTATATAATTAACTTTATAGAATTTTCTAGGCAATTCTATTATATATAAACTCTAAATGCTACCTATAATAGTCTCCTACTTATAGGTTATTGCAGATATCTGCTATAAGTATAGTAATGCTCTAGATCTAGAAGCTATACTTATCCTTTAACTTATAAGGGTATAGGTCCTCTATGCCTAAAGTGCTTAGTTATTATACCTTCCTATTAAGCTACCTTTTATATCAGGAGCTCCTAGTTAAGCAGCAAAGGAGCTTACACTTAAAGATAACTAGCTAAAGTAACTAGTTATCTATCTACTAATTATAGCTAATAGCTAATACTTACCTAGCTTCCTTTTATATCTTAAATTTAGCCTTAAAAGTTAAATTAATTTAAAGGAAAGTAATATTAATACTATTAATTAGTTAGTTATTATAATAGCTAGTAAAGATAAGCTATAAGTATTATTAATTAACTTCTACTAGTTATATATTAAGTAAGTTTAATATCTTAACTATAATTAAGGTTAATGTTATTAATCTTATAAGAAGTAGTTAGGGTAAAGAACTTACATTTAATAGAGGCTTAGTTAGTTTCTTAATAATTTATTAAAATAACTTTAAGGATAGATTAGAAAAGGTTAAAGTTATAGGGAAGTTATAGACTCTATTAGTTAAGCTTTTTATAGCTTTTTAGCTAGTTAAGTAATATATTTATTATAATTAGAGTTACTTAAGATACTATAGCCTAAAGGTAACCTTATTAATTAAGTTTATTAAGATTTTAGTCTAGCTAGAGACTTTATAGTTAATACTTTTATAGCTATTATTAGAATACCCAGGTCCTATTTATTAGTTATTACTGGGTTAAGGCTATAAAATATTATAAGCTATTTTTAATAATATAAAATAAGTATATTTATATTACTTTTATTATTTAATTAGTTTATAGCTAATTTACTTAACTTTTTTTATTAAATACTAAGATAGCTTAATAATAGGTATTTTATATAGCTTTATTTATTTTATATAAAAAGTAGTAAAAATACTATTAATTTTATTAGATTAAGAGTTTATATTTTATATAATAAGTAACTAAAGGGATAAGGAGTCTTTAACCTTTTAATTTTTAGTATAAAAGGCTTTAAAGTATATATAAATAGCTTTAATCTTAATCTTATTATTAATTAAATAAGTAAAGAATTTTAGCTATATATTAAAATAAAGGATTATTATTACTTAATATACTAGTAATAAGTAAATCTTCTTCTTATAAGTATATAGCTTATTTATAGTATTAGTAATAGCCTTATAAGCTTAACTATTTATTACTTATAAAGGTAAAGCTTAATTTATTATAAATAAATAAAAAGGCAGGGAATTTAGTAAAAAGGGATTTAAGGAGGTTAATAAAGCTATAGCTGTAAAGAGACTGCTATAGTAATTATAGAGGTATATATATAGCTTTTTATAGCTATATATAATAAATAAGACTATAGCTTCCTTATAGCCTTTAAGCTTTTTAGTCTCTTCTTTAAAGGGATATAAGATACTTGCAATTTAGTGTAAATAAGCCTAGTTATCTAGGTATAGGATATCTCTCTTAGAAATCCTCTTTAAAGGCTTAAGGTTATCTAAGCTATAAATATAGAATTAATTAATAACAGTCTATAGGTAATACCGAATTACAGCGTATTGTGCATATAAGGGTATTCAGAAGGGTATGCAGGATCAATTCTTAGAGTGAGTCTTAGTATTATAGGATAAATACTAAGACCTAGATTAACTATAACCTGCTATTTAGGAGGGCTATAATTCTTATATATTATATAGCTAGCCTCTAAAGAAACCTTCTAGTTATCCTTAACTATTTTATTATTATTTTATATATATATTCTTAATATTAATTAATTTATTTTAGTAATCTTCTTTAAAATCCTCTTTATCTAACTATTTCTTTATAATCTCTTATTAATAAATTACTTAAAATACTTCTTATAAAAAGACTCTATAAGTTCCTCTAAGATATTTATAGTCTTTACCTATTAATTATATTTAGAATTTTAGCCTTTCTATTTAATAAGGAATCCCTTAAAGGGTATAGTATTTCTTCTAAGGTATTATATTTATCTTTTAATAATAAAGTTAACTTTATATTAATTCTTATTAATAGGTTTCCTTTCTATAGATCTAGGCTACTTATTAATAAAGTTATTAGTATATACTAGAAGGAAATACTTTATTAAAATAACTAAATAAATCTTCTATTAATCTAGAAGCTTTAATTTATAAGCTAAGTTATTTATAACTTATTTAATATAAAAAGGATTAATCTGCTATTATAACTACTTCTTTAATAGCTTTCCTAGGAGATTATAGCCTTTATAAAGTTATAAATAGATATAATTACTTTCCTTTAATATAATAAAATAATTCCAAGTGTTAATTAGCTGTATTTACCCTTAATTTATATTCCTTATACTACACTATATTGCCTTATAACCTGATCTAATCTATTACTAACCTGCTAAGCTAGCTTCAGTCTATTAACATTTACAGTTTTTTCCTTAATGCTAAAACCTTTATTTCCTAATTTACCTTTTTTCCTCTCTTTTCTCTCTTACTTCCTCTCCTTTATGCTATAATAGCCTTTAATTCCTGCAATATAATATTTATACTGTTAATTTAACTACTATAACTATGCATTTTAACTCTATAAACTACTTCTAGTATAGACTATTGCTACTAGCTAATACAATTCTAGTAAGGAAGGCCTATTGCTTAGTTAATAGGTCTTAACCCTCTTTTAGCTAATTAGTAAGGTTATCTAAGGCCTACATCTAACTTGTAATATATATAAGGATAGATGCATTTTATATATTAAGAAGCCTTACTTTACAATTAAAGATTATAAGATTAACTTGCTACTTTAGCAGTAATCTATTAATATATAGTAAGTCTTTACTTATAATTTTCTAAATGTAAAGGAAGGTATATAAGTTTAGGATATAATTAAGATTAAGATTATTAATATTAGTTAGAGGATTAGTTATATAATAATTAGCTGCTATGCTTAGGGGATTATAGCTAGGTTAGCTGTTGTTGATGCTGATTACGCAGCGCTGCATCTTGTAATAGATTTTGGGGTTCTTAGCCTGTTTTAAGATAGTCTATTTAGGTTAAAGCCTTAGTAGTAATCGCCTTAACTAGGTAATAATAGAGAAGGCATTTAGCCTTAGCAGGCTAGGGGGAATATCTTTTTTATGCTTGTAGATTAAGGCTACTTATTTAGTTAGATTATAAGGTTAAAGGTAGCAGCACTATATAACCTTAAGATTTAATTTTAAGGTTATTGTGTTTTTTAGCATAGTATATAATGCCTTGTATTATAATATGCTAAAAATAAGCATTATATTATATTATCTTATTATATAAGACTCTATTAGCTATACCTTGCGTATTGCTGCAGAGACATTTTGACTTTTTAATAATAAAATAATACTTCTTATTATATTAATATTTTCTTTTTATTATAGTAAAATCTATAGCTAGTTACACTTTCTTATAAATAACCTCTTATAAATAGAAAAGACTTATAATATCTTTTATAAGAGTAATAAGATTAAGAGTACTTATTAGCTTAAATTTATAAAGAAATTTATATATATTTATTTTAGTTTTAGTATTATATACTTTATTTAGATTTTACTAAAGTACTAGAAGAATATAAAATTAATTTACTAAAAGATATTTAATATAATAGAAATATAAAGTAATCTTAATAGTTTAATTTCTTCTCTTAAATAGACTATTAGCTTTAAGATAATATATTATAATTATAGTAAATTTATATTTAAATTTACTTTATAGCTTTTATTAAAATAGTAAAGTAAACTTCTTATTATAATTTAAGATAATTATCTTAAGAATTCCTTAATTTACTATTAGTAACTGCTATAATAAGGTAATAGCTTAATTCTTAGTACTATATATAAAGTATCCTAGAATTAAGAGGTAATACTTACTTACTATATAAGTTATAGTTATAAGCTAATTAAAGAGATTAAATCCCTTAATAGCTTATAGACTTTCTACTAAAGAAATAAAAGGGAAATTAATAATAAAGTTAATAGTAATAGTATATATAAGAGTAATAAAAAGATAAATTAGTATATAATTACTAATTCTTTATTAATAGTTAATTTATTCTAGATAGTATATCTTATAACTATAAATATACTTTTAGATTCTTATTATTAGATTATAAATTAAAAGACTTAATAACTCCTTTATTATTCTTTTAGTTTTAAGATAATTTTAATCCTTATATACTATTCTTAGGATTTTATTAATTATAAAGTATAGAATATATAGTTAAAGATATCTATTAGTCTACTTATAGTATAGAAGTCTATTCTTTAAGGTAAATAATATACTGCATTTTAAAGCAGATACTATATTCTTATTATATAATTAATTTACATTAACTGCTTTATTTATAATATTAAGAATTATCTTAAGAATAGGTAGATACTTTATATTATTAATATATCTCTAAATAAACTTATCCTTTATTACCTTAAATATTAGCAATTCTATGCCTATATATATATTATTAAGTGCTATATAGTTAAGGTAAAGCCTATAAGCGTTTTTATTAGTCTTTAAAGCTTTTAGATAATTAAAAGTATTAGAAATAAAGTTCTTCTTCCTAGAAATATAAAAGATATATAGCTTATACTTTAAAAGATAAATTAAGGCATTAATAAGTTATCTATTAGCTTAATTAGTACTTATTATATTTAGTATTATCTTCTTTATAATCTACCTTATTACTAAATAATTTATAAATATAATAAGAGACCCTTTAGAGGAGCTAATATATACCTTAAGCCTTTTTATTATCTATACTAGTGCTGCTATTTCTAGCTCTATTAGTTTATATCTTATTTTTACTACTATTAAAGTCTTACTAATAAAATAGATAAATATAATAATATTAAAGGGAATATAAATACTTTCTTTTTAAATATATTTATCTTTTACATAATATAAAATAGCTTTAAAGCCTTATTAAATACTAGTATTAAGCTAAAGAAAGAGATACTTCTTTAAATTAAGATAAATTAATTCTTTCTTAAAGGTAATCTACTTTTAGATAGTCTAAAATGTAATCTTCTTTATTAATATAAAATTATAATATATTATCTTAGTATATAACTTCCTCTTTTCTTTATTACTATTAATAATCTTATTATTTTTTCTTCTTTTAGCTAAAAGGGTAACCTTATACTTTTATAATAGTTTTATAATCTTTATATAGTATAGAATAAGATATTAAATATATCCTATTACTTTAATATATTACTTAAAAGCAATAAGCTATTATAAAAACTCTAGCTTAATAAAAGCAGTAACTCTTTTTATAGTTATTAATAGTTTAAAAGTATTAATATAAAATCCTAATATTTAAGTACTTAAATAGCCTATTTAGCTTTTTATTAGTAAAATTAATAAGTTTTTAAAGATAAAAAGTCTAAAGAGTATATTTATATATTAAGTATACTTTTTAGTAAACTTAAAGAAGATTATAATATTATTAATAAAGGTATAGTAAAAGCTATAATATAAATATAAAAGTTAATCTATATACTGCTAAGTATATATAGAAAAGTTATAAAAGCTTATAGAAGTAACTATAGATCTTTTTAGCTTTTAATAACTTATAATTATAAATCTATCTTAATACTTTAATATAACTTTAAATTAAAAGAAAAAGGATAATATATTAATTACTAAGATATATATTATACTTTATAAAGCTATAATAATATTTTCTTATTTTAGTAGTAAATAGCTATTAGGAATTATAACTTTATTTAAAGCTTTTAAATTAATTATAGCTTAGCTTTTAGGTTTCCTATTAATAATTCTCTAAATAATAAAGATTAAGGCTATAAATAGTATTAGCTTTATTACTTACTTTATTTATTTCTAATTATAAAGCTTATTAAAGATTTAATTAATAAGATTATAATCCTTAAGTCTATAAGTATATAATCTTTAAGTAATTCTCTATTTATATTAATTATTAATAAAAGGTACTATTATTAGTTTATTTTCTAGAATATAAATAAGACTTAAATCTATTTATAAAGTAATATACTTAATATATAGTTCTTAAGCTTATATTATAAACCTAAAGCTATTATTATAAATATAAATCTTATTTAATATCTTAATTTTAAGGAGATTTAGCTATCTTTAAATATATACTTAATATAGTATATAAGGTAATTCTAGAAGTAACTTATATATAACTAGCTTTAGCTCCCTATCTGTAATAGAGATAAGAGTAATTACATCTAAAGCTAGTAGTTGTAAGCTTAGGAGCTTCCTAATCTTTAATAGTAGTTATTCCTTCTTATTCTTCTTTTATTACTTATATAATAGCTTTAAGTCTTTAATATCTTTTAAGATTATGCTTTTTAAGTCTTATATTAGGTTTATAGTAGTATTTATAAGGGTTACCTTTAAAATAGGTATTAAGAAGCTATTTATAACTTAAGGAATAAGCTTTCTAGCAGCTATAGTGCTAATTTTAGGAGTTAAAGAGATCTTAAATAAGATTATAACCTATTCTATCTCTTTAGCAGTCCTATTTAATGCGCTAAAGGCTATTAATCTAGCTATTACTATTAAGGCTAGATTAATAGCTTTCTATAAGCTAGAAAAGTATATTTATTCTTCTTTATATTCTTTAATATTCCTTAGCTTCTACTTTCTTTAATAAGTAATATCTTTATTAATATTATTAATAATTATAACTTTTAAAGTAGTACTTAAGTTTATAAAGGTATTAAAGGCTTTATTAATATAGCTATTAAATATAAATGTTTTTTCTTTAAAGACTTCTTTTTAAGTTACTAGAATAAAATATATCTATTTAGTAGAAACTATTATTAGCTAAGCTACTATTACTTATTAATTAACCTTCTAAGAGAGCTAAGAGATAGTAAAAGAGATAAAGAACTCCTTTAAACTTATATAGTATAGATATTTATTAGTTATTATAATATTAATACTATATAATACTATCTATCTATTTCTAAGTAAAGCCTTTAGAAATAAAGATAGCATTTTATTTTAAATCTAGGCTTTATAAGTAAACTCTATATAGCTAGTATTTAATCTATTATAATAAATACTATTAATATAAAAAGTAAATATTACTTACTTACTATATAGCTTTCTTACCTTATTATTAATTCCTTAAATAAAAATAAATATCTTCTCTTTAATAGTATATTAAAGTGTTTATAGCTATTCCCTAGAGATAACTAGTTTTTTATATCTAATATTAGTATAAATAGAAGCTATTTCTCCTTCTAGAGAGCTTATAGTATTAAATTTAAAGTATATATAGTTACTATTAACCTTATAAACCTGCAATTAATAATAAATATATATAGAAATATATTCTATAGATATAATTATATTATTAACTTAAAATGTAACCTCTTATATAACTAACTTCTTAAAATATTTAGACTTTAGGTATTAATAAAGCTTATTATAAGATAGAAAATCTCTATAATAATAAATATAATGCTTAGACTTAGTAGATACTTACTTACTTATTAACTTTATAGAGCTAATATAAGATCTTATAGCCTTATATTTTTACAATATAGCCTAGCTAGGAAAGACTTAATAGTAAATATTATAAGGAAATTCTTATATAATATCTACCCCAAGTGTTGATTAGCTGTGTTTACCCTCAATTTGTGTTCCCCATACTGCACTGCGTTGCCTTGCGACCTGATCCAATCTTTTATGCTCGTGGATTGAGGCCACTTGTTCAGTTGGATCATAAGGTTCAAGGCAGCAGCGCCGTATAACCTTAAGACTTGATTTTAAGGTTATTATGTTTTTTAGCGTAGTATATAACGCCTTGTATTATAATATGCTAAAAATAAGCATTATATTGTATTCTCTCATTATATGAGACCCTATTGGCTATACCTTGCGTATTGCTGCAAAGACATTTTAACTTTTTAATATAATATCTACTAGCATTATACTACTTATTATATAGCTAAAGTATACTTATTAAGAAGATATTAATTAAAAGAAGTAAATACTCTTACTATTACTATTAATATTAGCTTTATTTAACTTAAATTTATTTTCTTTATCTTTTAAGGTAAAATACTTCTATTTAAAATAAACTTTCTTTTTTTCCTTAATATCTTAATAAATATAATTATTATTATATAAATAAGAGTAATAATCTTAATTATTATTATAATAATACTTATTTAATTTATTATTATTTTTTCTATTCTTTATATATAATTATAATAATTAGTTATTATAATATTAATTATTTTACTTTAATTAGTTATAGTTACTTTATTATTTAAAGCTAAAGTATTTATTATAAAGATATTAATTAAATTAACTACTTTTATTTTTACTTAAGTAATAGTTAGACTTATATTAGTATTTATCTCTATTACTTTAATTCTAGTAATAATAAAAGTATTTAATTATAATTTAATATTACTTATATTACTTAATAAATACTATTAGTAATATAGTTTCTTTAAGATATTTAAGAAAATATAAGATCTTAATATCTATCTAGTTAAATAGTATAAAGATAATAGTATAATCTTTATTATATTTAACTTACTTAGCTAATTTAGCCTTTTATTAAGCCTATTAAGTAAGTATAATACTATAAAGAATAAGCTTAAAAGTAAATTAAGTTTAATAAAGATTCTCTAGAATCTTTATATTAAAATACTTAAACTATTTAGTAAGCTTTTAATTAAATTTATTAATAAAAAAATAAAAAAATTAATTATAATTAGCTTTATTTAACTTAAATATTAGCTAGGTACTAGCTTTTTTAATAAGCATTTTAATATAATATTTTATAAGATTAAACTTACTAAAATGCTTAAATAAATAGAAATACTTATAAAATATATATATATTAATATAAATTATTTTATCTATATTAATAATAATAAGATCTTAATAATCTCTATTATTAGAATTATTAGAGTTAAAGATACTAAGTATTTCCTTTTAAATCTTCTTATTAATATTACTGCCTATAGATTATATAGTATTAATAGTAATTTTATATTATTATTATACTATAAGGTTATTATTAAATCCTTTTAATAAATTATCTTAAAGTACTAGTAATCTACCTAGCTATACCTCTAGGATCTCTATAAAATATAAATAATAAGTAGTAATTAATTTTATTTAATTTTACTAATTAAATATATAAATATTAAACCTCTATTATATCTCCTTTTACTACTAGAGAAAATACTTAAAATATAAGAGCTTAATATAAGGATACTTAATAAGTATATTTATAATTAAAGACTTAAAGACTTAATAATTTAGTATCTATTATATCTATAAGGCTATATTACTATCTTAAATAGTAAATATATTAAAAGCTTAAATAAAATAATATTTCTTTATTATTTAATAAAAATATACTTCTTATATAAGTATAAATTTATTCTTTATAATTCAATTTATAATATTATTCTTTTATTCTCTTAAATTATAAAGAATAAAGTATTAATTAGCTTATAGTTATAATTATAATTATTAAGGTAAAGAATTTAATTTATTATCTCTAGATTTATTATTATAATATAGCTAAGAAGCTAATAAATAGATAGTATACTAATAATCTAGAGGTTAAGGAGATATTAAATGCTAATTATTATTATAATTATTAAGAAGCTTATCTTACTATTATTATTATATAGAATTAAGTAAGCTACTATATTACTAATTTAGTAAATTACTTATATTATCTTTATAATTAAATTATACTATTATAGTAAAAATGTAATTATAATAGCCTTAAAATAACTTTAATATATAAAGTATAAAGAAGTAATATTAAATAATATATTAATTAGAGGTATATAATAGCTATATTAAAAGGTATATAACTTATAGTTATATTAATTACTTTAAGTAAGTAAAGATATAATATACCTTAATAGTAGTTTAATAGAATAGTAGCTCTTCTTTATCTAATAACTATAAAGAATAGCTACCTTATACTAAAGACTATATTACTTAACTAAGCTATCTTATACTTTTTAACTTTAGTTTTATTTTAGTATATTACTTAGAGAGTCTTACTTATAAATATTAAATAGCTAATAGATTTATCTTACTTAGATTTCCTTAGAAATTTCTATAATTAAGTAGTAAATTTTAGTAAATATAATTAAGAAGCCTCTTTTTTAATAATATTAATACTTTTAAATTAAAATTCTATATAAAAAGGCTAATTATTTAAAGAAAAGTAAAATTATTATAAAAGTAAATTAACTTTATAAAAGAATATATTAATAGAAATAATTATAATTTATATATACTAGTAATTATATAAAGTAAAGTATACTTTTCTTAAGTAAATACTAGAAAGCTAAAAATTATAAGTTTAAATTCTAATATAATATATAGAATTTTAGCTTTTTAGCTTTTTATAATATAATATAGCTATATAAGGGTAAAGATTAAGAATTATAAATATATATATATAATAATAACTTCTTAATTAGCACTTCTTAAGAGATTAAATAATTACTAATTTTAAGTATAATTTATACTATTAAGAATGCTTTTAATAGCACTTATATAAATAATAGTAATTAAGGTTATTAATAGTACTAAAGGTAGTAATAACCTTTTATAAGCTTAAAAGTTACTAAATAGTAGTTATAATATTAATTATAAGTAGTTAAATACTATAAATCTTTTATAATTACTACTATTTAATACTAAATTATAGTATATTATATATATAAAAGTATTTAAAAGGGTATATAAGATTAATTCTTAGAGTGGGTCTTAGTATTATGAGATAAATACTAAGACCTAGATTAACTATAACCTGCTATCTAGGAGGGCTGTAATTCTTACGCATTAAATAATTAAAACAAGCTAGCCTATTAAGTATACTATAGGAAATTAATATAAAGAAGTAAGGTTTTATTAAAGTTTTATTAATTAAGATTTTTAATATTAAAAATCTTACTTTAAATTAGCTATTTTTATTATAAAAAAAGCCTTAAAATAAAAAAAAATAAGAGGTATTTATATATTATTAATATTACTATATAGATTTATAGACTTGCAAGTTAGGACCTTTATAGACTTAAGTTATAGCGATTTTTCCTGACTTATAAGTCAGGGGGTCGGACTTGAATTGTGCAAGCCGACTTGAGTTATTGGGAACGTTGATTCCTGCTGCCTATCTGGAATGTGAGAAATGGAGGGTAGGTGAGGTACCAATGGGGGCGGATGAGTGAGCAATCGAACCTGGGGGTCTGAGGATAAGGGAATGGAGCGATCACGGGGCTGTGCGTGACAACGATATCACCCATGCCACGTTGATGATCCAGGATGTTGTGTTACATCTTCGATGATAGATGATACCTTGTCAATAGGGAGAGGGGGAGATGCAAAGTCAACAATGATTAAATACCTAAGGTAGAATGTACTGAGAGTGTGAAAGGGAGTGACCCCCCAGCGGTCTGACAGTCAGAAAAAGTCCGTGAAGTGGGAAACTGCCGGGCTAGGCTAGTTGACCTTACCACCCTAACATGACCTGGTTTTAGGAACGTTGAAAGCCAAGAGTCGGCCGCTCGTGGAAGCGAATCGACAGGGAACATAACTGGGAGGGAAATGGGTTGATAGCGACTTGCGCGGTAGCGGGGGGATAGAATGGATGGCCGCAAGCATTATTCATCCTTCTAGCGCAGTTAGTTGCGCCTGTCAATGGCGCCTACCTAACCAACTCCTTCCGCTTCGCTTGTTCAGACCAACCACGCGCCAAAAGCGGAAGGCGTCTACTAGTCACCAATTGCTCGCACCCGCTTCCTGGGTCTGGGAGAAACGGTTGTGCTTTTGTAATCAACCTCCACTGTCTGTGGTAGTAGGGGAGCCATTCCGACTTGTTCCACGGCCCGGCATTCTGTCAATTCAGCGGCATGTCAAGCGGGCGCCGCGTGCCTTTGAACCCCCCAGTAGATGGGAGTAGTACAGTAGCATTGGATGGGGATGCCTCCTAACACCCTCCCCCTCTGTCCATCCCTATACCCATTGTCCTGTCTTTCCTGATTCATGGATCGCCGTGGACCGCCCTTTCAGCGATGAGCCCGCGACCTTGGCCCTGGATTCGATTACTGTCGACCCGCTGTCCATTGTGTACAAGCCTATTGGACTGGCTGCCTATTCCAGGGTGCTTGTCCTTGACGGCTAGAACTTACGCGACGAACCCCTCTTGGTAAAAACCAAATCGTTGAACCTTTGTCGAGATGCGTTAAGGCCGTCCTATCTCCACGACCAGAGTGATGGGCTTAGTTAGACTGTACCGTTTAGGTTGAGGGTTGACGAGACTGCGTGGCCCCTAACGATGAGCTTGCCTCTCGCCTAGCATCTGCGCTTGCTCTTGGCGGCACGGAAAACACGCAACGTATCACGCTCATTTTGACTCGTGCTATTGGATTGACGCGCTTGGAACATTATGCCATTGGATTGGGCCTCAGAAGGGCACAAGTACTAAGTTGCGGTTTCTGCACAGCCAAGGAGACGGCTCCTTCTCGTTTGCATCGACCGCTCACTCGTTGAGCCCAGAGAGAAGCGAGCGCAAGGATTCGAATCCCACGGCTTTCTTTGGACTCTTCCCGTCTCTGTCGCCTCTGAGCATAGCTCTCCTTCCAAGGAAACATTCGAAAGCCATCGATTCGTAGTTGTCAGCCAACTGCCGCCTGCAAAGCATAGCACCCAGTTTGCGCGTATTCCATCGCGTGCCATATCCAGTATGCAAACCAACTTCACAAGCAAGGTCCAAGGTTCAGAATTGACGCGTTGGCGCCAGGCGTCAAATCTCGCCAGCAGGGTTTCGGCCTTTAAACCGCGAGACGCATACGCAGCACAAGCGATCATTGGCAACCGTGAATCAGCCTGAAGCATAGCATATAACTGCCATATGGATCATGTTGCGCCTCTCTACCCTTTCATCGCTTGACAAAACTGGTCTGGTATTCCAAATACCCGCCAGCTGCGGCCCCAGCCCAATCTCAGAACGTTTCGGCTGTCGTCTCATTGTGCCGGTCCATCTTGGGTACGATGGGTTGAGTGATGGGGTCTGTTACTATGACCCGCTTGAATTCGACGTGGGAGGAGAGCCCACCCATTTGATGGAGCCTTACAAGGTGGGTGCGCGCACACTCATGACCCCATGTCAGCTCTAGCCGTCCCATGGGTACCTCGCTGGCCTGGTAAGGCAATCGACATGGGTGCTAAACACGCTGCCGGTCAACTTCAAATCGATGGGTGCTTGTCATTTCCCCGCTACGCCACATACCAACACCATGACTTCTGGTCCCTTGGCCCATAGCTACCGGAACTCTTTCTCTGAACACGCCCCCAGCCCTTCGTTATCCAAGCTCTTTTCCCCATTTCCCTTCCAATGGTGCCACTCCCGCAATCATTATTCACCCTTGTTACCGGCATGTTTTCTCATTGCTCAGCGTACGCTATATGGGGCATTCTACACAGCAATGCAATTCAGACCCTTGTCGGGTACTGCCCTGTACTCATGGTTCCATGTCACTCAAGCCTTCTTCGAGGAAGGTTTCCTGTCAGTGTTCCTCTACTTCGTCATGCACGTCCAACGGGATTATGTACTGCCCTCTTCATATAAGTCGGCATCCTGTCCCTGGCCGTGTTTGGGGCTCAGATGGTCCATAGATAGATCAACGCTTTATAACCAAGCTTTTCGAGTCTTCATCTCTAATCAGCTTCACAAGGCATTGTTACAAGCCTCGTTCCCTTACTTATTAATCGCACCTCGCAACAACAAGACCACTCTATCATCGGCTTCATCGCTCTTTGACTTTCCGTATGTCTCAATCCGAGTCTCTATACCTCCCCTTGTCCCCTCCATCCTCAGTCAAGATGGACTCGAACACGACAGATGGAACCTGTGACAACCCGAGCTCACCTCCCACCAGATCAACTGTTGGTAGTCAAGTCTCTGTTAGTGGGGAGTTCGTCCTTGGCTCAAACATAAGTGCCTCGCCGCAAACTCATACGCTCGAAATATCCCCTCAGCCTCCAGTTCCCTCGCCAAACCATTACTCATCCACACCCTACTTGAACACTCCAACCCTCGATTCTACTTACCTCTCCACATCAGCCTCTCAATCATATTCTCAGTTTCCAACCTTGGCTTCAGCAGGCATTGATTCAACCTGGAGTCAACCCGATCAAGCTCAGGAGGGACCAAGATCATTGATTTCCTTTCCACAAGAGGACAGGCATCAGTTGGTACCGAACTCTCGTCAGGCAGGACGATCGACCAGCACGAGGTATTATTTCTTTTTGTCTTGAACTCTACACAAAGTACTAATGTTACTATTCAAGCACTGTTGCTATCCAATTTGATCCAGCCTTTACTATGGGACCTCGATCAGCCTTCACATGGCCAGGTACGTTGCAATGTCTCCTACTCGATGTCAGTCGAAATTGACATCTTTATAGGCCCTCTTGAGACAAGTAACTCTGGAAACAGTTTGCTAAGTCCTGGACTGCCTTCAATGGGACATGTTTCTGGAAGCAGCCTCACACCCCCACCACAGTCGAGATCCGTGACATCGAGCCCCCCACGACTGTCTCTTTCGGCAGACCAGCGAGAAGTCAAACGACAGTCAGATAGGGCACGTCGAGACTCGAGGCTGGTGAACAGAATGCGCCGCGCTAACAGTAACCCTTACGTCGATTCTTCGTTGGGGCTTGCCACTACCACAACAGCTATGAACATCTCAGCCTATACAACGGCACCTGCTCCCGTGACTCTCATGAGCGATACTCCGACTACAATGAGCAGTTCAACGTATCTTCAATCTTACAGCCCATCCCTCGAAGAGCACCAACCGCAATCCGCACCTGTTTATCCTACCTCATACCCACAAAGCTTGTAAGACCCCTGCATATATAGGGCGGCGCCCGGACCATGCTAATCTCTAACCATCAGACAAGCAAACTATAATATGCCCGTGGATTATGCAGCAGTTTATGCTGGATCCAGTCAGTATAGGTATCTTCCCAGCATGCATATCTTTCGCGAGCAACGCTAACTGTTCATAACAGTACTCGATCACCGCCTGTACCTGTTGGTCAGGATGTTGGTTTTATGTATCAGGTACCGACCGCCCTAGGCCCTGGAGGCTCAAACACACAAGAAGCGGGACATGTCAGAGTCGTGCAAAGTCGACCAAAGCCGCGATGCTGGGAACACGGGTGCAATGGACGACAATTCTCAACTTTCAGTAATTTGTTGCGACATCAGCGCGAAAAATCTGGCCAAGCCGCAAAGGCTTCCTGCCCTAACTGCGGAGCCGAGTTTACGAGAACTACTGCACGAAACGGACACTTACTTCACGACAAGTGTAAGGGTCGACGAAACTCATGAGTCAAATACGTTTAAATGAACGACTTGTATAAAATCAGCAATGCGAGTATGCAGGTCGGATGCCATTCTTGCTGCAACGTTCGTGGCTCAGCCTCGAACTGAACCGGATCTGGCGTTAGTGGCTTATGGTCTACCAACATCACAATTGTTGGTATATTGCTTTTTAAAGACGGCGTATTTTTGTCAGTTACAGGGGCTCGAAAAGATCGGGTCCTGCAGTCTGAATTGTTAAAGCTAAGGGGTCGGCTGGCGTTGTTTAAATGTCATCAGCGATCAGATGTGGTTCGCATCATGAAACAACTCGGGATGTCTGAAGAGGCAAGGACATACTGTTATTGGATTACCTCCGGAGCATATTGGATTGGAGTCTACTTTTAGCCATTCTTTGTATTCTTTCTTTTCACCAATACCCCCGTATAAGAGGCTGGTATGGATGGAGTCGTACTATCTTTCTACTTCTATATGTATCTATTCTCCTTCATTTGGAAGCAGCCTATGACGACGCTTTGTTTTTAAACACAGATCCATGATGGGGATGTTTGACGCCTGACCACCATAGATGTACGTACCACACGTTATATCAGAGCTTTAGAAAACGAACCTACAGTCAGCAATATTTAGTGTGTGCCGTTTCAGGCATTTGGCAGCTTAGCAACTCACTGCCAAAAAAGCGCGGTACGTAGGTATACCGGTACAGGCTAAGCTGGAGTGGATGACAGAAGTGAGCAAATTGAGGAGTGTAGTATGCAAGAATCGAACGAGGCATCGGATTTGAAACAAGCCAACCGTACAGGGAGGACGGGATGCCCCAGACTACTGGGAAGGGGATGTGAGTCCGAAGCAAATGATCGTCGCGGCACTCAAGCCCACCCTTGGCTGAGTGACCAGGTTTAGGGAACACAGCCGCGCCGCAAATAGCATGGACCAGGCCAAGAACACAAGTTGGCTTTAACAGGTGTGCCTGGCTTATGAGGGATAATAATTAGCAGGATAATGAGTACTCCGTAGTTCTAGATGAGCTTTAGTGCCATCTTACGCGGACGCATAGCTCCACGGTGTGAGAAGGATTTGTGGTTCAAACGGAAGCATTGGTAACGGCAGTAAACCGATTGTTGATTTTGAAGGTTCAAGCAAGATGATAAGCCAGCGAACCTTAACCTCGTACGCCGGCTGAGACATTAAACTGCTACCCGACTCCGTGTCCGTGTCCGAACCCGTCTCGGCCCCGAAAACAAAGGCACCCCGGAGAACAGACTTGGACGAAAAGGCCGAAGATTGACACCTTGATCCGGGGGTATTGCTGGCGAATGGACGGTCGGATCGTGGTCGTCCCAACGGCCGGCCGGCGTAACCACCACGCCCAGCAAGGCGGCGCGAAGTGAAAGGAACTGGAACCCCCCTGGTCTGGGCTGCATTCATCACCCCCTGAGTCTTGCGTGGGGATGCTGTCAGGTTTGATATACTCACACCTAGAGGATGCCATCGAAAATGTACCCCAATTCACCGACATGGCATGTGCATTGCATTTGATCTTTAATGAAACGGGGGCCAGCCACATGGTTTCTGGAACAATCAAGCCTGATTCTGTCAGAAAGCTGAACCAGCAACAGTCTGAAGCATAGGGCATTGACAAACGGCATCATGGTCAAAGTAATGCACCAATGTGTGTACCGATATCTATCCGTATGTATATGTATGAATCTTCTGACTTGGCCTTGGCCAATCCTGATGGAGGGACGGTTGCTGAGTGGAGATAATTGACGCGAGCGGACTGATTCCCGGTTCTTTTGTTAGAGTGTCTATCGACCCCGAGGAGTGTAAGGGTCACTCTCTCCTGTTGTCCTTGCAGGAACGACAGTTGTTGGGTACCGGCATTCGTGTCTACTGTGCTACGTACTAAGCTAATTACGTTTACGTGAGCTGGCGAATCAGAATATATCGACTATGACGGAACCTAGGTAGGCAGCTGGTAAGGTAGCATAAACCTATACGGCACAGACGCAGAGCACTGAACAATTGTAGCCTAAGATAACCTTTTGACAGCCGGAAAACCGGAAGAAAATCTTAAATACTTGTCTTTTCATGACGCCATGGACCACAACGATGGGACCGTCTTTCCTTTATAGTAATTGATTCGACAAGCGAAATTCATCATGGCGATGAATCAGCCCCTAGACACGGGAATGGCGAAGTTGAGTGCCAAGTGTCACAATGGATCAGATCGTCGTCTTCTGCTGTGAAAAGAGAGACTTTTGTGTGTCAGCTTTCCTTCCTTATTTGGATAGCTCACGAAAGGCGCGGATGCGTGAAGGAGGAACCCTGGCCACCTGGGAGGCGCTTAAGAGAGCCCAATTTTCCTAGGCTGAGTGAGGCTCACTGATTAATAGCCCTGCCACCCCAGCGATCCATAGCACAACATAATAATCAAGGATCACGAGGCCAGACAAGAGGTCGTTGCGCAATGCGACGTTAATCAATGGTAAGGCACAAGCACTCTGGGTAGGGCTGGGAAAAGCGGGATGTTATGTCCAGTTAAGGCCAAATAAACGTGGAGGTGGGGATAAAATATTGAATTGACCTAAGAAAGAAGGGAGTCATTCCCGTCTTCTGCTACTGGAACTGCAAGGTACCCGAAAAACAGGTTCGCAGGGCAAAGGTCGGTAGTAGGGAAGCTGTGAAATGACAATGTGCCAGTACAAGGGCTTTCCAAGTTCTGGGGACTAATGGATGCCGCCATATCGCAGACTGGAAGATAGTACGTACCATTCAATAAAGACTCTTCGCTACCTTTCTTGTCTTGTCCTCCTCTTTTTTTTTTTTTTTTGTTCTTAGCTCCCCGATCGACCGGGGCTGCCAACCGAAATAAACAAGCATCTAAAGAACGCTGGAAGTCAATTCGGCGAACTGTGTGTGGTATCCGTACATCGTTGGCCGATAAACGCCTCAACCGTCAAATCCACTACGTAGTACAACAACACCAGAGTAGGGTAACATTTGACCCTTTCCCCAGGCCTAGAACTGGACGGAATGGCTCGCCTTCAACCAGACTACCTCCGTACCTTACTTCTAATTAGAGGATGATCAAGGTCGAGCTTTAGTTTTCGGAGATGATCGAGCCGTGCCTTGGCAGGTTTCTGTATCAAAGTTAAGAATTTTGGTCGTCGCCAAGCAAATAAAGTCGAGAGCAGCCACGTAGGGAGCTCTTCGTCCGCTAAAGATCCACTGATGACCAAAATACCGCCCCGGAGCCGAACTAGTATATCGGCCGAGCCGGAGATGATCTTCGCTGGCCCCATAAATCTGCCCCTGATGGTCTCGTTTATTACCTAGGTAGCTCATGCTTTTCCTCCTAGTGATAATTCACAGTTCACTCAAATCATGATCCTCCAGGATCCTTTTCATGCTACGGAGACCGTCGTATTTTTTTACTCCCCTATAGCACGCCGTCACCGACTCTGTTCCAACTCTATCACCCTGGCTGACTGACTCGTAGCGAAGCGATACTCTGCCACCCCCTTCTCACCCAATTCAAATTTAAATCTTTCTCGAATCACCATGGGCCAGGCATCAAGATCTGACATCTAGCTAGTGCAGTGCGCCTCGCCTCGCCCTAGAAGCTTAGTTTGCGAATAAATCGATCCTCTAAGCTGGACAAGCCGACCGCTGGGCTGAGTTTCCCGGCAGATGACGATGAGATGGTCCAAACGTCTGCTGGCGAAACAATATCTTACAGAAAAACAAAATTGAGCCTCATACCTTATCTGAAACGCCGTAAACATCTGGAGTAAACGTATGTATACGGCACCCGTGCTTTCGCCTAAGGTTTACTGGTCGTTAGGGGTGTGTGCAACGAAACCCACCGAGTCAAAGCAACAAATTGACTCCTTAGTTGGTATTACCCATCCTGCCCAAACAGTCGATTTACACGAGTCTTCTTACCAAATGAACTGTAGGTATCGGTAAACAGTTGATTTACAAGGGCTCCATATAGTTGGCTTGCTTTTTATCATTCTTCAAACCTCATTCTGCGATGCACTTGTAAAGATGCACTATGTTCCAAGAATCGTCCTACGAAAAAGAAGAAACTCTTTCCTGTGTCTTTGTAAACCCCCCCGATGATCACTTACATGACTTACCATGTTGAGTGTCGGCCGCCCTCCGACGGGGGTCCAACGTGCCGTTGAAGGAGCGCGGCCCGTCCTGCGCCCCACTGTGACATAAACGGTAGAAACCTTGTGCATGTTCAAAGTATCCACTTCCCAGTGACCGTATCCGCACGTACCAACAGCAACCAAAACATCTCTTTTGTTGACATTCCCACACCCCATCTCAAACCACACTACAATGCCACAATGGTCATAACAGCCTCGCGATACCGGGCACGAAAGCAAAAGGTCTTCTGGTCCGTTTTCCAGGCGGATGTCTCATCGCCCACGCCGCGTTCAACTCCCGTTGCAGCCTTCACCGATCAAGGTGCTGCCTTTGGAGGTCCCCACGCGTCACCTCAGCATGCTCCCCCACCACCACCGCCTCTATTTCATGAGACTCTCCAACATGCCGATGACCAGGTGAGGTGGGATCGAGCATGGCATACTGTCACCTCCAAGATCCAACTACCAACCTCAGTTGCGGTTGAAGATTCCTTCGGCACTTTGCCTCCAGAGTCACAAGACGTTGACTTGGATTTCCGTGATTCCCTAGCTCTGCTTCTCTACCCTGGCCGCTCTTTGCCCCAGGCAGCCCATACAGAAGATATCCTCCTTTGGCACACACATCAAGTTCGCCAGCACTTCATCCATCATGTTATGCCACTGTTGTCTGCGTGTTCCAGTCAGGGTGATCACACACAGGTCTTGGCCTCAAGTGTCTCGACTCTCGAAGCAGCTCACAGACAATACCTTTGGGGCTTGACACTCATAGTCCAAGGCTACGAGGACGACGCATCTGCTAGCTCATCCTTTTCAAAGTTTCGTCGTGATTTACACACCATCATTGGTAACTCTCTCAACCATGGCTCGACGAATGCCCTGACAAGTGTCTTACAGCGACTCATACGTTCTAGTCTTGGTATTGGGAGACGCTATGATGGGATGTTAGAATCACAAGATATTTGTGGTGATACGGCGGCTCGGGGAGAGCTTCTGGGGCTTCTCGAATCTCTTAAGAATGTTGGACTGGTGGGAGAGAGATTTCAAGTGCTCTTCGCCGAAATCATGGATGCCAGCATGGAGGAATTTATCAAGACCTCCTATTCAGGATTCTGGAAAGCGTCTGAACAGTCGTCAACGCCAGACTCAAGTACTCTGACTGGGTGCCTGGGCCATCTTTCAGATTGGGTTGAAAACCAGTACGGCCGCCTTGCTGTTGAGGTGTTCAGTCGTCTTGAAACCCATATTGCCTGGAGCGACGTTGAATGCTGGAAGGAGATCGCAGTAGGTCGCCTTGCTACTTTGCGAATTCAAGAACTATTTGATATCGCTTTGAATTGGCCCGAAAGCCGGGGCGGACTCGAGGATCTTCGTCTAGCTGTTTCTACGCCACAACGCCGTCTTCAATTAACCGACACGTTCTCCCTCGCTCTTCAGAAGCGACTCCTTCACCCTGGACGATCCACCTCCGATATCCTTCAAACGTACATTTCTATGATAAGGACATTTCATGCCCTGGATCATTCCAAGGTTCTCCTTGATCGTGTCGTTCACGCACTACAACTGTACCTGTGCCAGCGGGACGATGCCATCAGGATCGTGGTCACAGGCTTGCTCTCTAACCCGAGTGAGGCCGGTACGGAGGAGGGAAAGGCAAAGCTTGCGGAGTTAGCAGTTTTGCTCAACTCAGCTTCTCAACAGCAACGGCGCCAGGTCGACGACGAGGACCTGGACTGGAACGACATGACCTGGGTGCCCGATCCTGTTGACGCAGGTGTCAACTACAAAAGACCTAAGAACGAGGACGTCATCGGAACTCTGATCAACGCGCTTGGCTCTCAAGAGATTTTTATCAAGGAATTCCAACTTATCATCGCAGAGCGATTGCTTTCCAACCAAGCAAGCTTTACACAAGAGACCAAAGTACTGAGCCTGCTTAAAAAGCGGTTCGGCGACAATGCTTTACAAAATTGCGATGTCATGATGAAGGATATTCAAGACTCAAAAAGAGTCGATGCAGTTCTTGGAAAGAACATTTATCAACCATCGCTTGATCCAGGAGCACCAGCGTATCACTCCAAGATTCTCTCCCGACTCTTCTGGCCAACTTTACCTAAGGACCCTTTCACAGTCCCGCCACCCGTTGCTGCGATGCGGGCCAAATACGAACAAGGGTTTGAGCGACTCAAGACCTCTCGTAAACTCACTTGGTTGGATCAGTTAGGTTCTGCAACTGTCAAACTTGAGTTCGAGGACCGCACTGTCGAGCTTGAATGCAAAACTTACGAGGCTGCTGTGATATACGCGTTCCAGGACGACAGCACTGAAGACAAACCCGGCCCCACAGAACGAACTTTCGATGAGATATGGCAACAGCTCATGATAGACGAGGATCTTCTCGACCTGGCTCTAAAGTTCTGGATCTCCAGGAGAGTGCTCCGTGATGTTGGCAGCCGAACCTATGCTGTCTTGGAGCGTTTGAACGAGGGTGAACAAGCAGGTGATACAGGTGATCCTGGTGAAGCTCAAGAACTTGGCAATGACAGCCGCTCGTCTCCTCGCAAGCCCAAAATCGATCCCAAGGAGCAGGAGCGCCGAACTGTATACTGGCAGTTCATCGTGGGCATGCTGACAAACTCGGCACCAATCATGCCTCTTGGACAGATGTTGATGATGATGAAAATGCTGATTCCTGATGGCTGTTCCTGGACGAATGAGGAGTTGCAGGAGTTTTTGGCAGAAAAGGTGGCGGAGAGTAAATTAGAGCTAACCGGCGGCAAGTATCGCTTGCCGAAAAAATGAGAACAGGCTACTCGAACATGAGCGTCGCTGAGGGTCGAATGTCTGCATCATGGGGTTCGAGCGAAGTGAGTACTGACTGCAGTGTCACCCTCTCAACAAACCAACACGGCGCTGGAGCCCGTCAGCGCATGCTTGCACCACAGCATAAACACTCGGGACCGAGCAAAAGATTGACGAGACGAGACGAATGTTCGATGGCGAATATGTCATGGTTGCTGCTGCCGTATCGGAAGCGAGAGTGATATATTCTTATTCCATCCTCCTCTTGTTCTGTATGTGAATGAGGCCTCGCTTTGCATCGAAACGTGGCAGCAAGAAGACGGAGCCTAGAGGTCACATGTATAACCGGCTCAGCTTAACAGCCTTGGTACTCCGTACACCATCCTTGCTCCTATGTCGTGCCTGGGGAGCGGGTTTATGTACTTTGTTGTTCGTTTGGCTTCTAGCTTCCAGCCGAGACCGGGCAAACAGCCAGAATAGGCAATATGAATCAAGCTGCCTCAAATGAGCGGGCCCTCCGAGTGTTTGCGATCTTCACTGGGGTTTAAGAAGTTTACTAGCCAATAGGGGGGAGGGAGGGGGCAAGAAAACTTGAGACCTTTATCCTAATAAGTGACGAAAGGACTTCGGCAATTTAGTCTAAATTTAGGGGAGTCTTTACTGTGTTTATTTTAATAACCTTTTCTAAAGTCCCATATTTTCTTGCTCCTTAAAGCTAGCAAATTAGGCGTTTGCTTGTGAAGGAAACCGGGAATGTTCTTTACCATCTTCAGAGTTGACTCAGCGCAGATCTGGAATGGCAAAGGCACCAATAGTGCTCTAAGTACTTAGATCCCATGAGTTTTCAAATACCGAGGGACCAGTTGATGCTTCGTTTCGCTTCGTGGGCTAAAGTGGTTGCAGCTATTGGCTCCTCAGAATTTCGATGAAGTTGATGTGTAGATGCGTGAGACTGCGGGGCATCTTGTCGTGCTTCCAAGGTTTCCTCAAGTGCTTAACAACTCAGACAATGGCTCGAAAGGGCAGAGACAAAAGTGTATGATGGATCCATGTCACATTCCTGTCACGGCGATTTCAATGCACCACGAAGATTGAATATTGGTATCTGGTCCAGCCCATCCTCGAAATCCCTTTCCGTGGCCGTATCCGATTTTCCATAAACAACGTTCGCTTCCTTGACTTTATGACACAGCCGTGTAAGACATGTGTAGGTAAGAGCAATGTGCAACAAGCAAGCCTCCGGCGGATGGGATCTCTTGGCTGTGATGATTTACACAGTGGCGGTTTGAAACATGACCACTTCATGGGCTGGAATACTATAGAGGCCTCGGCATAAGGTGGTGCGACTTTTAAATGTTATGTTGTGTTTGTTATTACAGTAGGTATCCGCCCGGCTGTGCCGTCGGGATACGGTATCCTTGGGAACAGTTTGGTTGATACCGAGTCTTAATATTTGTGGTTGATGCAGGAGAAGTCGTAAGAGGAAATAGCTTTATTGGTTATGAAGGACAAACGGCACCCGAATAATTGAGAGTATCCTCATACTGGCCATGTCGTGAAAGACATGACTGTATTCAGACAAATCACTTTTAGCAGATTCGCGTATGCTTATGCAGCTTTCCTTGTTCTCGTTCGTTCGCCAAGTGACGAACCCGGTCGCCGGGCTTGAATAGTTGAGGTAGGACGTTTTGGCTTTTGCTCGAGCGCTGCCAACGTCAGATGAACGCAAGGTTGACGCCGGGGCAGGTCGAGCTAGGTAGTAGTGGCCCTTCTCTAACTACCTTATGGTGGAGGGAGTTTTGGGCTTTTGGGCTTCCTCGCTCAAAGGCCCCTGTCTCTCTAGTCGATGAACGAGCACCTGTTTGTCTTGGCTAATTGGACATGGGCCGTGTTGTGAATCATGAATGGCTCGAGGCACGCGAGGCGACAGCTCACATGATGGATCATGTTTACGCCTGAATCATTACAGCACCAACCAAAGTCGTTCATATTGTATCACCAGAACCTGATAAACCAAGTCAATTATGCATCGGCTAGTACTTTGTAACCGACCATAGCTCGATCATGTTGAGTTTGCTCATTTCCCATTATGCACCCCAAGAATCGTCTTCTGATTTATGTCGAGTCTCAAAAAGTTTTCAGAGTACTCAGAGATACCTCCGTATACAAGACGATTTCCTAAGAGGGGAAGCTTACTAGATGCATTGGCTTTCTAAACGTTGTTATTTTAGACAGGCCTAATCGAACCCCTGGTCAAGACTTTTGTTTATTTTACCTCAGAGAGGGCGTCTCTGCTAGCCATAACTTGGCCCTGATCAGCTAAAACTGGGTGTTTCCGCTGTTACATAAAGTGCTGTATGGGTTGAATCTGTTTCCCAGATGAATCGGATAACAAGTGGAGGGGGCCGGTTCTGTCTTATGAAGTAGTTAGTAGGCTAGGGGTGGAAAGAAAACTCAGGACCTTGATTCTAAGTGATAAAAAAAACTTGGGGTAAATCTGTTGAGAGGGATGTGTATGTATTAACTGTAGCTAACTAAGGTCTTAGGCCAGGTAGTCTAGCTAATATATAAAGTAAGTGCCTTAAGCACCTTTAATACTACCTTTTAGCTAGGCTATAATAGCACTATAAATAAAGCTATTTATAAGATAATAATTGCCCTTTCTTTTATTTTTTTAGTATTTTTTATATTAATAGTACTTATAGATTAAGCTATTAAATAAATTACTTATATAATTAATATATTAATACTTTTATTAATTTATTTACTATTATTTTACTTATTTATATATATTATATATTAAAATAGCTTATTTTTATTTTTTAAATAATTTATTTATATTATAAATTAATATCAAAAAGTTAAAATGTTTCTGCAGCAATATATAAGGTATAGCTAATAGGGTCTTATATAATAAGAGAATATAATATAATGCTTATTTTTAGCATATTATAATACAAGGTGTTATATACTATGCTAAAATACAATAACCTTAAAATCAAGTCTTAAGGTTATACGGCGCTGCTGCCTTGAACCTTATGATCATTGGATCAGGTCGCAAGGCAACGCAGTGCAGTATGGGGAACACAAATTGAGGGTAAATACAGCTAATTAACACTTAGGATTTAGAGTTTATATGTAATAGAATTACCTAAAAAATTCTATAAAGTTAATTATATAAGATAAAAAAAATTCTATATATAAGAAAGAGTTTATAACTAAAAGTTAAAGAGTTCTTTAGTAGGTAAAATAAAGCTGTAATTAATTAAATAGAATTTACCTAACTAAGCATATTTGCTCTGTAAAATGATAACTAATGCTAAGGCAATAAACAGTAGTATTAACAGTAATTTAATAAAGGTTTAATATCTTATACTTCTCTTTTAGTTTTAAGATATATTTTCTTATTTTAAATATATATATAAAGAGGTATTTAAAGATCTTAAAATATATTATTATTAAATTAGTATTTCTTTTATAGAGTTTTTATATTATAAAAGTCCTAAGTGTTAATTAGCTGTATTTACCCTCAATTTGTGTTCCTCATACTGCACTGCGTTGCCTTGCGACCTGATCCAATCTATTACTAACCCTTCAGTTGGATCATAAGGTTGAAGGCAGCAGCGCCATATGACCTTAAGACTTAATTTTAAGGTTATTATATTTTTTAGCATAGTATATAATGCTTTATATTATAATATGCTAAAAATAAGCATTATATTATATTATCTTATTATATAAGACCCTATTAGCTATATCTTATATATTGCTGCAAAGACATTTTAACTTTTTAATATTATAAAAGTTATATTAGGCTTTATGCTTATTAATAAGAAGTTTAAACTTTCTATTTATTATAGCTATTTTTTAACTTTTATTATTAATTTTTAGTTTTTTTAATTTATAAGTATTTTAATCTTTAATAGCTATAGTATTTTAATAGTATTAGTTAGTTTACTATTAAATCTTTTTAGTATCTTCTTAATATACTTCTTTTAATAAATATAAATATAATATTTCTTTTTTATAATTATTAAGATAACTTTAAGGGATAGATAGATTAGAAAAGGTTAAAGTTATAGGGGAGTTATAGACTCTATTAGTTAGGCTTTTTAAAGCTCTTTAGCTAGTTAGGTAATATATTTATTATAATTAGAGTTACTTAAGATTTTTTTTTTTTATAGCCTTAACCCAGTAACAACCAATAAATAGGACCCAGGTATTCCAATAACAGCCACAAAAGTATCAACCATAAAGTCTCTAGCCAGACTAAAATCTCAATAAACTTAATCAATAAGGTTAAAACGAAGCCGTAGTCAATTGAACAGAATTCGCCTGACTAAGCACATTCGCCCCGTGAAATGATAACTGATGCCAAGGCAACAAACAGTAGTATTAACAGTAATTCAACAAAGTGAGTTACTTAAGATACTATAGCCTAAAGGTAACCTTATTAATTAAGTTTATTAAGATTTTAGACTAGCTAGAGACTTTATAGTTAATACTTTTATAGCTATTATTAGAATACCTAGGTTCTATTTATTAGTTATTACTAGGTTAAGGCTATAAAATATTATTTAATATAGTAATTTAAAATTATAGTAATTATAAGAAATAAGTATATAAATATAATATATATAACTGCTATATATAACTGCTATATATAAATTAATAGTATTATAATTTTCTTTCTTTTAATTCTCTTTTATAACTTAATAGACTTTTATTTTCTATTTATACTAATAGTATATTAATATTTAGCTAGTCTTTATAATTATAAACTAGTTATATACTATATAGTGTAATTAATTCTACTCTTTATTATTATTAATGCTAATAGTCTTTAACTTTAAGCTTTTAAACTTATATAAAACTTAATATATTTTTCCTTTAATAAAACCTTATAATTACCTCTTTTTTATTTTAGATTTTATATTATAGTAATTATAATTTAGTTTTCTTTAATACTTACTAAACCTAATTCTAAATAGCCTTAAACTACTTATTATATATATTATTATATATATTATTATAAAAGGTATTAATAAATACTAGCTCTTTATAATATATATATATCTTTTTAAGTAATTTCTCTTTTAACTTATTTAGTTCTTTTAGCTTCTTAATAAGAAAAGCCTTTTTAATAAAAAGATTTTAATTATAAAGGTAATATATAAGTAAAAGAATATTATAATTAAAAGCTATTAGCTTTATATAGTTAATATTATTTATTTCTTTTTAAATATATATAACTTCTATTACCTTATTATATAATTTTTTTTTAATTACTATTAGCTCTATATAAGGCTATTAAGCTTTTAACTTTTTAATTAAAGGCTTAAATAATAAGGCCTCTATAGTAAGCTAGAATTATAGAAGTTAAAATTAAAGAAGGTTTATCTGCCTCTATAGTGTAATTACTACCTTAATTAAGCAGTATAAATACTGCCCCTTAGTAGCTATATTAACCTTCTTCCTTTATCCTAGCTAAAAGATCTTTAATTAACCCTTATAATATATTAAGCCTAGTATGCCTATTATAAAGTATATTCTCTAACTTAAGTACTTATTAGTTACAGTTACTAATATTAATTATAGCTACTAATATAATGCCTATATATAAGAGCCTAGAGCCTAATTAGAGCTATTATATAACTAATTATAATTTTATTAATATAATTAAATTAGTATTAAGTTAAACTAAAAGGAAAGATTACTATAAGATTTATATAATAGCTATAGCTATTATAAAGAACTTCTTATTAAGAAGCCTATTTAGCTTAATTAAGATAGCTATTTTTAATTACATTTTAATTAATTTAATTAATTATATAAATCTAGCTTACTTAAGTTATTATATTTATTTAGTTTAGCTAGCTAGAAAGCTATTTAAATTAAAAAAGCTAAAAAGGGCTATAAGAAAAGGCTTATCTTTTAATATAAAAGGGATAGCTTTCCTTACTATATTAATAAGTCTATTAGCCTTATATAAAGAGTAGCTTAAGAATGTAATTATAAAGGCTAAATATATATGCTATATACTCTTATTTATATATAATTAAGGATAAAGGCGGGGTAATAGTAGGGTTTAAAGGTTTAAAGGAATTAGATTAACTTTTATATAAGTTAGTTAATAAAAGTTAAATTAACCTGAAATTAATAATAACTCTATTAATTAAATGTATATACTAAGGCATATAACTAATTAACCTTGCTATTTAAGAACTGCAAATAAAGTAAAATTAATAAAGAAATAGTAGTTTAAACTAGGAATAATTAATTATAATCTTTTTTATTAATAATAGCTTAATTAATCTTATACTTTATATTATAGCTTTTTATTAAATAAGGCTTACTAGAATTAAGCTTATTAAAATTAAACTATAAGCTTCTTTTAAGTATTATAATAGTTTAAATATAAAGTTATTAGCAGTTATAATTAAAAGTTAAATTAAATAACTTACTATTAAAGTATATTAAATAATTTAAGTATAATATATTATAAGGATTAAGAGAGTAGTATTTAAAGTAAATTATAAAAGAAAGATTTAGCCTAGCTAAAAAGCAAAACTCTTTAGCTAGCTTAAATTTAATTAAATTTAAGTTATAATTAAAATAGCTAATTTAATAATATTAACTTAATAAAGCTTTACTACTTAAGAGATAAATAATATTTAAATTATAATAAACTTTAAAGATACTTAAATATCTTTTAAGGCTAATACATAAACTTAAAAAAATAAAAGAAAATTAATAAGCTTTTATATATTAGTCTTTTCCTTTTAGGCTTTTAATATTATATATTTATTTTTTTACTGTTAATACTACTGTTTATTGCTTTAGTATTAGTTATTATTTTATAAAATAAATATACTTAGTTAAGTAAATTCTATTTAATTAACTATAGCTTTATTTTACCTACTAAAAGACTCTTTAACTTTTAATTATAAACTTTTTCTTATTTTATAGCTTTAACCTAGTAATAACTAATAAATAGGACCTAGATATTCTAATAAGCTATAAAAGTATTAATAATAAAGTCTCTAGCTAGACTAAAGTCTTAATAAACTTAATTAATAAGATTACCTTTAGGCTATAGCATCTTAAGTAACTCTAATTATAATAAATATATTACTTAACTAGCTAAAAAGCTTTAAAAAGCCTAACTAATAGGGTCTATAACTCCTTTATAACTTTAACCTTTTCTAATCTATCTATCCTTAAAGTTATCTTAATAATTATAGAACTATTAAGAAACCAACTAAGCCTCTATTAGATGCAAGTTCTTTACCCTAATATAAGATTAATAATACTAACTTTAATTATAATTAAGATATTAAACTTACTTAATGCATAACTAGTAGGCATTAATTAACTATACCTATAGCCTATCTTAACTAGCTATAACTACCTCTAAAACATCTATAATAGCAATATTATTACCCTATAAATAAATATATACTAAGGGGTAAAAATTAGAATAAAAAGGGAAGCTAGTTAGTTATTAGCAATTAGCTATAATTAGCAGATAGATAACTAGTTATAAAAGCTAGTTATCTTTAAGTATAAGCTCCTCTACTGCTTAACTAGAAGCTTCTACTATAGAAGGTAGCTTAATAGGGAGGTATAGAGGCTAAGCACTCTAGATACAATAGATCTATACCTTAGCAGGCTAAAGACTAAGTATAGCCTCTAGATCTCTAGCATTATCACGCTTGCAGGCATGGTTACTGCTAATCTATAAGTAGGTGTATGCAATGGAATTACCTAGAAAATTCTATAAAGTTAATTGTATAGGATAAAAAAAATTCTATATATAAGAAAGAGTTTATACTTAAAAGTTAAAGAGTCCTTTAGCAGGTAAAATAAAGCTATAGTTAATTAAATAGAATTTACTTAACTAAGCATATTTACCCTATAAAATAATAACTAATACTAAGATAATAAACAGTAGTATTAACAGTAATTTAATAAAGAAACTTTTTCTTATATATAGAATTTTTTTTATCTTATAGTAGTAATTAACTTTATAGAATTTTTTAAGTAATTCTATTATATATAAACTCTAAATATTACTTATAATAGTTTTTTATTTATAAGTTAATAAAAAGATATTATATAAATATAATAATACTTATAATCTAATAGTAAAACTAATTAATCTTTAATTAATAAAAGTACTATTTCATTTTATTTAAAAAGTAAGTATTTCTTAAATACTATATCTCTTCTTTAAGCTATCTACTATAATTAAAGTTCTTAAGTAAGTAATAAAAGATATTATACTTAAAGATAACTAGGTTAAGCAGCTAGTTATCTATTTAATAATTATAGCTAATTACTAATACCTACCTAGCTTCCTCTTATAGCTCTTTTCTAGCTATATTAGCTATTTACTAAAGAAATATAATATCTTTATTATAAACTATTTAATAGTTATTATAGCTAGCTAGAGAAGGTTATATATACTATTAGTAAATAGTTTCTAGTTAAGAGTTATTTAAGTTTAATATTTTAATTATAATTAAGGTTAATATTATTAATTAAATAAAGTAGTTAAAGTAAAGAACTTATAGATAATTTAAGCT
The DNA here is from genome assembly GCA_013183765.1 of Fusarium xylarioides. Taxonomy (NCBI): domain Eukaryota; kingdom Fungi; phylum Ascomycota; class Sordariomycetes; order Hypocreales; family Nectriaceae; genus Fusarium; species Fusarium xylarioides. The sequence continues at coordinate 50,349 of SRZU01000139.1, forward strand.
TAATTAATTCTTAATAATTTTATAATTATTAAAATAACTTTAAGAGATAAATAGATTAAAAAAGATTAAAGTTATAAGAGAGTTATAAATTTAATTAGGCTTTTTAAAGCTTTTTAGCTAGTTAAATAATATATTTATTATAATTAAAGTTACTTAAGATACTATAGCCTAAAGGTAACCTTATTAATTAAGTTTATTGAGATTTCAGTCTGGCCAGAGACTTTATGGTTGATACTTTTGTGGCTGTTATTGGAATACCTAGGTCCCATTTATTGGTCGTTACTGGGTTAAGGCTATAAAAAAATTAATTAAGTTTATTAAGACTTTAGTTTAGCTAGAGACTTTATTATTAATACTTTTATAGCTTATTAAAATACCTAGGTCTTATTTATTAGTTATTACTAGGTTAAAGCTATAAATATATATATATATATATATATTTTTTTTTATTAAAGACTTTTATTTAATCTTTTTAATTTATAAGTATTAAAGTCTTCTTATTAATAAAGCTATTATATTACTTTTATTTAATTAAAAACTAAAGTATTTTATTTTTTAAGTTTATATATTAGCCTTAAAAGATATTTAAGTATCTTTAAAGTCTATTATAATTTAAATATTACTTATCTTCTAGATAATAAAGCTTTATTAAGTTAATATTATTAAGTTAATTATTTTAATTATAGCTTAAACTTAATTGCATTTAAGCTAACTAAAGAGCTTTACTTTTTAGCTAGGCTAGATCTTTCTCTTATAACTTACTTTAAATACTACTCTCTTAAGCTCTATAGTATACTATACTTAAATTATTTAATATATAGTAAGTTATTTAATTTAACTTTTAATTATAACTGCTAATAACCTTATAGCTAAACTATTATAATGCTTATTATTAGAAAAAGCTTATAATTTAATTTTAATAAGCTTAATTCTAGTAAGCTTTATTTAATAAAAGGCTATAATATAAAGTATAAGATTAATTAATTTTATAGCCTTAACCTAGTAATAACTAATAAATAAAACTTAAGTATTTTAATAATAGCTATAAAAGTATTAACTATAAAATTTCTAGCTAAACTAAAATCTTAATAAACTTAATTAATAAGATTACTTTTAAGCTATAGTATCTTAAGTAACTTTAATTATAATAAATATATTATTTAACTAGTTAAAAAGCTATAAAAAGCTTAATTAATAGGATTTATAACTTTCCTATAACTTTAACCTTTTTTAATCTATTTATCCTTTAAAGTTATCTTAATAATTATAAAATTATTAAAAAACTAGCTAAGCTTAAATTATTTATAAGTTCTTTACTTTAATTATATTAAATTAATAAGGCTAATTTTAATTATAGTTAAGATATTAAACTTAAGTAATTAGCAGCTAGTAACTACTATCTATTAATAGTATATATAACCCTTCTCTACTTATTATAAATACTACTAAAAGGTTTATAATAGAGATATTATAGCCTTTTAGCAGTAAGTAGCTTATAAGGTAATATAAAAAGAAGCTATATAAATAAAAGCAATTAGCTATAATAGTTAAATAAATAACTAGCTATTTAGCTTAATTATCTTTAAGTATAATATCCTTTACTGCTTACTTAAGAACTTTTATTATAGTAGGTAGCTTTAAGAAGAGATATAGCACTTAATAGATACTTAATTTATAGGTAAAGCTAAATAGTACTTTTATAAATTAAAAAATACCTTTTAGCTTAAATATTAAATTATAAGTATTATTATACTTATAATAATAATTTCTATTAATTTATAGCTAGAAGATTATTATAAGTAGTATTTAAAGTTTATATATAATAAAATGAATTACTTAGAAAATTCTATAAAGTTAATTATATAAAATAAAAAAAATTCTATATATAAGAAAGAGTTTATAACTAAAAGTTAAAGAGTCTTTTAGTAGGTAAAATAAGGCTATAGTTAATTAAATAGAATTTACTTAATTAAGTATATTTACCTTATAAAATAATAACTAATATTAAGGCAATAAATAGTAATATTAATAGTAATTTAATAAAGTTATAAATTTTATACTATTTAAATTATTAAAAGCTTATAATTTAATATTATAGGTAATTTTTAGCTTTTTAGCTTAAATAGCTATATAATTAAAGCTATTATAAAATAAGGTAAAATAAGAAATTAGTGTAATTAGCATTAGGTTTTTAAAGGATTAATTTACTTTACTTCTTCTTTATATTTAAAGTTTAATTTTACTTTTTTTATATTTTTTTATATTTTTTAGTTATACTAAGGTAATATAGCTTTAAAATTTATATAAAGTAACTGCTTTAATATATAACCTTTAATAGTTTAACTTAAGGTATAAAATATACTTATTTATAAATATTTATAAGTTAATTTAAAAGTTTAATTAATTATAATCTTATTTTCTAATAAATTAAAGTATAATTAGCCTTTATAATAATAGTTTTTAGTGTTTTTAGAAGATGTAGAGATACTTTAAGTATTTAATTTTTTCTTTTAAGGGTTTTCTAGTAGTATAGCCTCTATAATAGGGTATTTTTACCTTTTAAATTAATTAATAATAGCTAAAATCCCTCTAATTGTATAGCAGATATATATGTAAGGGGCTTATAACCTGTTAAGAGGGATGTATATATATTAACTGTAGCTAACTAAGGTCTTAGGCCGGGTAGTCCGGCTGATATACAAGGTAGGTGCCTTAGGCACCTTCAACAAAATCAGCCTAAGTTTAGGATATCTTTACTAAGCTTAGGATACCCTACCTATATTAAGGTCTGATGTTTTTCTGCTCCCCGAGGGTAGGTACCTACCTACTCTGTACCTTAGGTATGGAAGAATTCCAGGAAACACTCACAGTGGAGCTGGTTTGATAACCCATTTGTTGAGCTGTAAACAGCAAAACGCTCTCTGATTGGTCAGATTGAACCCACTGCGCGATTTCCGTAGCTTGATAAGGTCAAACCGACCGCCACCTTCAATTGAAGAAAACAAGGCTCTTTCAATCAAAGCTGAAATGCTCGTTGTAACTAATCTACGCTTTGTACAACACCATTGAATCAGGTGGCCCCAACCTACTAGAGGTAATCAAGTTGACAGTGAACATGCATGGATACCAGGCCTGGTCAATAAATAGTCCAATATGGAGGAAGGTCTCTCATGTAAGTCTCATATTCTATGTGCTACATTATATGCACTTTGTTTGAACATTTCATTCCCCTCAACAGAAAGGCCATGAAATGTTAGCAATTCCTTGCTCTGTGTCCTGGTTGATCGATAATGGGTTGTGCCCGCTTGGGTTTGGGCGGGCTGGCTGATGATGGATGGGCTTGAATTCATCCCTACCATGCGCATGCAGCTGATGACTGGACTTTGTCTACGCATGACCATGGCCACGACCATGACCATGACTCTTTTGGCGAACTGTGTTTTTTTAGAAGTGGAGGCACCCATGGTCGGGTGTTTTGGCACGCCGCAGAGTTTGACTTTGTTTGTCCAGAGCAGCATGAGGAGCTGGTTTCCTACGTCTGGTGTAATGTTGACGCGGCTGATGATGGCCTGTGTTCGTCCCATTGCCTGGGGTTTCTATGTTGCTATACTTGTCATCTTCACTGCGACATCATTTCCTTGCTAGACCTCCAATTTTGTTGTCGCCTTTGGCATCGTCGATAAGAGCCTCCCGATGATCCATTCTTCGCCCAGTGCGCATATCATAAACCACACAAATTCCACCATTCACCCACCTGCCTATCAATCCCGTGTTGATAGCCTTTCTACGGATACAACCAAGGGCCTCCGCTGGTCGGAAGCTTCCTTGATGGTCACGGTCAACCTTTTGCTCTCCACCTGCTGCCGAACACGGAAGGCCGGTCGGCACATTGATGGATTCAAGTATCATATCCGTCCTTAATGAGCTGCAATTGCGACTGCGACTGTAGTAACGACACTGACTCGAATGCCACATTTCGTACAGACCATCCCCTTGGGTGTTTCTCCCTGCTCAGAGCTGGAGGAACACAACACGCCCAAGCCGTCCATTCTCGCTTTTGTTTGTCCACCGTATCGTATCATCTAGCTTGGCTTAACTCAATTGACTTGGTTCAACACAAAGAAGGCACTCTTGCACTTGCAGGCCCTTCTGAAGGTCTTTATTAGCCACCATTTTATTCCACGCCCCCGTCATCTAGATCTGACCTAGGTACCTATGCATAGGTAGTCCGTTTTCATTTTATTCGCTGGCAGTCTATACTACCTTACCCAAACGCCTCCTGCGCTTCCACCACTGGAGTCCGCGTCCACTGGTGCTCACCCAGGCCAAGCCTCAGGTGAGCACTCACTTCCAATATCTTACTTACATTGCCCAACCTGCATTGCATTGTCCACGACATCCACCAGTGATTTCGCGACCGTCGCCTCTTCCGCAAAGCAAGGCGGTAGACAAACGAGAGCAGGGTCTTTCCATATTTCAATGAAACTATCGTATCTAACCGCGAACGTAAGACTCTACCTCATGTCCTAAACAGGCCCAGCCAACAGCCCAGTCTTTGAACCGAGACGAGCGAGAGCCTAAGTTAGCCCAGACAGTAGGAGTCAGATCGTGCAAGAGACGACAAAGCCTTCGAGTTAACGTTGACTGTCGCCCTTCCGTGTTGCACCTTCCATTTAGTAGCTTGCCTAGGCAGGTAGCTCTGCGACCTATTGATTTCACTCTCAGCCAGCCTGTCCCTGCAACCCACAGCATCATCACCACCCGTCTACCGCCTGGCCCCAGGGAGTCTGGTCTGGTCTCATTCGTACAAGCCGTGGCATTCGTTTTATTCTTTGCATTTCTTTCTCTTGTCTCTCACTTGGTCTCTGTCCCCCGCACCGTTTTGTTCTCCTCCTCTCTGTGTCTCTCTCTCCCTCGTCTCTTCAGTCTTCTTTCTTCCAATCCTCCCCGCATCTCCCTCTTCCCATCGACTTCTCGTAGATTCAACGCCGTCCGCTCACACCCCGCCTCATCCTCGTCGCAGAACGCCGCCGCTAGAGCTGAAACTACGTCGTCATCGGCGTTATCGCAAATATCCGATAACGAACGACTGCCCCTCATCATCATACTTATTCGCCCGTGGCTGCTCTCCTCTACCGCCCCACGACTGCTTGCCTCCCCTTCTGACGCTCTACTCTGCTCTCAATCTCCCATCTGCCTCGGGGCCCGGAGAGCTTTGAACTCATGACCACAACCTATCTGCGTTCCCCGATTACCGTTTTGTGATTGCAGCGTGCTACCGATAGTCCTAGTCCAGCACATATAATACGAATACACATTTCACTCATCTTCTACGTGGAGCCCTTGTGCAATCAGCATCCGTCAACGTTCTTCCCACCCTCTTCGTGCTATTCGAAATCCCGGAGCTGCCTTCACGATCGTGCTCGCTATATCGAGTTCCAGTGAGCTGCAGCTGGACTTGTGTCTGCGCAGCTCCATTGGTTGTAAGCCAGATTGGGCCAATACCATTTTCAAGCCGTTTGCCTATAATGGATCCTATGGATTTCATGCTATCAAGCAACCACCGGGCTTCCGGCCATTATGACCCTGTGCATTCTGCCTCAAACCATTGGGCACCACATTCTCAGACACAGAACTTACCTGCGTATCCATGGCACGCCCAAACCCCAAGCTTACCTCACATCTACTCACATCCCTATGCCATGCCGCCGCACAGCTCTGTTCCAGATCCGTATGGGCATCATGCAGCTATGTTACCACCAATGTTAGGCATGCCGTCTCCGGGCCCGTTTGCAGGTAGCATGCCTGGGCCAGTATCGCCACGGCCAAATGGCCGTGCTCATGCGTATCGCAACAGTATGCCGGCTGCCGTTGCTCCAATACCTTCTGGCACTGGTAGCTACAATCATGATGCAGCATTCGCAAACCAAATTCCTGCCAACAGACCTTCAGATTTTCAGCCACCGGGACTCGGTCTAGGCATGCCTCCCCTCGGAGCCGGCCACCAGGAAGTTAATTCACTACACCGTTCGGCATATGTCCATGGCGACTCAAGCGCCAATGGCATCAATCATAGCAACACTGGTTACTTTCCACAGTTTCTCCCAGCCCCGCTACCCCCTCAAACTTACATCCCAGCATCGACAAGAAGAGGCCACTTCACTTCTGCATCGTCGTCTTCCAGGCCATTCGGTGGTCTTCCCTCTCCAACCAGTAAGTCTCTCCAAGTAGCGCTGCCCTGCTCGACAAACCCTTCCAGTCTCGCAGGCTAGTGTATTTGTGAATCATTTGTTGGTTCGTGCGATGTTGTTGACTCAGTATGTTCCCAAAAGCTAATACTTACATTCTTTAGGGCCTCCTCCTTCGTCATCTGGGTTTCGTCGATCTCACCCCCGACAACGCAGGCGCATAATGTCGACGGAGTCCGGACACGACGACAACGAGGATGACGGGTATCATGGCCAACATGAGCATGTCCTCTACAGTCCGAATGTTTCCGAGTCATCACCAGAGGTGGAGGAGGCCTTGATCCGACAGATGCAATTTGTCAGAGGCTCTTTGACGACCAAGATGGTGGCTTCCCAGCTGACGCTCCAGTCACTCGTGAGCGTCAAGCTTGAGGAGTTAGCTGAGACAGACCGAAGTACGACATTCCTTCCCATCGAAATCAATTCAAGCTAACGTGTTCCAGGTTGTGTAATTTGCTATAACGAATATGGCGTTAATACTCCAGAAGGTATTAAAGAGGCTCCCCTCCGTCTACCGAAATGTGGACATGTTTTTGGCGACCACTGCATCAAGAAGTGGTTCGAGGATTCGGATAGCTGCCCATACTGTCGAGACAGACTGCATTCAGAGCCTAAGGCACAGACAAATTCGTCCGCCACCGCGTTCCTGAGCTTCATGAGAAATAGAGGCGCGAGCATTCATCCAGTGTGAGTTAAAAATGAAAGAAGGGGGAACACGAATACCTCGTCCGCTTGATCAATCAACTTACTTGGGCAATAGGATGGCAGCGAGTGGTCCACATGATGAGGTTCTGGCACGGGCAATCATGGCCACGTATGGAGCCGCAGACCCACTGAACAATGGCTCGCCTCGATATTTTGCACAAGCACCCGGAGAAGGAAGGCCGCCGCCTAGAGAAGGTGTTGAACACCAGCACCGTCGACTTCGAACCCGGTACGGCAGCTCATCCACGCGTGACAGCTTGGCCTTGCCCGAAAATCGCAGCCAGCCAACGTCTACATCCTCACAGCCTGTAACGGCTGGTTCTAGTCTATCAGCCATACCGCAACAAACCGAACGTCCCCTCACAGAGAGACAGATACAAGAGTGGACAGGTGTACCCACCCAGAACGCAAGCGACGGGTCGACGACGGTCCGGGGTCACAACGCTGAAACCGAATCATCGACTGGAGCGACGCCAGTAATCTTGCCAATCTCACCTTTATATGCAACACAGGAGGATGAAGCTCAGCACTCGAACCTCAGGACTCTTCGGAACCCATTACAAACACAGACGAGTTCCCCATTTGAGGGTCTGGGGAACAACGAAGCGGCACCGGATATGACATATCACGGCAACCGCAATTGGTGATGTGCCATTTTGTGACATGATCTTGACTTTATCTCCCGAAAGAATTGGAAGAAAGGGTGGCGGGACAAAGAACGATGGAGAACAGATGCGTTTGCGATAACGTAGTCGGCCGCGCAAAGGCTATTGGCTCCTTGGAGTACGCGATCGCAGTCGCAGCACAATAGGTGGACTTTTGATGAAATTCGGGACTCGCATAATACATGAGGTCAGATGCCTTTTGGCACGGGTTGGCGTTGAGTATGATGATATGGTCATGGTTGAAAACGCACCAGATCAAGGGATTTTTGGTATGTTTCTGGTTGATACCACCAATGATTGATTAAGAGGGAAGAGTTTTGATGGAACACATGCAAAAAGACTGAATTGTTCACTACTCCGTATCCAGCCATCAACAGATAGGCAACCTATCACTGTAGCGGAATTAGCGATAATATCGAATGAAATACTTTCCATAGCAAGCATAGTAAGGGCTGTACTATGATACGTTCCCAAAGGCCCTTGCTCAGTTTATGGAGCCAAGAATGCCTGCTGATCTCCTCGATCGGATTTCCATTGAAACGTCCAGCTCCGCAACTTATACTAGAATGGAACTAGCGCCTTGATGTCTCCGCATTAAGAGTTGGTCGGTCGGAGTTTTTGTTGCATCGATGATGCCGTTGGAACGGTGCAATGTTGATGACCGACTCGGACCGTGTGATGCGTCCGTCTATTATATCTCTGACGATTCGAGTATCTCATGGAGCCTTGGATGTTTAGACCTCCCCACTACGCTGAAGATAGACGAATCGCTTATAAGACCATTCCCTGTCACTGTACCCCTTGAGACGCGCAACTGTCGCCATTGCATGTGTTTGCATACGTTCAACCCAATTTTCATAATCTGGCCTCTTGAATTTTCTCCTTTTCTCTTCATTGTCATCTAAACACGAATATCATGGGGCTACCATGGGAGCGTATCACAGCCACTGCTGCTATAGGTACCTTATCGATCGCATGGGCACAGAACAACTGGGTGAGACTTCAGCTCTTAGGACGCTTCACAGAGCTTTGGATTGCGAACCTTGCTATCTGGGGCGTCTGGACAGTATGGATATATCCTTTATTTGTGTCTCCCTTGAGACATCTTCCTGGACCTTCCGGGAACCATTGGTTCATGGGTCAAGCGCAGAAAATCATGGCCGAACCCTCAGGTGTTCCAATGCGAGAATGGTTCGTGGGCGTATTTCTTGTGTCGAATTCGAGATGACGGAAACCCTACTAATCAGCAATTGCGTTTAGGGCTTCTAAGATTCCCAACGATGGTCTACTCTGCTATCGTGGGTTTTTCAATCAAGAGAGAGTGATGGTCTGCTCACCCAAAGCCTTGGCTGAGGTACTTAGTACCAACAGTTATGCCTTCCCGAAGCCCTCTCATTTTCGATGGTCCATTGGTCGTATTCTTGGAATCGGCATCTTACTTGCGGAGGGGGAGGAGCACAAGATGCAGCGCCGCAGCTTGACACCTGCATTCGCCTTTCGTCACATCAAGAATTTATACCCAGTCTTCTGGAGTAAGGCCAGGGAAGTGACACGCACCATGATGGCAGAGTTCGGTGGGGAGGGAGAGGTCCATGTCGAAATATCTAGTTGGGCATCACGAGCCACACTCGATATTATTGGTCTCGCTGGGATGGGTCGGGACTTTGGCGCCATTCAAGACCCCCAAAACACTCTCGCTCAAACATACAAACAGATATTCAAGCCTTCGCGCCAGGCTCAGGTCCTCGCTTTCATTGGCATGATTATTCCCATGCAATTCATCACAAAGCTACCTTTCCGTCGAAACGAGGATATTGCTAAGGCGGCCACCGATATCCGGGCGGTCTGTCGAGATCTTATCCGTGAGAAGAAGGCTAAAATTGCTAATAAGGAGCAAGCCGATGTTGATATACTATCGGTTGCTCTTGAAAGTGGTGGTTTCACCGACGAAAACCTGGTTGACCAACTCATGACATTCCTCGCTGCAGGGCATGAGACAACAGCATCGGCGATGACCTGGGCAATATATATGCTCTCGAAGGATTCCGATATTCAGAGCAGGCTACGGGACGAAGTACGCGAACATCTTCCCTCTGTGGATTCGGACGTCAATATCACCAGTCTCGACATAGATCGCATGCCATACTTGAATGCAGTCTGCAGCGAGGTTCTACGATACTATGCCCCTGTCCCGTTGACAATGCGCGATGCCGCCTACGATACCACCATTCTCGGTCATTTAATCCCCCGCGGCACACGTGTTGTCATTGTACCGTGGGCTACTCATTTTGATACTGAGCTCTGGGGCCAGGATGCGGGTCAATTCAAGCCAGAGCGGTGGCTCCCATCGGGTGGAGATAGTGGTTCCGCTGACCGCAAAGCGGCGAGTGGCGGAGCGAGCAGCAACTACGCGTTCCTGACTTTCTTGCATGGCCCACGGAGTTGCATTGGATCCAGTTTCGCAAGAGCAGAGTTCGCATGTTTGTTAGCGGCATGGATTGGTCGCTTTGAGTTCACCCTTGCGAACCCTGAGGAGATGGACGAGAAGAAAGTGGAAATTCGGGGCGGTATAACGGCCCGGCCCGCGAAAGGTATGCATGTCAAGATCAAAACAGTGAGCGGCTACTGATATGATACGGGTCTATTTGGTTGGCGATTATGGGTCAGAAATTTGGCTTACAGTATAAAGCTTGATTTACATTTACATGATATTATGCTACATAGGCGATATTGCGTGACATGGTGTGTGTAGGTCGGGAGGTGGTGTGTCGATGCAACTATCGAGCCGTTCATTCACGTTGGAGCTAACGGGTAGGGATGGAACGGCTCGCTGATACACTGTTATACATACAAACATTCCTAGCAAATCCTTGTTAGTTCTACCTACTAGCTTGTAGAAAATGAGACCTTGCTCACCCATAGACATCATTGTCCAATGAGGTAGAGTTGCGATACGAGGCCACAACTGTAAGACAATATAGACAATCAACAAAAGAGATCCTTACTTTTCGATACTGTACAGGGTAGGCTCCACCTCGTAGCCTGTAAGAACCTGTGTGACTGCATATGACTGCCAGCTGGCAATGGATCTACGATGTGGATATTACGACGGCGCTAGTCAATGTGTGGCGGCCTGAATGAGGTATCTAGATTGTCGAAGCACTTTAATTAAAGCCAAACGCCCACGATATCAGGCCAAGTGTGACAAACCTAGAAGTTGTCTCTTGCAACATACCCATTTAGATCCGGTAACACTCGCCTAACCATCAAGTGTATGCACAAGTCAAGATTTGAGAATTTGCGGCCACGCCTCCCACAGCAAATGGCTCATCGCCCAGCCCAGAAGGCCAGATCAAATCTAAGACCCGCAACAATCCCCACCTATTCTATTTCAGCTTGACCAACGACGTGCGACCCCAGCCACCGCCTGTTTTGCGGGCCGCGGCGGACGGGCCCCATGAAAGCTGGCAACGAGCTCCCGAAAACAAAACACCATCAAAACATCACATTCAAGAACCCCTTCGACGAATCTCGCAACGCTGGTAGACCGTAAACCGGCACAATGCAGCGAGAAAATCGTTCTCGGGACCCCGAGGGCTCTCGCCGCCGGTGGTACGAGTCTCGCGACCGCGACCCGAGAGATCAGGGAGATTCGCATCAGCAATCATCGCTGCCATCGCAACAACAATCACAACATCCCCAACAACCAATCCCGCAAATGTATCAACAACACTCTCAGCAACGAGCATATGACCCTCAACGTTATGAACAGTCCCCTATGTATCAACAGTCACCGCAGTATCCGCAATTTCCACCACGTCCCCAGCAATATCAACAATCGCAACGCTACTCCAGCGCGCCGCCTCAGCCGGTGCCGGGATATAATAACTCTTATGAACCACAGCATAATCCACAACGACCACAGACACCTTCCAGTGTTTTCTCGTCCTCAAGTGACACATCGACATCACTATTAGATATCTCCCGATACAAGGACACGAAACAGTTTGGTGGTGTTTTTGGCACTTTTTTCAAGGCGCCTTCGGACCGGGTCAAACAGCGTCTCCACAGAAAGAAGAAACAGAAGCGTCGCGTGCTTTACTTTGGCAACTCATCATCATCATCTGTGAACTCTGACCTAGCCTACGGACAGGGATACGTCCGGCAACCAAAAAGCCGTACACTGAGCCCCCGAAGCCAAAGCCGTGCCTCTGGCCAAGGCTATGCCTTTTCTCCAGGTCATGGTCCAATTCAAGGACATCGACGGCGCAGCTCAGGGGAGTCTGATCGCGCATCGCGACCCACGCCTCGGAAGAAGACCGCCGATGAAGAGATAATGGCCCTTGGCCAGCAACTCTCTGACTTAGCGCGGCGGTCCAAGGAAGACGAGCAACGCCTATCCAGCCGAGGATCAGGTAAGGGTAAGGCAGCTGCTCTGGGACTTGCAGCCGGCGCAGCTATGGCATCTGGTTATGGCCGGCAGAAACACGGCTCACGGGGGTTGGGTAGCTCAAAGCAGCGCGTCGACACTTCGGATGATGACTCAGACTGGGAGGATGCCTCTGACGATGAGTCGTCTAGTAGTGATGACGCTGGCTCAGCTGCCGACTCAGAGCTTGCATATGGCATCGTTGGCGAATCTGTCAAGCCCGCAGCCAGTGCCGCAGCGGCTGCAGGAACTGCAGTAGCCACAACCGCTATGGCTGGCTCTAGAAGGCCCTCAGGTCAAAGCCCAATGCTTGACTCTCTCCGATATGGAGACCGGGGCTCTATCGTTGACCCTTGCCTCTTTGGCCCCTACAACTCTCTTCGAGGCTCAATTAATACTCCATGTGGCTTCCGGGATGAGGAACAGGCTGCCGCATACCGTCGTGATTCTGCTAGCCTAGAAACCAGTGGACCAATTCAGATGCGAGATGTGTATCCCGTTCCCATCTCCGACCCCTACCGGTTCGACAGAGGCCAGTTCCCAATGTCTGACAGGCGCCAGGATTCGTCGACTCGACCCGCGCCGGTTCCCCTGCAACAGCCGGTTCCCAAGCAGGCGGTTTCATCAAAAGTTTATAATGCCGAAAAGATTGATGACATAAACCGCAGGGAACCCCGGCAGCGCAAATCCGAGCAGCCCGATGGAAAGAGCTGGGCAGGAGTTGCTACGGCAGGTCTCGCAGCAGCAGCGGTCGGTACGGCTATGGCATCTTCAGCATCATCGCGAAAGGACGATTCCGAGAATCGTGATGGGAGGAAGTATGACCGTGCTGATCGAGACCGCCGAGAGCAAAAGCGCATCGACCTAGAGCGCCAGAAAGCCTTAGAAGCAGAGGAGCAGAAACTCAAAGAGCTAGAGTATCAAAAGGCCCAAGAGTTGGAACGGCAGAAAGTCCAAGATCCGGAACGTCAGAGCTTCGACTGGGAACAACGCCTAGCCCACCATACCCAGCGACAGGAAACATTGGAGGACGAGCGTAAACGAAATGTGAAATGGGAGCGTGACTACCGTGGATCGGATCCCGAACCTATCTTTCCCAAGTATAATGACGAGCGAAAATCTTCACGACGATATGATCATGACGATACCCCCACGGATAGAATGGAGAAGAAGAATGTTGGTGTTGTAGATGTGCCTCAAAGGGATCAGGGAGAAGTTGAAGCATTCCATATTGAATCGGGGCCGGAGTTCAAAGTGTTGCGTGAACCTGTTGTCCAAGCTGACAACAGCGAGCATGATGCGACTCCAGACGGCCGTGACCTTCCTCTACCTGTCGGTGCTGGCCATCGCCCTCTAAGCGACTCGACCCAACCTGCACATGAGACCATTGATCCCTTCCAGTACCAAGTTGCGGACGATGCGTTCACTGTGTCTCAAAGAACCACACCTGGGCGCCCCCTTACACCTAATGTTGTCACCATTGAGCGCGAGCCTAGTTTTGACGACTCGCCGCCAAGTTCGTCAGCAGCCGACGCTCGGTTAAGCCGACGAGACTCGTTTGAGATTGAGCGTATGGTTGACGAGTACCGTCGGGAGACTCATGATCCACCACAACGTCACGATACTCAAGCCGGTCACGAGTTCGAAGAGGACGAGCGAAAGGCCAAATCTATTCTTGATGAGGCCAAACATGCCACAATTCCTGTTGCAGTTGCCGCAATAGCATCCGCCGTTGCAGTCGAACATGAGCGGTCTCAGGAGCATGGAAATTCTCGATATTCGAACAATAGATCTCAAGATAGCTCAAGAGGCCGCAAAGATACTGTACAGGAGGAAGCTGACAGGTTCTATCGGGAGGCCTGCATCGCCCGAAAAATTGCTTCTGACGAACTACGATCTCGAAGTGCATCCCCTGAGCGATCTGTCGTCGACAAGTGGCAAGAAGATAAGAATGATCCATTCACAATTGTCACACCGCCGATCATGGAAGACAAGCACCCGGATAACAACATGTTTGATGGACCAGATGCAGATGTGAAGATTGATAACAAGATATACCCCCGGGAAGAACGCCATTTCCGAAACCTGGGTGACAATTCTTCTGCTCTCGTCTTGAGGTCAAGAGAGCCTTCACGAGAGCGTCCTGTCCTCAATCTGATATATCCTACTCCTGCCACAAGTCGCCAACACACGCCAGCTCCTCAAGCACAAGGTGCAAGGCAGGCGGATGATGAAGTACCTACGCCTGACGATGTCAGCATTGGACCTAAGGGTGAGATCATTTCTGCTAGCGAACTCGTGTCTGTTCCCAAATCTGTTAGCTGGGGTGAGAACGAGACGAAGAGCTTTGAAGTAGACACACCAGAGAACCGGAGTGATTCCGACAATTACTTTCCTGCTGATAAATCGCCCGACAAGCCTAGGCCGAAGCTAAACAAGGCCAGCCGCTGGGGTATTCTTGCCGCGGCACTGGCTGGTAGCAGCGCCGAGCCACACAACGAACCTGATTTTGTAGTGTCATCCAAAACCTCAGATATCCCCAGAAGCTTTCCGGATGAAACAAGCAGGGACATCTCTGTCCACCGGGTTGAAGACGTTCCCGGTGACGACACGATGCACGAACCTCCAATCCCTGGACCTAAACCTCCAAGCCCACATGCTCAACAGATGCCTGGCGGCTTTGCAGATGACTTTGAGTTTGCCGCTACTCTTGCTGCGGGCCTGAAGGATACTGGCTTCAACCCCGACATCGTCATTGATGACCCCTCCTACAGTCGGCGTGACTCTCCTCCAGGTGTCCAAGAGGCAAACGGTGATTCTCATGGCAGCACAAATGGAAATTCCTGGTACAAGCGACCTTCCGCCGAGGCCATTGCCGAGCCTAGAAGTGATGTTATCCCAAAACTTCTCCCCGAGCAAGGATTTGTTCTTGGAGAGGTTGAGACCCCTCAGGAAACGCCTTTTATTAAGCATGAAGGCGAACGCGACATCAAGCCCGACTTGCCAAAGCCTGAAGACGTGCCGCTTCCTCAAGACAGTTCTGACACTTCGAAGTCAAGCAAGCGAGAACCGCGCAAGCGAGACAAGTCCAACGTCGTCGTTGTTCAGGATGATGGAAAGATTGAGAACATCAAAGCGGAGCCGTCACCTTCAAGGGAGGTCGGTGAAGAGGTATGGGAAGATACCACTCGCAAGAGAGGGAAGAAGGATCGTAAGGGACGCGATTCCGATGACATGAGCGCAAGTACTTCTTCTACCAATCACTACGCAAGCGACGCACCAGCCAGAGACACCAGATCTGATCATCAATCTGAGCCGAGGAATACCCTTGTAGACTACGATCGCAGCCAGAGCTTCAACGCTGCGGATATCGCCCAGGTAGCTGTACCAGCTCTCGCCTTGGGTGCGCTTGCCTCAAGTTCAAGAAAAACACCCTCTCGCGACGTTCGCTCTGAAGACGAGCAAGACGCTACCAGGAAGTCGCACAAGCCTCGGAATGACGACGATTACTACTATGACGACGACAGGTCTCGCGTCTCCGCCCCTGTGAAGCCTTTGCACCATCGCCATACATCTCGAGACATATCCTCCCGAGACGTTGGATTAGAAGATGAGCGAGAAGATCACAGGCATTCAAGCAAGCACAGAACGGACCGCGATTCTCGCGACGATGCCAGATATCGAGATTCTTCTACATTGGACCCCACTGATCGACGGTCTGCAAGACGAGGAGTATCTCGAGATCGTTCAAGAGATCATAGGTCTAGAGAAAGGTCCAGAGACAGGTCACGGGATAGAACAAGAGATCGATCCCGAGATCGATCCCGAGATCGATCTCACCACAGAAGGCCTGATGACGATGAGCGGCCAAAAAGATCGAAGCGTTACACCTACAGCAATGACTCCCCAACCCGGTCATTAGCTGCCTCCGAAATCTCTGTTGGTAGTTCAAGCAGCAAGAGAAGCAAGAGGTCGAAACGAAGGAGTGGAGCCGAAGAGGATTTCGACGACAGCAGAGAGAGCCCATCGGATCGAAGACGTGACTTCTTCGACGACCGAGATGTTAGCTCTGTCGTATCTGAGTCACGTGGAGATGACCGTCGGCGCGAGAGCGGACATAGACGCAAGTCTTCGCGTTACGATGACGATGATGACGTGAAATCGGTTGCATCCATGCCTGGCTCATCTCGCCGGGACAAGGAGTACAAAGAACGCAGAACCCCCGAGAAGCGACCCAGCAATAGTGTTCTTTCTAGTCTCTTCAAATCACGCAAGGATAAGAAGGATTCTTTTTTAGATAATGCCGGCACCCTTGGCGCGGGTGTCGGCTTAGCGAGTGCAGCGGCCATTGTTGCGTCTGATGCTGCTCGTTCCAACGCCGCTGAGACCTCATCAGATCACGAGAATTCTGTCTCTCGTGATGGCCGGCCTCGTGCGCGCAGCTTCGAACTGGTCGACCCCGAAGTCGTGCCCCGTGTTATCAAACCAGCCATTGACCCTCAATATGGCGACCTCCTTCCTCTACCTCCCAGCGAACCAACTAGCCCTTCTTCTGGTCCGGTGGAACTACCCCCTCTTCCCGACAGCAGGCCTGACACCCCCCCCGAGGAGCGTATCATTCGGCGAGATTCACGTACCCATCAGCGACGTCGTAGCGTTTTTGACACGCCCACAAAATCACCCAGCCGAACTGCTGTTCCTATCGCCCTTCGTTTGGGCAACAGGTCAAACCCCGCCTCTCCTGTTAGCTTCAAGGCGTCCCCCGCTAGTTCCCCTATAACGTCTCATTCGGACGCCGTGGTCATGTCAAGGCGAGCAGCTCGACCAACATCCTGGGACAACAGTCGAGAAATCATGCCACTGTATCTTCTTGAACACTCACGACACCAACAACCAACTACTGGCTCAGTGCTACCTGCGCTCCCACCTAGTGAACCTAGCGAGACTTCTGCAAGGAACTCACCAGAATCTGAGTTCCTTAAGCATGATGACGATTATTTCGGCTCTGGTCTTGATCTTACCGGCCCTGATCTTCGTGTTGATACCGAGCTATCGGAGCAGCATCCTAAGGACTCTGTCGCAGGATCTCAGGAAACAACGCCCCGCGCGGAGTTTATGCCTATGCTTCCTGGCCCTCACCTTTCTGACACTGCCAGAGAGCATGAGAAGGAACCGACAACTTATCACCCGATGCCTGCGGAAGTCATCAGCAAGGAAACGGAAACCGATGTCTCTGCTGCACTGTTACCCTTTGACGCTTCTGCTATGGGTGTTCCTACCACCTTGGCTTCTCATGGTCTTTTGGAAGGCCAGCAACGAACTCACTCACCCGCAGACAAAACAGATGACCTTACATCTGCTGATGAGCATTTCTCGGACGCTCTCGAGGGTCACGCAGAGCAGGTGTCACTAGGAGAAGCTGTTTTCAAGTCTGTTGCCGAGCCTGCCACTGAACTTGCTGCTGAGCCTGCTACTGAGCCTACTATTGAGCCTGCTACTGAGCTTGCTATTGAACCTGTCGCTGAGTCTTCTACTGAGCCTGCCGCTGAGCCTGCCGCTGAGCCTGCCGCTGAGCCTGCCGCTGAGCCTGCTACCCAGTATGCTACTGAGCCTGTCACTGAGCGTAATATTGAGCCTGCTACTGAGCTTGCTATTGAACCTGTTGCTGAGTCCGCTGTTGAGTCTATCACTGAAGCCACGAGTGAGATTGCACCCAATTCTTCTACAATTTCCGCCGAGGTTGCAACATTCAAGCAACCTGTAACTCCCGAAGAAGATGAAATTGTTGGTGCGAACGACGAAGTCCTCGAGCCTATTCTTACAGACTTTTTGGTAGAGGATAGCACTGGAGGACTCGCAGTTGAGGATGTTACAGCTCTGTCTCCAGAACTTCCGTCACAAGCAGTTGAAGAAGCAGGCCCTGAGATAGTCGAGCCTTTCAATGGCCAGAACGCCAAAACTGCTATCGACACTACTTATGAAAACCCTGAATTTACCGGAGCGCCAGACAGCATATCTGTCACAGACCCCATTGTTGAAGCAGTTTCAGTAAGTAATTCCACTACGAAGTCTGCCGCCCAGCGTATGGAAGAGAAGCGAACTACCGATCTTGCTCGCGACATCAACACCGGGATAACCAACCCTATTACCGAGCCTCAATCAGTACCAGCTGTTGTTGCCCATACGGAGCTTTCTACTCAAGACTCGCAAACACTGTTCGTAAAGCCTGGGGAAGCCGTTGCCCATCGTGCAGAAAATGAGATAACCACCGATGAGTGGTCAACCATGAACGCAAAGGATAGGAAAAACGTGAAGAAGAAGCTCAAGAAGAAGGGGCTTGAGCTGATCATTCAAGACTCATTCAACGTTCCCGTCCCCACTGCTGGCAAGGATGACAATGCCGTCGTAGGCGACGAGGCTGTCGTAGTGAATGAAGCTTCTGAAACAAAGCCAGCTTTACCTGAACTCGAGCCTACTCACGAATCTACACCTCAACCCTCTCAGGACCCTTCTACCGACCCTTTCGTCACCGAAGCCACGAAGCCCCTAGAGCCTGAGGTTTCGCATGAGGAACAGCATACGATCGCACAATCTGAAGAGGTCCAGGAAGTCGTTGAGCAAAACAAACCAGTTGATTCGAACCTACTGGCGGACTGGGAAGCAGAAGAGTCACCAACAGGGCTAGACAACGCCATCGAATCTGTGGTACCACTAATAGAGCCGGAGCCCGTAGTCGAATCTTCTGCCAATGCTCAAGCTACCGCGGAATCGACCTCCATCACTGCTTCGCCTATCGCAGAAACGATCCCTGAAGAGCAACTGGTGTCCCCATCCAAGAGCAAGAAGAAAAAGAAGAAGAGCAAGATACAGCAGCCATCCGAAGAGGAAGCAATTTCTGTAGAGCCGACAGTCACCGAGTTTGAAGGCACAGGCCCAGTTGGCATTCCTGAAGCTAAAAGAGATGCGTTTGATGCTTGGACGGAGCCAGTCGCGCCCATGGAAACATCTGCTGAATCATCTGAAACAGTTGCCCATGGTGACTCAGGTTCTATGGCGGAACCACTCCCAGAGGTCACTGTTGAGCCTGTCGATGCAGATGCATTCGATGCCTGGGCACAACTAGATACTATGGCTGAAAGCATAGATGCTCCAGAGAAGGCACAGGCACAGGGAAAATCTACAAAAACCTCCGACCCAGCTTTCGAATCGCCCATTGTACCAACACAGGGTGACAACGCCACTACGCCCAAGTCAAAGAAGAAGAGAAAGAAGAAGAAGGGCGCCAGAGCTGATGATGAGCCAGTTGCGGAGAAACAAGAGATGCCTCAAACAGGGGAGCCTCTTCAAGTTGAGGACGCTGGAGACAATGAAGCGATCAAAGATGTCAACAGAAGCTCGATGGAAGAGCCGCCCGCTGTGGTAGCTGAGCCCACCGATGTTACTCAAGACAAAGAGGCTCCCAACCCACAGCCTGTTTTGTCATCAAAAGAAACTGATCAAGTTCTTGATCGTGGAAAGGCTTATCCAGTTGAGGCTCCCGAGCCTAACGACCCTGAGCTCAAAGATGATATCGAGTATCATCCGACCGCTCGTGATTCCCAGACTTCCGCCAAAGATGCACGAAAAGACAGACAAAGTCAAGGATACTTCCCATCTGCTCTTCGGGCACTCCCCGCCACGGCTGGAATTTCTGCTTTTAAGAGGATGTGGGGATTCCGGGACCAAGCGCAGACACAAAATATATCGGGCGAACCAGAACCTGATGCTCAACCCCAGCCTGATGCAGTAAGTGCTGATAAGTCAGTGGCAACAGGCACTAGGTCTGATATTATTACACCGAAACTCGACCGTGACACTCCCAGGGATAAGGAGACTACTAGCGTAGGCGCTGGAAACCCAGAAGTTGCCGACGTCGAGTCAGACATTCCCGCTGCTGATACCGCTCTCGACACGCATGCCAACAAAACAGGTCGCACCACATTATTAGAGCCCCGGATTTCTGAACCACTCTTCTCGCAAGGAGATGCGCCGGCAGACGAGTCTCAAGGAACTTCTTATGAACTAGAATCTTCCCAAGTTGACGAATCAGTCAAGGCTACATGGGATGCTAACCGCGACATCCTTGCTGAGGATGAAGTGACTACCGCCACGGACAGACAACTCACTGAGACAGCCCCGATCTCGGCTGTTGAGGAGAGCTCCGCCGAAATGTTGAAAGATAATGTCATAGGTCATCTGGCAACAAGCGTGGTGAATGCAACAGCTTCTGCTGAAATCAAGTCCGACGAAATCATACAAGAGGATTCCTCGACGATAACTACAGCTGATAATGTAAAGCCCTCAGTACATGAATCTACTGAGGCTACGTACAAGGATTCAACAATACCAGCTCAAGCTGATCTTGCTCAGCTCGTCGAAAAAGAGCCTATTGTTCCAGTCGAGGATGAGGATGTAAGAATTGTGGAAGCAGGCTCAGTATTGAGCACAAAGCCTGTAGAAGCCAGCACTGAAGACGTGATCAAAGGAGATGCCAGCAAGACAGCTGGAGGAGAGAGTGCAAAGTCTAGTGTGGAAGCAACTAACGAGGCCGACGCAACGGGATTGAAGAAGAAGGCCAAGAAAAACAAGAAGAAAAAGAAGAACCAACCTAGCCAGGATGAGGCTCCCGAGGAAGAGACCAAAGACACTACTACGCACGTTAAACTCAGCGAGGATGTATCAGGTGCCGAAACAGCAGGAGTGTCTGGCAGAAAGAGTCTTGATATTCTGGTGCCAGATCCCATGGCTGGATCTTCTGACTCTATTGTTGAAAATGCTTTCCTCGACCAGAAGCCTGATGACGAGTCGACACATGGCGTACTGGACGAATCAGGAGTCAAGGACCAACCACAGTTTGATGACCGGCCAGCTGAGAACCAATCTCAAGAGCAGTCATCCTTAGATACTGCTTCAGTGGGACCGCAAACCAGCGAATGGTTGCAGACTGATGATCAGTTGTCTGAGCATGGGCCTAAGGAAAGGCTGTCGAGTGACGCTGAGCCGGCTGAACCTGAAATCAAAGAACTATCACAGACCGATGACCACTCAGCGGAACATCAGGTTCCGGATCTATCTGGGATCGGAAAAGAGCCAGTTGAGCCTAAAGTCGAAGAATTGGCGCACATCAGTGACGAACCAACTAAATCCGAGCTGAAAGAACAGCTTCAAGCCGGCGGACAGCCATCTCAGTCTGAAGCTGAAGAACGGCCCCAAATTCGTGATGAATCGTCCGAGGTGGTGTTCAAGGAACGATCACAGACCGATCTCCCAATGAGGCCCGATACCGAAGAACAGACACCCGCATTTGACAACTCAACTGCTCTCGATATCAAGGATGAATTGCAAACAGCAGACGTGTCAGCTGGGCCCGAAATAGGAGGCGAGGCACAGAGTGAGAAGCCAGTGAACGACCATTCACTCGATGAGCTCCCCCCGGCCGCAGATGATGGTTCCCCTCAACTTGCTCGTGATGAAGCCCTGCCTCCAAGGAGACCAGATGTTCATCCTCTGGAAGTGGAAGGCGCCAAGGAAGAACCCTCTCTCGCAGCTGGGAACTTTGAGGCGGGCGAGAAGGCAGAGATCGAAGCTCTTCTCGAGAAGAGAGCGAGGAGGAAAGGGCGACTTTTGAAGAAGGATCAAGTACGTCTTGCTGCTCTTGAAGAGAGTGCCGCTCAAAGGTTAGCGGCATCAGCTGTCCCTGAAGTCCGAGAGCAAGTTTCCGAGAAACCGGTGGACATCAGCAATGCTGAAGGATCCCAACAGGAGTCTGAAATAATCGACACATCAAAGAAGGCTGAGGGCACTCTAGACGACGACAAACAACACTCAAACGAGGAAGTGCTTACCGCCAGGCCTCCTGATGTCGTTGAAGTCCGCGCCAACGAAGTTTCGACTGAAAGTGAGACGCGCGATGTTGGACAAGCGACCGAAACCACCGAGGCGGCAACGTCTCTGCCGGTTGTAGAAGGGACTGAGGAAAACATTGATGTTATTGACACGGCTTTGACTACCGAGTCTCAAAATGCTATAGAAGCTCCTGAAGGCAACACTTCAGAACTGGCGAGCACTAAGAAGTCAAAGAAAAAGAAGAAGAAGAAATCGGTATCTCTTGTTGAGAACGAGGATGTTCAAGGTACAGCGACACAGAACAGCGAACCGCCTGTCGTAGTATCCGAGCCCTTGCCCCTCGATGAACCTACAGCCAGCGTCAACGAAGTACCGGTTGCTGAACTGGTTGTCGAGGAGGTCTCAAATGAAGTGTCATCAGAGGATGCCAAACAGCCTGACATACCTCCTGTGAACCATCCCCTGGAGCCTGCAAACGAGAGTACGGCCATTGAGGGCGACCCTGAAGCAAATTCGGCTGCTATTGTGGAAGAGGCCGAGCTAGAGACCTCACCCGATAAGAAGAGCAAGAAAAAGAAGAAAAAGAAGAAGGCTGCCTCTTCTGACGAGCCAGAGAAGCAGCCTGAAGCCGAACCCACACTCCAAGAACCTTCCGAGTCAACTTCTAAAGACTTGATCCCTGATACAGCCAAGAACTCTGCTTCGCAAGAAGCACAGTCCGACGTTGCCCAGACTGCAGAGTCAAGTGGTATTGAACCTACAGAAACGACTGTCCATCAAGATGAGCCGTCGCCTCCCATAGAGTCGGAAGTGATAAACACTGTCGAGACTACCCCAGTAGATGATGAGCAGACACAGCCAGCTGATGCCAAGACCACCGTAGAAACTCCTTCTGTCAAGGAACCAACACCAGCCACCGACAAGCCTGATATTGTAGCACCCGATGAGCCTCCCTCCGAAAATCCTCCCGAAGTTGAGGAACCCGATTCACCGGCGAAACCGTCAAAGAAGGACAAGAAGAAGAAGAAGAAGGCCGAAAAGAAGAAAGCTGCTCTTGAAGAAACCCAGGAGACTGAAGCTGAGGCTGGCCTTGCTACCTCTTCTCAGGATGCTGACGTTTCGGCCGATACTGGAATCAATGTCCCAGCCGAAAATCCTCAAGCCGCGCACGATGAGACCCCTAGGCAGACCGATGAAAACGAGACACCTGACAGAGCGGTTCCTTTGGCGGATAAATCGACTCCTCCAGCCGACCATATCAATGTACCAGATACCGGTAATTCTGGAGAGCTTCTAAGCGAAGAACCAGCTGGTCCTGAAGACGAGCGGGGTGGGTTAAGCCTCAGTCAATCCCAGACCGACCAAAAGAAGAAGGCTAAAGACAACGATTTTGAAATCCTGCAGGACCCCGAGACCAACCGTCCAACGGAGCCGGAGATGATTCCGGATCCGGAAAAGCAGGACGCTGCCGCCGCCGTGGATAAGGCACAGAGCCAAGGACCTACGGAGGGTACAAAACGGAAGGAGGACACAAGCATAGCTGGCGATCTTGACGCCCATGTCGGATCCGGGACGAAGCTGGAGCGAGAATCGAAACCGGGACAGGAACTAGGAGACAATAAGGAATTTGCAGGCTTGTCAAAAAAACAGATCAAGAGGTTGAAAAAAGTCAAGGCTCTGGCTGCTTTGGATTCCTCGCCCAAACCACAGACGCCCAAGGAAACCGGAGCCTCTGAAGAGGCACCATCGGAACCATCGGCTGAAACTGGATTGGAATCTGAACCAAAGCCCCAGGCTCAATCCGAACCTGTTGCCCAAAGCTCTATTGAGGCAGATCCAGAGCCTGACTTTAAGGATGAGAAAGAAGGACTCCCAGAGATCGAGGAGATTGTACCTATAATTGAGCCCGTCATTGAAGCTGAATCCGAGTTCAAAAATGAGACTCAATCTCTGGACAACACCAATATTCACTCTCCGACTGGACAAGCCATTGCCAAGTCTGAAGCTGATGCCGCCATTCAGGGATCCCAACTTGACTCTAAGCAGTCAGCGTCTGGACAGGATATCATTGTCCCTGCGCCGGAGGTTGATCCTGAGGATCAAGTCACTAATTTTGGTAAAGACCCAATTACTAACAGTGCAATTGAGCAGAAGAGCGTGGTGGAAATCGATGCTTCATTAGAATCTTGGGCTATGCCAAGACAGACACTCAAAGAACCTGGTGATACGATTGAGGTCTGTGGCTCAAAATTTGAGGCGGGAAAAGAGGCCGATGTCACAAGCAAGCCAAATCTCACGGAAGAGCTCATCCAAGAAGATCCCTCGTCCCCTTTCGAAATGAAGAAGGATGCGACAGACAGCACACATGTCAGCCTATCTAAGGAAGCTGCTGCTTCCACGGTGCTCGAGTCTCCTTTGTTAAATGAGCATGTATTGACAGACGCGCCTGTCGGATCTGAGGATGAAATTACCCCAGGACAAGCGACTGATGACAATATTGAGTCTATTCCACAGCTTCCTGAAGCTTCTGCAAACTCCTATTCAGACCTCGACTCCGTCGGCGGAAAGACTGGTGCTCTCCATGGTCTCAAAGAAGGCGAAACAGATCATACCCGGGAACTCAGTGTCACAAACACAACTGCTTCTGGTACTGTTGCCTATGATGTCTTGACGTCCTCACCACAGCAGATTGCAACGAAGGCAGTTGAACGACCTTCCCTGAACATAGAGTCTTTCGAGGATCGTCCTTCACCCCCGGACACCGCTGAACAACCGTCTGAGCGCCTGGAAATTCCTGATATTCCCGCCGAGCCGAAGTGGCCAGACTCAACCTCTCAACAGGCTCATGAACAGTCGCATACTCCATCTATCTCGCTCACCGTCCAAGCGATTACCGATGCATCCCGTTCAGAGATAGCACCTACAGCTACTTCTGTCTTTTCAGAGAATTCAGCAGACCCTGACCACGGCATGACTGGGGCCCCTGAAAGTTTGTCTGCAGCGGAGAAGAAGTTGAAGAAAAAGAACAAGAATAAGCAGGAGGCCCTCCATGAAGATGCCAATCAGGTGGAGGAGCTGAGCAAACCCGCAGATGTCGACATTGCTCCAAATTTCGCTGTCGTTCATGAATTGATAACACCTGCAAATCCTCCAGCAGACTTGGTAATTACTCCTGCATTCACGTCTGACCCAAGGGCGGGCTTGAGAATATCTGATTCCCCTGTGTCTGCCGCAGTATTCCAATCAACGATCCCTCTTCAGATTACTGCGGACATAGAAAATGAGGAACAAGAACAATTTACGAAGGAGAGAACGACAGAAGCCTCTTCCGGATCTCATCATGAAGAACCCTCTTCTGAACCATCTCATGAGCTCTCTATTTCTCATCGCACACTCGAAGCAATGGATGGTGTAGGCGTCCAAGATTCCGAACCAATCAACGAGGCCGATGAGAACCAAGTGGTTGAGGGTCCCGCGACGGCGCATCCACGGTCTCGGCAAATACCGGGGTCGATTTCGCCTGATTCTCCAAACCAGGTGATGGACATCACAGGCGATGAATATCTCCATTCCTCAGGCGTTCAGCAAGCTGAGAATGAGTTTACCGTCGAGGAGTGGGCAGCCTTTTCTTCCAAAGACAGGAAGAAGATGAAAAAGAAGCTAAGAAAGATAGGTCTCGACCCAATCATTCAGTCGTCTTTCGAACCGACTCGTTCAACTGGCAAACCTCTGCCCGAACCTACGTCCGAAACTAGCCCTCCTATATCCAAAATCGAGCCAGTCAGTGTTAGTAGTGGTGGACAACTTGCGGAAGATCCGGAGGCGTCAAGGACATCTACCAATAAAGATAGGATTGGGAAGAAAACAACCCTCGAGGTTCGCAATGATGGCATCCACGAGGGCATTCTTGCAGACGCAGTACCTGCACCTGAGACACGATCAATCTGCGAGACTGAAGCAGATCAACAAAAGCCACTGAGTGGTGATACTGGACCTTCTCCTGTACAGGAAACCAGGAGGGAACCGAGCAACGACACAAAGACGGACGACGAAGTTCAGGCTTTGACCGAGACACAAACCATAGCGAAGACACCCCTATTTTCTGGAAAAGAGCAACACACGCCTAATATGCAGGAAGATGTTCATGGCTCTCTACCGCCTCTGAATGCAAAGAAACTGGAGCCGGGAAGGGATGACGTGCCAATTCTATCGTCAAAATTGGAATCGCCGCCACTGAGTAAGCCGAATCAAGAAGTGAAAACAGAACAGCCCGCTAGCCAAGCACCTCTAGATTTGGAGCACTCCTCCAAATATACTCGAGAGATCGATGTGGGTCTTGTCGGTGCTACATGTGCAGTAGAGACGCTGCCACAACAGGAAACAGGAGAAGCCAATGATGAAGTGGCACCAGTTCTAGCATCTGACATTTTGCCAGAGGAGAGCAAGGAAACCGGGGAACACGATGAGCCTGCCCTTGTTCCAGCCGAGAATTTCGTCTACAGCGATGAGTCAGCCAATTCTACTCGGACTGAGACGGACCACGAAGCTTGTCTTCATTCTGCTGAGCTTGTTCAGAGGCATCAAATTGACGGCGACCCCTGGGACAAGTATGGTGCGTTTTCATTCGCTCCATCGACAGATCACTCCCCAACCATGAGCGACCATCCAGCACCTGAAGTTTCACAAGAATCCCCCAAACAACCGATTGGCCTTGATTCGGCTGAAGTCAGTAACGCTGATAACTCTGCTGAGGTTTCTAGGTCTCATCTGGACACAGAAGGAAACTCTGGCCTACGAGCCGTTCCTGTCAAAGAGCCTGATGAAGCTATGCACACACTCACTCTCACAAGCTTTCAGGACCTGGAGTTGTTCGAGTCAGCGGAACCTCGGCACGATGTCACCACGCGATCAGCGACAGATATCCCTCATTCGAGAAAGAACACCTTAGATGTTTCTCTACTTGATGCACAAGCTGAGCTGTTCCAGGAAGATCTTATTGGTATCAGGCCAAGCGATGAAAATGCCATACTTCCAGAGAAGGAAGAACAGAAGAAGCAGCCGAAGCCGAATTCGGATACTGTTCCTTTCGTACTAAGCGATGCCAACAAAAACTGTGCAGTCTTGGAAGATGCCCAAACACAACAGGAAATTCAAAATCAGCCAAAGCCTGCTGATGCAATATTGAACAATCCTCATGGAACCCAGCCAGGAACCGGACTTCCAACCACTGGCCAGGCTAAAGCAGCACCAGCCGAGTCGCGCGATATCTTCTCGGAGCTAGAACCACCACACGGGGAAATGCCCATGACAGCCGCAACTGAGATCGAAAGTAACTGTCCACCCGCTGTGCCTGACGAATCAAATGTACCATCGAAGCAAGTTGAGGAAGCTGCTCAGATGGAAGACTCAACCACGCCGCATTTCCAGGATGATAAGAACATAAAGACGGGCTACGCTTCTGAGACGTTAACAACAGAAGAGAAAGCTTCTCCAGAATTAGCAGTCCGGAAGTGCATCGAGCTCCCCGAAGCTTCTAGCGGCAAATCGACTCTGGATGATTCAGATTTTGATGGTAGGGCCCAAGTAGTTATGCCAAACATCTCACTTGTGCCCGAGGCCTCGCG
Source organism: Fusarium xylarioides (assembly GCA_013183765.1). Classification (NCBI taxonomy): domain Eukaryota; kingdom Fungi; phylum Ascomycota; class Sordariomycetes; order Hypocreales; family Nectriaceae; genus Fusarium; species Fusarium xylarioides. Next base: position 77,905 of record SRZU01000139.1, read on the forward strand.
GACCGACCAGGCACCGCCTCAAGCCACACAAGGAAAGCAACACCTCGAAAGCAAATACAAGGATGACCCTGTTGTCGACTTAATGATCGCCCAGAAAGAAGAAGCGGATGTCCCCCTTCAAGATTTTGGTACTGGAAACCCCACTGTCAAAACTGCACAAAGTCCTCCGACATCGACAGGTAGATCTTCTGCTTTTGGCAAAGGCGGGCCGTCGCTGGCGCAGGTTGAGGCCAATGTATCTGTTGGGCCCTCCCCAAGACAGCTCATTGAACCTTCGCCTGCTGCCGTAGAAGAGCCGCTTGTAAAGTTAGCCCAAAAGAAAAAGAAGCAGAAGCAAACGAATCCTGGATCTATTGAGGCAGCAGGAGAAGGGAATCAAGGAGTACTATCTAGTCAAGCTGTTTCTGGCCACCCTGCCAACAACCACCTTCTCTCAGAACCGAATGCCCTAGCTTCCAAAGAGCTTGCGACAACGGAAGTGTTAGACGATTCACGGCCAATACTGGCCAGGATGGAATCTGGGAATAAAGAAGAAATAGACAAGCAGCCACAGGACGGTGACCTAATCCATACCGAGCACTTTCAGCTCCAATTGGCAATCAAAGGTCAGTCAGACACATCCGTTCAAGTTGCATCAGGTCCTGGAACAAGTGACAACGCTCCTGCTCCAACAAAAGATGGTTGCATAGACCCAGAATCCCCTGTGGCAACTCCCACCCTGCGACATATCCCCGCAACTACACTTGTACATGAGACAGTGGACGAAGATACGGAGATGACGCCAGCTTCCAAGAGTCATTCAATTACGCCTTGGTCGAAGGTGATGAAATCGGGTGGAGATGCACCCTCTGGAGGCATGGCCTCTGAAGAGACAAGCAGTGCCTCCAATGGGCCATCAAATTTGACAGCGACAGCGACAGCGACAGAGCCGCCTAATATCGAACCTATTGACAAGTTGAAGAAGAAAATGAAGAAAGCCCAGAAAGTAGGGTCGGAAGCGAGACCCGCTGGACCATCAGTCTCTTTGAAACATGCACCTTCCAATGATCGAGATGCCCAGTTCGCTTTTGCAAATGAGGCTACACAGCTGAAAGAGACTGACAGATCATCGTCACAACAAACCTTCGATGCAAAAGAGGGAAACAGGATCTTGGGAAAATCCCAGTCGACTTCCATGTTTCCGAAAGGATCTCCTGATGCGAACCCACAAGCCGTAAAAGAACCTACTGATCAGCTTGTACGCTCCCCAGAAGCTGAAGCCGCCACCCCGGACGTTTTGAAAGATGAGATAGACCTGCATAAATCCAGCAAGCCCAGAACATCGACTTTTGCTGGAATGATTGCAGCCACCGCCGCAACGTTCAGCTCTGCCATGTTCGGGGACTGGACAGAGGGTGACAAGAGTAAAGGCGCAAGACAAGAAGAAAAGAAACCCGAAAGCAGGGATGAGGCTCTAGAAGAAGGGAATAAGGAATCGCAAAATGATGGGAAAGGAGCAACAAGGGACTCAAATGACACCAAGTTACCTGCGACAGAGATTGACAAAAGGGTACAGGGAGAAACCCGAACGCACCGAGAAGTCCGGGATGCCAGGAGGAAGAAACCAGGAAAAAACTTCGCGAGTGGTAGTGCTGACCACAAGGAAAGGCATCATGACATTGCTACAGATGCTAAAGACAAGAGTGAACTGGCAGAGGAAAAACCAAAAGCTTCAAAAAAGACAAGCAAGGTCACATCGTCTGTTCATGAGACGTTGTTCGATGCGCCAGGAAAGAGTAGGCGCTCAGAGAGCTACAAGGGAACATCGGAAGTTCTTAGCACGTCAAAGGGTCCTTCAACGAACCCGAAGAAAGAGCACAAATCAACTTTGCGGCAATTACGTGCAGAAACTTCAGATACGATGGAAAGCCCAGTACTTGGCAAAGGAGAGTTGGAGCTGTTGAGAAGCTCCCCCCAGCCTCTTCTTCGTCGTGGATCTGACGTTGAGGAGCCTAAGAGCGGTCTGTTACGAGAGGATAGCAAGACATTTACACCACTGGTGGGATCGGAATCGGATATTAGTGATCTACGCCGATCGCCAAGCAGACTCTTGGAGCCAGTCCCAGAGGTTCCCGAGGCCGAAGCCGAGCCAGCCAAGGATGTATTCTCAACACCAAAAGCCAAACGCGACAGCGCTCCTGTTGGCGAAGCATTGAGCTTCCAGAGACGAAGTAGACGCCTGAGTGAAGAGGCACATCGTGACAGCGGATTCGGAGGGGAATTGGCAACCCTAAGGCGAAGCAAACCTGCTAGCCAAGAGGCTTCACGCGACAGTGGAGTACATACCGAAGACTGGGCTGAAAGAGAAAGTCAGATACAGCCAGTTGCAGACCGCACGGTGTTGCGAACTCCCGATCCGCCGAGCGAGCGAAGACTTCGTCGATCTCCGCGAGGTACACCGGTGTTGCGAGAGCCTGCAGTACCGGGACCAACACCGGAGCCAGAAAAGAAGAAACAATATGGGGCTCTAACTCCAGCTGGCACGGCAGTCGCCGCCGTTGCAGTGGGTGCGGGCTTAGCGGCAGCCCTACGAGGACCCGAGCCTTCAACACCAGTTCCAATTCCGACTACGAGTCCCAACCCGATTTCATCATCAGTTTCTGGCCAGAGAAGCGCTTCAGACAATGCCACTCCTTCTCGTCGGTCAACACCTCGTCTCGAGGGTTCAGGACGTCGAACTGTTTCTAACACCAGCCTCTCTCGGCGTCGGACCCCGGAGCCGCTTAAGTTGAGGCCTGATAGTCCAGGCATCAACCGCTCGTCAGGCACCCCCACACCGCCGCTCCGCCGTGTTGACAAGCGAATGAGCAGTGATTTGCGGGCTCTTCGTCAACAAAACACCACCGCCACCGCACCCGTCAGTTCCACGCCTGTCGCAAATGAGGGTCGCGCCCGTGCCAAGGACATGGCCGACGTCTATGTAAGTCTATCACCAACTTTTATCATAATGTAATATGGCACTAACAACAACAAAGGATGGCTTCGGTGAGGGTCGCATTGGCTCACCCCGATCACCAACCCGGCCACACAGCATGCGCCGCCGACAAAGCATGCAGGTCCTTGAACTCGAGAATAAGGTCGAGCAGTTAATGGCCGAGAACCGAATGCTTACCGAAGCCCGCGCTATGGCTGAGACGAGCCTTAGTCAACGAGCCGCCAGCAGTTTAGCCGACCGTGATGCCGAAATCGACAATCTCAAGCAATCATTACAATTTCTTCAGAACGAAGTCTCTAGACTTACCGAAGTTAACGATGGTCTTGCAAGCGCCAACGCCGAGCTTGCAAGTAAAGACAATGGCCGTGTAACTGACCTCGAGAGTCGCAATGCCGCTGTAGCGCGTGAGCTGGAAGCAGCTCGACGCGAAAAAGGCAACACTGAACAGTCTCTTGAAGCAAAGGACGCAGAAATTGCCGAGCTTCGCGTCAAACTTGATTCTGCCAAGGAGAAAATTCGTGACCTTCAGCGCCAGATTTTAGAAGCCAAGGCTGGCGATGATCATTTTCTCAACATCCGCGACGAGGATCATTTCGACCATCGTTGCCAACAGCTTTGTTCTCATGTTCAGCAATGGGTGCTTCGGTTCTCCAAATTCTCTGATATGCGCGCCTGCCGCTTAACAAGCGAGATAAATGATGAGAAGACAATTGATCGACTCGACAACGCCGTACTTGATGGATCCGATGTCGACGTTTATCTCCGGGACCGGGTGAAGAGACGCGATATCTTCATGTCCATGACCATGAACATGGTTTGGGAATTTGTCTTCACTCGCTATCTTTTTGGTATGGACAGAGAGCAGAGGCAGAAGCTTAAATCGCTGGAGAAGCTGCTGACCGAAGTCGGCCCTATCGAAGCGGTACGCCAATGGCGCGCCGTTACCTTGACGTTACTGGCAAAGCGCGAAAGTTTCAAGCGTCAACGTGATCTGGACACAGAGGCCGTTGTTCAGGCCATCTTCCAAACACTGTGTAAGATCCTCCCACCGCCATCGAACTTGGAAGATCAAATTCAATCTCAGCTACGACGTGTCATGAGAGAGGCCGTTGGTCTCTCGATCGAGATGCGGACGCAAAAAGCTGAATATATGATGCTGCCGCCTTTGCGCCCTGAATACGACGCGGACGGTGAACTTACCGCGACAGTTCAATTTAACGCATCAATGATGAACGAACGAAGCGGCAGCATTACAACCTCAAATGAAGACCTTGAGGCACAAGGTGCCATCGTTCGGGTTGTCCTTTTCCCACTTGTCGTCAAAAAGGGAGATGATAATGGCAAAGGCGACGAAGAGATAGTGGTATGCCCTGCACAGGTTCTTGTGCCCCGCTCCAAGGGTCTGTTTGGTGGCGCAAGTGACGGTGGAAGCACTTCTATGGGCGCTCGGAGTCATATTAGTCTTGTGACTGAGACAATGGGTCAAACTGAGGTAGATTATGTAGATTAAGGGATACAGGATATGGGAAGATACCACTTGGGAAAAGGATATAGGCGGTGTTTTGGTCTTTGGAATTCTGGGGACAAACGCATTACTAGCAAGGATTTCCTTTGTTTGTTTCTGGTCTGAACGAAGGGGAAAGGGTCTCACGTTCTCAGTTTTATGTTTCATGTTTTGCTTTTCCTATCTCCTTTTCACGTCATGCGTGGGTTGACCAAGGGAAGTTCAATCTTCGATTTTACACGTCTTATGATATTTCGTCGCTTTTCTTTTGCTATTTGTTTGTCTGTAATGACATTTGATGTATGGACGCCCAAGATTTGCAGTATCTATTGAATTTCTTCCGTAAATTAGATTTAATAATGACAGTCTCATGATTTCTTCGTCAATAGTCTGATACACCAGAGAAGGAAAACATTAGACCTTAATACATGGCGTTAACACAAACTTAGTAAAAAGCGTCCTAAACTTATGCTAAGTTACCTAAGTCTTCGTGTCATTTAGGACCAAGGTCCTGAGTTTTCTTTCTTCCCCTAGACACCGTTTGATTTGTTCTTACAAGTTGCCTTGTATCACATAGATCTAAATTGTCTATTATCCCCAACAAGATTGTCAGGCATGTGTATCAAAAGCTACCTACTGCCACATGGGCGATTCTATTTTCATATTCGTTCCTCTATTCTTCGGGGCTATGAGATCTGCCAAATATCACATGAACCTATGTTCACGAGGCGCTGAGCGCTTTTAACTCTTCCCATGAAAATTCATGAAATATTTTTTTCTTCTTCTCTCCTTGAGGTATTATGTGTTAGCGTAAACCACATCATGCATTACCTAGAAGCTTGAACCTATCCCGTAGTTGGCCTCTTCCTTTCGTCGTTGACCCCTCATGATAGATTCCAAAGTACGTTCATCTTCCACCCCATTGTCGTCCCTTTCTCGAGAATCCTTGCTCTCGATGTCGTACCTAACGCGTCCGATGGGTGGCAGGGTCTGCTCCCATGCTTGCCGAAGGGGTCTTTTCAGGCTCTCTTCCAGAGTTGGTTGCACTGAATAGTCCGAGAGCTCCTTGGTCTGTTCTTCTGATTTGAAATGCGCCTCCCTCGTTGGCGCTGGCATCCGTGGTAACTCCCCCCCTCTACGCCTGTTGGTCCATCTCCACCCATCGAGTGAGAGGGCAACCTTTGCTGCCTGCTCTTTTCCATAGAAATGCCCAATCTTTTTGACCAAATATCGGAGCCGTGTCTTGCGGCCCATCTTACCTTCTTCGAGATCTTGAAGCAGAATCTCAGCTAGAATTTGTATCGCAGGCTGCGACATATGCTGTCCAGTCCTTTTGCCCCAGTTGATAGCGGTTTCGATATATCTAAGGCGCTGTCGGGCTGTCAGGCCGGGTTTCTTCATGTAGAACTGACAAATCTCTTCCAGGAAATCCATCATAAACACAAGGTTCCGTACGATGGGGGCTTTAAGCCGGGTAGCAGTCTTTGATGAGCAAAATTCAGCGATCTGCCAGATGAGGTCTGGTGGTAGGTCCGGATGCGTTACTATAGCTTCTGCATGTCGTGCCCACATGTACCAAGGGAATTTATGCTTAACTGACGCTCCTGCATTATAAGCTTCCCAAATCATGACGGCACAATACGGGTCCCTCTCCATCTTCATCATATCTTGTATAACCCCATGACGATCGCTTACCAGTCGAACCGACTTGATCAATGTATCAAGGTGCCCAAAGGTATCACTGGTATGTGTAAGCGCCCTTAAGTTCGCTATGCGTTTCTTGGTTTCGCTGTGACGAGAGTCTTGAAGCATTGCTGCCCAGCAGTGCAACTGTGTAGGCCCGGTAATCCATTTGTATAATTGCTCAGGCCGTATTCCTCCCTGTGTTGTGCTCATGAGACGAATTGCCATGAATTGCCAAACTTCTGATTCTACCCAATCTTGCGTGTTGTGAACATTGCCGGCGAGGGTAGAGAATTCGCCAGCCTTGAGACCTGGAACTGCCGCTAATTTCAACAATAGCTGAAAAGCTAATGTACGTTGGTCTGTGGTCTCGTCGACGAACTGAAAGCAATGTTTGGTCAAAGCTTCAAATGTCTCCATGTGCGTCAGACCTCGGGCAGAAATTAATCGAACCAATTGCATACTGCGGCGTAAGAGGCGGAATGATATAGGTCGTGTAGGATATTGTTCGCCCTGTGTCATTTCCAGTCGGTTATGGCTATGCATTAGGTCGAGGTAGTCACTTATATCTAGTTGTATTTTTTCGTGTAGAGCAATAAGTCTCAGAAGCTCCTCAAGGCAATGGAACGTAGAGGGCTGGGGTGTCATATGTAATATTGTTTTGAGGCACTGGTGCCAAACATGGCTCCCGTACAAATCTTCAGTCGAGGTGGTCCGGGAACGATATATAGCGTGGATTATGTACACCCATTGTTTGGCAACTCTACCATCGAGGACTTTGGCCGGTGCTCGTTGCTTGAGATGGTTGTCGAACGGATCGAGAGCTTGGATAAGGTCGTCGTTGGAAATCGTCCTTTCCTCGACCTTCTTCAAGATCTGAAGAATATAGGGCTCGCAAATCTTCTTCAATGCGTTTTCGTCTTCGAATTTGTAAAATTTGGCGAGCCGCCCGTTCATATCACCTCGGGCCTGTTCAATTGATGTGAGAGTCAATGGCGCGGGCAACATAACCGCCTCCGGTGGTGGTGTAGCAGTTGCAAGGTTGGTATTCTCTTCGTGTCCCATGTCCTCAAGGTTCCTGAGAAAGCGCTCGAACAGACCAATCTTTTTTTTATGACGATCACTCGGTGCAACAGGAGCCTCCCAAGTCCACTCGCCGAGGTTAACGGGCACTGCGATCCTCCAAGGAAAGGGTGAAGCATAAGAATTGGGTACAACGGCAACCATATGTCGCTTGCCTAAACGACGTCGGCTCTCGAGAGGTCCGGCATATGAGCTCAAGCATCGACTAGGAATCGGATCGAAGCGTTGGAATCGCTCAATGGCTTGGGCTAATAGGATATTGGAGATCCAGATGCCACTTGGTGAGCCTGCGATAGGGCACACACCTGTGCGCCGGTACAGTAAGAGATGGTGCATTGTCGAAGCATTGGGATTCCTCAAATTGCGGAGCAATATATCGAAGTTCGTTTCATGTCAGCATTGCGGTTATGCTCTGCGCAAAATTCCCGTTAGAGCTGGTTTCTTGGAAGGTGAAGAACCTAGGTAGAGGTGGGTGGGTGATAGAACTCAATACAAGGCATTTGGCCCACACACAACTGGCCAACCAGAAAAATGATATTACCTCAGGTTCTTTGAGTTCCACAACCTACCTTAACTAAGTGAATGCCTCAGGCGCTATCAATCATTGTCTATCTTAGGTACTCCACAAACGAGTCCCTGGCGGCATCTACGGAGTAGCGTCTCCTGGCTCTGTTATAAAGGCTTGAGGGAGGTGAGCCTCAGGGAGCAAGAAAACATCAGACCTCGATATAGGGTGTCAAAATAAACTTAGCAAAGAGTCCCCTAAGCCTAGGCTAGACTTACCTAAATACTTTCATCGCTTAAGGTCAAGTCTCTGAGTTTTCTTTCCTCCCCTAGGTGAGCAATAAGCTTGAGACCTTGAATAGGGCGCCTAAAGATCTCTATTCCAAGGTACGATAGGTCACAAAAAGACCGAAGTAAGTTTAGCATATCTTAACAGGCCTTTAGAATTTTTTATCGTAGCTTAATGTTTTGTTGCTCCCAGGGACGTTGAAAAACACACCGATAAAGGCATCTAGAGTTCATCTTCGACTCACCTGACTGTCTACCTTAATTTTGTGACTTCAGGACTTGGGCCCTTGGTTTTTTTTTTCTTCCTCTTGGGGTGAACATGTGTTCAGAATCCCCGGAGCCCCTTTTGCCAGATGCTGATACGCTGTGTCTTGGGTCGTCCCTGCGTCTCCCTGCACCTTATTACATACGTCTTCCGCAGTTGGCTGCGTAAATAGTATCAGTTCGGCTCGAAATTGCACCTGACAAGGCGAAACTTCAAGCTTCCGGGGTCCGTATACTTTCCGTCAAGGTTGCGGCGCTTTTGACAGGTACTCGATAGCCACACGATCCCTGCCGCGGCTCCGGCTGGCCACTACGGTGAGCGTGGAGCTCCCCTAATTGGCAACATCAACGAACCAGCCGGTCCCTGCTCGCGCTCGTCTAATACTCCGTAATCCGTCCATACTGTTTGTCGCCTTCTCCTGAACACAATACTCGTACTGGTTTAATCAACATCGCAACAAGATATCACATACGACACTTTCACTCTGCATCGATCAGCACCGCTCGATGGCTCTGTGTGACTGCTTATCGACACCGACGACGTCACAGAGAAGCTAGATGGAGCCCGTGGTGTATGAGGAGACTCCGTTCGCCGACTACCTCAGAGGTGAGCAAGCATCATTCTCCCTTGCGCGCGACATCGCTTTCCCTTATGTAGACTAACATATCTCAAGATGGGGGAGATGAGCCCCAGGCTGACTGGGCGCCCGGTGCAGTAACGCCCGAACTTGATTCATCCGCTGGTCGATCAAGCCCATCACCACCATCCAGTCCATCACCTTTCGCACCCACTGGCCGACCTTTAGTTAAACCAAGATTCCGAAATAAGGCCCCGAATGGGCTTCATTTGCAAGTTCCTAAGCCCTCCTCATTGCGATCTGCTAGCAGGAAATATTCAGTACGTCACCTCGAACTGGCGTGACCTATCAACGATTGCTAAAACCACTTGCCATAGGCTGCGGTTGCAGCGAGTATCGACCGAGCTGACAACGCCAAATTTCTCGAACAATTCCGATATACAATCATTGCGTCTCAGCTTTTAAGTGGCCATTCGGGCCTGGGGCAGTCGCAGCTAGATAACAAGGGACCTAGCCCGTCAACGAACGAAGACGAATCCCTATTGTCCACGGAAGGAATTCTGGCATCAGTTCTTGCCGCTCTTGCGGTCGCGGTTGTTCTGAGTTGGGTTCTTGGCAGTGGTGTTACCAAGAAGAGGCTGGTCTTTCTTCTCGTGCTTTGCGCAGCGGCCGTCCTTCTTGGCCAGGTTTACATGAAACGACAATGGCTCCGGTATCGAAGATCGCAATCGCTGTCTGAAATCACTTCTTTCGTGGAAAGCTCACACAACTTTGACAGTGCGTCAGGTGCAGCTATCTCTCTCATACAAGAAGTCGAGTTGGTGTCTCGAGGTTACAGACTGTAGGTCTTTCATTTCCTTGCCACCACATGCACTGAACAATTTACAGCAGCGCTCCCCTGCCACCAATCAGCCGTATAGAAGACCGTACCCAAACCCGGCGTTGTGTCAGACTGCGCAAAGCCCTGAGACATTCTTTTCAAGAGGTTCTTGATTCTTACAACCAGGTTTGTACAGTTGTCAACGGATTTGCGGAGCAAACAGATTTGGAAAAATATTATGATATATACGACATTACCGACTTCGACATGTCAGACGCCCGTCAAGGACTAAGTGATGAGGATTTGGACGATCCTGAATCCTTGAGAACCCTGAAAATTCTGGCTGCTCGATTCTCCACCATACGGAAATTATTCCTTTGCGCACTGCTTGCTCTGGATGCCAACAGTGATGCAAATGATCTGCTTCGTTGGACAACGGCCGTAGAGTCTCTTTTGAGCGTGAACAGCTCAACTCAAACTGCTCATGCTAAGATACAGAGCATTCTCAGCGAGCAAGATAGTAAGAATACGATGCAAGTCATCATTTATTGGTCATATGCTCACGCTTCTCTAGCTTTTCCATCTTCCCCTACACCAAAGAATGCCCTTACGCCTGGGCGGGAGCGCTGGAGGGCTCAACTTCGGAAACTTAATTCACTATCAAGCGGAATCAGGGGTCTACAGGCAAAGCTGCAGCTGCTTCGTGAAGAATCTGACAGAACTCTGAACGATTCCAACGACATCTCGGAGCTCGGACCGAATCTAATGGCGCAATATGAGTCCATCGGCATGGATCTGAAAGACCTGATGACTGCATGGGAAGAGGGCAGGGCTGCTTTGGCACTCGGCATCGATAGAAACGAGAAGAGGCTTTCATCCATGAGTACTCTGCTGTCGCCCGTTAGTTCTCTTAGTGGACTGACCACTGTGGACGAGAATGGTGGGGCTGCTGCAGCTCTCAAAGCATTGACTGGCGAGTCTCCGCCTAGTTCTGAGTATGCTGGTTCAACTGAACAGGAGGCACCCGAAGTTTTTGAAGCCGTTGCTCTTCCGCGACCACGAAGCATGCTCACTCGAGAAGAAAGAATAGTCAAGGTTCGGGAAGAACGAGAACAAAAGGCTCTTGCCCGACAGCACGTTGATGCAACCAAGGGTATGCTCCGGGAGCTAGAGACAGTTATTAACCTACGACCTCGAACTCGTGCCAGCGCACCAGCAGGTCGGATTGTGTCAATGTAGGGGTATCGATTTTATGAAACAAACATCACGATCATTATCTTCAACACTCTTCAATCGCCTTCTCCTGCCTTCACCGAGTACAAAACAATCGTCTGAATCGACACCGAACCGGTTTTTTTATTCTTGCTATCGACTTATGAAAAATTCACATTCGAGCTCCACAGACACATAAATATGTCAAGTACAGGTAGCGCCACGACGACACGCACAATTCTCTATAAACGACCTCATTCTATAGACAAGCCATGGATGGCTGCGGCGTTTCAGGTTCAGGTTTGGGGATCTTGGTTTTGTATTATTTGCCCGCTATCATTATTCTCGGCGATCAGGTTTTTGGCGACACACAATCGCACCAATGTGCCATTATGGACGATAGCTGTAAGACTTATGCGCTACTAATTGGTCTCTTGGGAAACCATTCGTTCCTATTTGCCGATCTACTTATTTCGTTCAATGTAAATGATAAAGGGGGGACTTAGTCTTGGTAACATATGTATGATAGCTACACCAACCTTAGGTACACAATAGGTCATTGTACGGATACATTCATTAGTACCTTAGAGAAACTTTGGCACTCCCTAGGTACCTACCTTACCTTATTTCGCTTTAACGGCCATTGGCGCCTTAAGGTATCTGGTAGTTTGAAGAACTGGAAAGAGGCTCAGAACCTACCTAGGTACAAAGATACTTCTGTGGTTCGCACCTGCCCTGTCGGATAGAGGCCAAAGGTTTGAGGACCTCTCAGTCAGGAACTAAGGTGGGCATTTGTCTCTAGGTGTTTTGGACTAACATTTCCCTCTTCAGCCATGATCTTATATATGCTTACCTATACACGTATCGAGATATAGAAAATACAACTTGTAAATCAGTTAGAACCTTGGATCTCTAGAATAAGCGATTAAAATAACCAAGGTAAACAAACTCAGCAAAAAGTATACTAAACTTATACTAAATTACCTAAGTCTTTTTGTCATTTAGGATCAGAGTCCTGAGTTTTCTTTCCTCTCCTAGGAAGCATCCGCCTAAAACGCGACGCGTCGGTTGTTTGATGGTCGCGCGTTAAGTGGCTCCCCACCTGTCAGCTAGCGTAAAGCAGCCTAGCAATTTCGCGACAAAAGCACATTGCTACCTGCATCTTGCATTTCATCCACCAGACAACCTCCCATACTCCTTCCGCAACCATAACACACCTGACTTTGCGAGCCATTTCGCTCACTTATCCTTTGCTTATACTCCCTGTCCATATCTAGCCACGATTTGCCAACAAACCATTCAATCAGTCAGTCATCTCGAGTAGCGAACACCCCGCCCTTTTATCTATGCGTGGCAGCTTCATGTCTCGTGTGGGACCGTATCAGTGGTATGCTAACAGATAAACAGATATGTTGGAATCACGACTCGCCCAAGCTGATCTTCTGAAGAAGGTGGTCGATGCAATCAAGGATCTGGTCCAAGATTGCAACTTCGACTGCAATGACAGTGGCATTCAGCTGCAGGCCATGGACAACTCCCATGTTGCCTTGGTTTCCATGTTGCTTACTGCTGGATCCTTCGAGATGTTCCGCTGCGACCGTAATATCTCCCTCGGTGTCAACCTCACATCCCTGACCAAGGTCCTACGCGCTGCTCAGAGTAACGATGTGCTCACGCTTAAGGCTGAGGATGCCCCTGACGTGTTGAACATGCAATTCGAAAGCCCTGAAAACGACCGCATCAGCGAGTATGACCTCAAACTCATGGACATTGACCAGGAGCACCTGGGCATCCCCGACACCGAGTATGCTGCTACAATTGCAATGCCTTCTGGCGAGTTTCGTCGCATCTGTACCGACTTGATGGCTATGTCAGAATCAGGTTAGTTCTCGCAAGGCTCGCTTCATACTTAGCTACTGGATGGTTATCTAACACATTGGCTGGCAGTGATGATTGAGGCTTCCAAGGACGGTGTCAAGTTCGCATGCAATGGCGATATTGGTAACGGCTCAGTGACTCTTCGAAGCCATGAGGATCTCGAGAAACCCAAACAAAGTGTCAAAATTGAGTTGACCGAGCCTGTCGCTCTCACCTTCTCCCTTAAGTACCTGGTCAACTTCTGCAAGGCCGCTGGCCTTTCCGATCAGGTCCAGATCAAGCTCTCTAATGAAGTGCCCCTCTTGGTGGAGTACAATCTGCAGGGTCAAAGCCATCTGCGTTTCTATCTTGCGCCCAAGATTGGCGATGAGGAGTAGAAAGGTGCCATAATGCAATACGACACCATCCTGCTAGATGGCAGAAGCTCGGCACTTGCGGTCGCAATGATACCATCCAACAGTTCCGACAAAACACATGCCAAAGAGGGCAATACAAGAAATACGAATACCAGGAAGTTGATCTGATTATTTGAAGCCTTTTTGCAGGCATCAGAGGCGTGTGCCAAGGAAAAGAAATGTAAACGAACGGGTTAGATAGGGAATACAAGGGCGCCAAGTCAGGAGCTTTAGTCCCTTGTTGACCATGACGATAAATGATAATATGAGATCGTGCTTCTCTAAGTTGATATTGACTCGACACAAATTATGCCTGCATGGATGTATTATGCCATTCGCCAGGTTAGCGTCACCTGCTATACTAAACAACCTGAGCGTTCCAGGTTGCCAGTCTGCTGGCATGGTAATCATATCGTATATTCGAAGCAAGTCCTAGTTGCGATTTAAAGTTGATTTGCTTACAACCAAGGGGCAAGAAAACTGAAGGTCTCTATCATAGGTAGTTGACAAAGACTTAAGTGAACTCAGACTACGGAGTGATTTTTTTTTTTTTTGTTTCTTTTTCTTTAGCCGTGGTCCTACCTCAAGGTCAGAAATTTGCTTGCTTCTGGAGGGTTAGCAACTGTGTACCCGAAGCCATTCCAAGATTATTACTTAACTTAGAGTTATCAATTGGTCAAATAGAAGCCTGCTGCGGGGCAATCTACCAGATGGGATTGTAGCAAATGGAAGGCTGGCGGGGCACGCCACCAAATGGAAGTCACTCGTAGCTTCGCTATCAGCTCAAAAGCGTAGAGAAAAGGCTGTCCTCAGTGCAGTTGAGTTAATTACTCGGTTCATCATTCAGTTCGATACTAGGCAAGGAGGTAAGTGTTCTGAAGTTTCTAATTTCCAAACTTTGTACATCTAGGTAAGCAGGTAGGTAAGTACAAGCTTGTTAATGCTCCAGGCTTAACCCGATTTCTTCAAGTTAACTAGTAAGGTAGTGACTAATATCGAGCGACATACAGCTCAAAAGACGCCGCAACTAAGTCCCAGAACTAATTTACTTCCTTGAGTCAGCGACAGATTTTCTCTTCTGTTCCTTCAATCTTTGCAGATAACGCTCAGGCTTCTCATTTCATTTAAGCTCCAGTGTTTTAGGCTTCTACTGCAGAATCGTCCACTGACGCCGACTGAGAGGTTTTGTTCAGTGGCGTCTCACACAAGGAAAATCTTTGGTTACCTAGGCTTGCGTAGACTTCTATCCAAAACGCTTGCAGAATATCAAGAAGTGATCGAGGATTGAACTGGTGCTTCTGGCAACATGTCCATCATCCCAACAATACCCGATACACGGGTCCTCGCTGTGGCAAGCCATGTATGTATGCTATCAAACATTCCGTCACTTCCAACGTCTTGAGCCGAGGCTGATAGGTCGTCGCTGTAGGTTGTCTCTGGGTAACTATCTTTTTCTCTCTCTCGGGGTTACAGTGACTCATATGCACTAGGTATGTCGGTAACAAGATTGCCGTCTTCGTGCTACAGTCTTTGGGATGTGATGTCGCAGCTCTCAACACCGTACAGTTCAGTGAGTATTTATGTCATCTCGATCGGTGGAGTGAAAGGATAACCAGGTTTCTGACTCGCGGATTTCACCTGTAAAGGCAATCATACCGGATATAAGCAATGGAAGGGAACGAGAGTGTCAGCACAGGAGATCATGGATCTCTGGGAAGGACTGAAGCAGTCGTACCTGGATGATTTTGATGTGATGCTTTCTGGATATATCCCAGGCGCTGCGGCCGTCGATACGGTCGGTAAGATAGGCCGTGAACTTAAGGAAAAGTCAAGCAAAGCACCTGGCAAGTTCTTTTGGGCACTCGACCCCGTCATGGGTGATAATGGAAGGATCTACGTCTCCGAGGAAGTGGTGCCAGCATACAAGAGGCTCATCCACGATGCGGATCTGATTCTTCCAAACCAATTCGAGGCCGAGTATGTTTAAGAGCATTTGCCGAGACTTGAGTGATCACAACTGACAATTTCTACGAAAAGGCTGCTTTCAGAAGTCAGAATCCATGATATGGACAGTCTCCGAAAGGCTATTCAAGTGCTCCACGACAAGTACAAGATCCCTCATGTCGTCATTACTTCAGTCAACCTTGAGGCGCCAGACCATCCGCCTTCGCATCTCGCTGTTGTTGGTTCAACCATGACATCTACCGGCAAAGCTCGCTTTTTCAAGATTGTCTTCCCATCAATCGATTGTTATTTCAGTGGTACAGGCGACATGTTTGGCGCTCTTATGGTAATCCGCATGCGTGAGGCTGTCTTCAATGCTGACGAGCGGCTGCGGCATACCGCCAGCTGGCTTAGCGACGATTCGGTATCGGCTGTTGAACTACCCCTTGCACGCGCTGCAGAAAAGGTCTTAGGCAGTATGCATGAGGTTCTATCTAAGACCTGCGAGGGCATGAAGAGGGTGGTTGAACGAACAACGGACGACATGAAAGATGAGGATCGAATTGACCAAACTAAGGCGCATCTCATAAAGAGTAAGGCGGCAGAGCTTCAACTTGTGAGGAATCTGGACTGCTTACGCTCGCCCACGACGCAATACCTTGCGAAGGCCATTTAGCTCTAAAGGGGGTTTGTCCAAGGTTACAATGGCCACTATAGTAGAAACCAGCAAAGATTAAATAGAAATGGGTAGAAAGGTTTTGGAATAGATGTCTCGTCATGAATCCATCCAAGGGTTTCACATCTGACTTTGAGGGTCAAATAATTCTCTCTGAGAGCTTCTCTTGCATAATCAGCCTTCCTCAACTGTGTACAGTAATAAATCTATTGCATTGGCCCACAACCCAATTCATTAATTCATGAAACTTGACAGAAGAGAAGTCTGCATATGCTCCTTGACGATCTAACCAGTGCTGCCGAAGCCACCAGCGCCTCGGACACTCTCCTCGAGTTCTTGGACCTCGACAACCTCGGGGGTGTAGATGCGCTCCAGAACAAGTTGAGCAATGCGGTCGCCCTCCTTCACCTCAAAGTCGGATTCGTTATGGTTGAAAAGCAGGACCTTGACCTGACCGCGGTAATCGGCGTCGATGACACCAGCGCCTGTGTCAATGAAATGCTTGGAAGCGAGACCCGATCGAGGGGCAATGCGTCCATCTGTATTCATCATTTTGTCAGAAAGCTGGCCTTCAGATGGTTGACCGAGGTCTTCAACTGGCTATCTACTTACAGGTTCCGGCAGGCACAGCCATGCTGATATCAGTGTCAACTAGCGCCTTGCCACGGGCGGGAATAGTTGTGTCGCGAGCAGCGTAGATATCATAGCCGGCAGCAAAGGCACTCCCACGAGTGGGCAACCGACCCTTGTCGGAAAGTTTCTTAATCTGCAGTGGTGGGGGACCTTCCATTGTACCGGCAGTCTTGGCACGTTTGGCGGGAGGTGAAGAAACGGCAGAGTTATCAGGGACGAGAGTCTCAGAGGTCATTGTTAAATATGAGGTGGGAGAATGGGAAAGCAAATGCCGTGGATACTGTGTTTGAAGCTGGAGTTAAGGGCCAGCCAGCTTGGGCCAGGACCGACGCGACGCGGTTGGGTGGGTAACGCTCCTTGGACTTAAAGAACACGAGAGATATCGATTCCCTCCCATCAGGTTCACCTAGCCTGAGGTTTGTAGCAGTCTTCCTTAACTAACAGCATTTCTGCTACGGTATTCTTAAGCTTATCATCATAATTTTAATTCATTACAAGTGTCAAGATACCTACTTTTTGTAAACAGACAATCGGGCATCTCTGCTGTTTCTGGCGTTCCACATCTGGCGCGGATCACTTACAGAATTGACCAATCAGCAGGACGTATTGTTTAGAGGTTGCTTTTATGCTCTGCCGGACCTCATTCCATCCAGATATGTGGAAGTCTATCAGGCCTATCTATTTACCTACAATTGTCGATTTACCTTATGATGAGCTATCCTAAATCGTTATACTGTACTCTAAACTCCCTAAGCACAGCGAGAAGATTAACTTCTCTCAATGGTGGTAATAAACACCTGTGTGACTTGACAGAAACATAACTATAAGACAGGTCGGGTTGTTCTTGAGGCTTTCATTATTTTTGTGACTACCTACTCAGGGTTCCAGATCTCGTCCGAAGTCCACAAGTTTGAGTCTTGTTGCATCTTTAGGATGAAATTGTGCAACCTTAGACCTCACCAAAAACCGTGCAGCCGCAGTTTCACGCGACAATTGCACATATGATGCTGAGTTGTTGCCTTGTGCTTCAGCAAGAGTGTTGAGAAGCTCCTCTGTCAGTTGCTTCATCTCCGCAGCTGCAGCTGCAATCTCGTCCTGACGCCCAGTGCCTTCATTAGTAGCCTGTCCCCAAATCTCATCGATTCTGCGTTGCCTTTTATCTTCTTTATCGTCACTGTCCTTTGGTTTCCTGAGTTTCCCTTGTGCGCTAAAGCCGGCGGCCAAATCATCTCCATCAATACCTATAAGATCCCCAACCACAGGCCCTCCTAACTCTTCTGCCGCAAGCATGGGCGCCAGCTGATTATCGATGAATCGAAGGAGAATTTTCATGAGTTTTGACGTCTCTCTGTCATAAGACTTCTTCTTAGCCCTGAGTTCTTGCAATAGTTCCTTTGCCCCTTCGCCCGGGCTGACGTGAGTACCCGCATCCATTTCATCGCGTAACGACAAGATACGCGCAGCCAGAGCATCGCCAATGAGAATTTGATCCTTGAGGCGCGCTTCGTCCACCTCAAGCTGACGCGACAGTTGTTCATGGCCTGCTTGTTGAGAGGCAAGATAGGATTTGGACTCTTGAATGGTCTGGTGAGTCTTGCGGAACGCCAATAACGACGGTAACAGCGACCCTGGCGAGGGGAGAAAGGGATCTGACTCTGTCACCTCTTTGAGAGCCACCTGTATGAGACGCGCCTGTCCAGCCGCAGACTCTGGGGGTTGGCTTTGCTCTAAACGAAGCTTTAAGAAATTAGCCATTGGTATACTGTGGGTTTTGGAGCGCGAAGACCTTCTCCAACTCGTTTTCATGTTGTTGGACTCTCTCTTGAAGTTCTCTCAATGTCTGACCAACATTGGCCATGTACTCCTCTTTTGCTGTAGATTGCGACCTGTAGTCCATTGTCGTAAAGTTCACGCAACTGACGGTACTAATGTACGGATTTAGGTGATCAAGATATGTCACTTCGCGCCTTCCAAGGAGCTGTTCAAGACAGGCAATTGTTGTTCAGATGCAACTAATTGGAGACCTTCAGATATAGCGGTACAAGCGTAGTCATAGCACTTGTATCTGATATTTGAGATTGTTCGGTTATTAAAAAGAAAGGTCCAGTGCCAGAGGTAGGTAATTATATCGTCGGTTGTGATTGATCACTACTTTAGTACCTACTTACTGAGGTAGTATCACCGCCAGGTTGGAGCGCCTGAGCTCATGTGGCCCAAGCTTTCAAGTCCAGATCGAGGTGGTTGCACGTGACATCCCAAAGCGCTCCATGCCTAAGGTGCCACCTACCTTACAGGATAGATCCTCGCAGGGCTACTTCTCCAGCTTTCTCCCATCTCCTCACTCCAAACCATCGACCTTTTGTCGTGTCATATTCATTCTCCCCCTTCACCTGCCATCGCTCTCGTGAAGCGATTACTCGTAATCGGTTCTGAGATTTTCTGTTTTTCTTTTTCTTCTGATTGATTTGGATTGGTCTGTCCCTGGTATTAGGAACCCATTGCGACAGCGAAAGTTCTAAAACACCGCGCGCCGATCCATTTGAGAACCTGCTTCTCCCGTCTCAGCTCCTCATCCTCCGACGCTTCGCGGCGAGATAGTTCGTGCTCTAGATTCTGCGCTTGAGCTCGGGAATCTGGCGACTTTTGCGATCAATAAACCTCGAGTCCGGGTCAGAAGGTTTGAGCTGAGCACTGCCTCTTTGCTTTTTAAGAAGTCCGTCCCAGTATCGATCCGCTTCACCTATCCTCACCACTATTCAATATTTGCATCACAAGACAATCATTCCGCCCTTCCTCTCCCGCCTATATCTAGGAGATCTTCCCGGGTAATTACTCGACGCCCGCTGAAAGAGTTCTGGAACCCGCCCTTGAGCCCGAATCTCGAATCCCTCTTCCTTCCATTCAGCTCGCAACACGCATCGTATTTACGCGACATAAGTCACTTCACGAGTATTTCACCGAAGCACACCCAGCGAAAGTCACTACACCAGCACGTTTTCCTTCGAAAACCCCTGAGTGTATATAAGACGAACAATAGAAAGAACGAGACGTTTTCAAATTGTCGATTGTCAGAAAGACTAAACTCGCGTGAACAATAACGATTTCAATATGTCTGCTTCCCCAACACAACCAACCCAGTCGGCCAAGCGCCCTTTGGAAGAAGCTTCTTCGCCCTCACGCGCTGGTGATCAGCCTGATGCCAAACGACCTGCTCTCGACAAGAACAAGCACGATGATGATGTTGAGGTCCCCGAAGCTCCCACCGACGTCCCTGCAGAGGACCACGATGATAAGGTCAATGGAGCCCATAAGTCTGAAGATGATGACGATGCCACTTTGGACCATGCATCTGACGCTAAGGCCGCCGCTGCCGCCACAGTTGCTGCCTCTGCATCCAACGCTGTAACGTCTGCTGCTGCCCATGACGAGACATCATGGATTCATATTCGCGCTGTTATCTCGAGCCCGGAGGCAGCTACCGTCATTGGAAAGGGGGGCGAGAATGTTTCCAACATCAGGAAACTTTCCAACGCTAAGTGCACAGTCAGCGACTACCAAAAGGGGGCCGTTGAACGTATTCTTACTGTTAGCGGCATAGTGGACGCTGTAGCCAAGGTATGATAATTTTCCTGACGCATGGTTTACAAATTAACATCAATTCAGGCTTTTGGCTTGATCATCCGAACACTGAACAACGAACCCCTCAACGAATCCTCAACCGCGTCTTCAAAAACATATCCCTTACGGCTACTCATTCCGCATATTTTGATCGGCTCCATCATTGGTAAGGGTGGTGCCCGTATTCGTGAGATCCAAGAGGCATCTGGTGCTCGGTTGAACGCTTCTGACTCATGCTTGCCTATGTCAAGCGAGAGATCGCTGGTAGTAATGGGTGTCGCTGATGCTGTCCATATTGCAACTTATTATGTTGGCAGCACCCTTCTCGAACAGCTAAATGATAGGTTTGGAGGTCCTGCTGCGTCTGCCTATGCAACCCGGAGCGGCGCCCCTGCTGGCTCGATCCCAGGCGGCATGCAAGTTGTTCCCTACTCACCCCAACCGGCCTCGGGCCACTACGGACGAAGTGAAAATTACGGCCGCCACAACGACCGGCGATCTCACCATATGCCACCCGCGCCTTATCCTCAGCAATACCCCCACGCAGCTGCTCAGGCCAACCCTGCCATGCCTATGCATTATGGCGGTGCTCAGGGAGGAGGTGCCTATGGCGCAGCTCCCCATGCCCAACCGCACATGGCCCCTCATGCTGGCCCTCAACCTCATGCTGGTGCTCCCCAAGCTCAGCCCATGGGCGGTGCCATCCCCGGCGGGCCTATCACACAGCAGATTTACATCCCGAACGACATGGTCGGTGCTATCATCGGCAAGGGTGGACAGAAGATCAATGAGATCCGCCAGATGAGCAACAGCGTGATCAAGATCAACGAGCCGCAAGACAATAGTAACGAGCGACTGGTGACCATTACCGGAACGGAGGAATGTAACCGTATGGCGTTGTACATGCTCTACTCTCGACTTGGTGAGGTGCAAAACAGACCCAGCAAGAATTAAATTTCTAACCTTGAAATCTTGATACAGAATCGGAGAAACATCGTATCTAATTTTTGATATCGGTACAATGACGTTCGAGCGATCAATGGACTAGGACGAACAGATTGCTAATTGCAGAGATATCAAGAGGCTAAAAGGAGGATGCAGTGTGTTTTGGAGGTTCAAAATGAGGGCGATATCAGGCCACCGGGTACAGTTCAGAGATTTGAGAAGACCATTCCATCCACCTGAGATGAAGTTTCAAGGGTCGGTAAGGAAAGTCGCAGTATGGTTGAATGGCATAGAAATGGTGTCAAGGACGGGATCGCATTTCATTGGGACGAATACGGAAATAAGACGGGGCTTATTGGCAGGAAGAGAGAGCCTCACGTTGACAAGTGACAGCTTTCAAGGTATCTGATTTTCGACGGCGCATTGACTCAGTGTTATTTTGTTCTCTACTTAATCCAATAACAATCTGATACTATCTGCAACCTTGACGCATGAAACTAAGTCTCTCAGAGCTTTTTGAAAGGGACATGGTACTACATGAGATGTTGCTCGGGCTCTCTATAACTTCCTAGATGGCTCACTATTTCAAGGCTCTTATTCCGAGCAAGCAGATAGTATACGTTATCGTCAATTACTGTGGTGCAATTCAGTCAGTACTAATGGCGCAACAAAGAAATGAGACTTACCACTTCCACTATTGTTGTGTTGCAAATGTGCCTCTTTGCTATCCCAACCCATCAGTAGCCTAGATGCTCGGCCAGGAATAACTGAAGGGTTCTCATGTTGTCCTTGTACAAATTCGCCGTAAGCCAACCCATGAAGCCCAGCCAACCCACCCTCCTCACAAGCAGCGGCGAATGGCTTCATGTTATCCTCCGTGAAGGTTTCATCAGCACCCCAACAAGTACAAAACTCTGTGATAGGTGCATGGAGGGCACGCTCGGCATGACCTGTATACTCTGCGATTGGACTGACGACAGGGTGCTCGGCCAGCAGGGCGCGCAAGAGGCATGCCAATCGGTGGCAGCGGAGCCAGAAACGAAGGCATCATAGGCAGGGCGCGAGGCCCAACGGATACCCAGAACCCAGTAATCAGGTTTTTCGAGGGGCTTGCCAAGGTACACTGACTCGACCCCAGGAATTGACTTGAGGTGATCGGTCGCAGATGAGAAAGAAGCAGGAGGTGATTCGGGGTGTTCAACCAGAATGGGTTTGAACTTGATGAGAAGAGATTCAAAGACTACAGACATTGCGAATGTAGATGAACAGTTACAAGTTGAATGTTATGACTATCAGAAGAATGATATTCTTGGTTAAACTTAGAGTCGGTGGTTGGACCAGACATGAGGAAGTCAATATAGATCTGGGCAGTATTGGATATAAGTGAAGAGGTCCGTACATGCCTGGACTTTACCAGATGGTTCTATGATGGATACCCAAGAATGACGCATGGCGCCTCTCAAGTTCGATGAGGGGTATCGAACCAATGATGAAGCTCGGCATGTGGCAGCTGAGATTGAGTGTGAGAAAGAGTGAGGAGAAGGATGAAGCTCTGAATCTGGTGGTCTGATAACTTTATCTTACCGGCGGAATTGCAGGGTTCCTGGAAGCTTCTATCTTAGTTCATTAACGAGAGCTGAACCCCGTTTAGAGTATGTTAGAGTGCTACCTAGTCTAGAGGCAAGAAAATTTAGGGCCTTGATCCTAAGAGAGAAAAAGACTTAGGCCATTTAGTCTAAAGTAAAGTCAGGAAGCAATATAATGAATTTGTTTTGGCATGTTGCCGTCAGGTGTGGATAGCACCTCAGCGAACAGACGCAATCTCTAATAAGCATACTATATAATGATGCCAACTTCTCATAGAACAAAACTAAGAGGAACACCGCTATGACTTTAGTAGTTCCAACCCATCATTGCTTTATTAAGGTACTCGTCTTTCTTCCGCCCCTGCTACATTGACGGAGTAGCGTCGACCTCCAGTTCGGTAGGTAATCAGCCCCACAGGTACCTATCGGCCCCCCCCCCCCTGGGAACGGATGGTCCGGGTGACCACAAGTACCGGCAGTGTCCCCAATCAAGAAGGAGGCGTGGTATTGGTTCAATTGGTGTTCTGTAAATTATCACATTAGACTCCTTCGCGTCGCGTGTTCTCGCTCCTTTTCCTGGTGGTGACCGTCCATCGCATCTCCCTCATTTTAGAATTTTGCTTTCGATCGTAACTAATTTGTACTATTGCCGGTTTACGCTTCTTGGGCTCTACCACTAATACCAGTGACAACTGGCTGGTGCCCTCATATCTAATTAACTAATATCCAACAGCCGAGGCATCGCGCCACGTTCAATATTTCCACTCTCCCTCCAACCTGAGATCCAAAACTTGTCCCATGCCCGGTCCCTTGTCTCACCCTCTTTCTCAGACTGTCTGATATTTACGAAACATATCAGTCGCCATTACTTCCGCATACTCCACCGGCGCCATGGTCATGGCAAGTGACGCTGCTGAGCATGTCACAACGCCTTCCACCATTGCCGTCAACAATCATGATGCTCATAATTTTCCCTCTGAGATCAACCTCTTGACCCTCAACTGCTGGGGTCTTCGCTACATATCGACCCAGCGAATTGCAAGACTCGACGAGATAGGTCGTAGAATCGCACACGCTGTCCCTACACCGCATATCGTTTCCCTGCAGGAATGTTTTACACAGGAGGATTATCAAGCCATTCGGCATCACACTCGCCAGGTTCTCCCCTATGGAAAGTTCTACCACAGCGGTGCTTTTGGTGGCGGTCTGGCCATCTTGAGTCACTGGCCGATGGAGGAGAGTACCATGTTCAAGTATCCCCTCAATGGACGACCAACTGCATTTTGGAGAGGAGACTGGTATGTAGGCAAGGGTGTTGCTTGCGCCAAAATTCGCTTTGGACCAAGGAGAAAGGACATTATCGAGGTCTTCAACACACATGTGAGTCTGAATCTGTTATATCGCTTTTCAGCGTGTTAATTGACTTGAATTTCTTAGACTCACTCCCCATACGAGCCCGAGCCCGTGAGTACATACGATTGTCATCGAGTTGCGCAGTCATGGGAGATTTCAAAGCTTTTGCGCGGCGCTGCTGAACGCGGACATCTCGTTATCGGGATGGGTGATTTCAACATGTTACCGTTGTCCCTATTTCACCGTGTAATAACAACGCATGCTCCTGTTCATGACGTCTGGCGCAAATTACACCCTGACAGCGCTCTTGGTCCTGCATACCATCCATCTGAGAAGGATCGTCATCGGCCATTACCGACAGCCGACTTCAATCTTCTCGAGAATGGCGCAACCAGCAATTCCGTCTACAATACATGGCGCTGGAACAAGAACCAGCAGAACCGGCTCAAGGGAGGCGATCTTTGTGAGGTCCCACCCGATACGATTGATCCTCAAGGTCAGCGACTCGACTACATCTTTGCCTCGACAGGTATCGACCCTGATGCTCCTGCTACTGCTCCTGGTTGGATAGTCAAGTCGGCTCATGTTTCAATGACTGAGCGACATCCTGATCTCCTTTGTTCCCTCTCCGACCACTTTGCTGTTCAAGCCACGCTCGTCCGGCATACCCCTTCCCCATTGCCTATCAGAGCTGATCCCCGCTCCGAAACACCATCTGCTGCTCTGCAGACTGGCGCATACTTGGCCCCCAGTAGCCCGGCTAGCAGCATTCACTCAGGCGACGCAGCGCAGACTGCGGATCCCGATACCCAACTGAGGCGAGGTCGCTTCTCTAATCACGATTCATTTCACGCGTCCACCTACGATGAAATTCTGGGAATGATACAAAAATACCATGCTCGCGAGATTCGCCAGCGCTACTGGCGAGGTGTGCACTTCTTCGGCGCATTGCTTGTCTGGCTAGCATGTCTTGTCGCTGTCTGGTGTAGTCCTGGAAACTACGTCGCGTTTGTCCTTATGCTGGTCAGTAGTCTTAGCTTGGTCGCTGGTGTTATCGATGGTCTGCTCTCGCTACTCTTCTTCTCATGGGAGATCCGGGCTCTCAAGGAATTCGAGTGGGAGATTCGCAATGCCAAAGCTGTTGCATCTGGTGACCCTGCTGCTTTAACAGAGTCTGGTTCCTCCAGCAATACCAACCAAAGGTCCAAATCACAATGAAGGATGCACGCTCAATATTATGGTAATGATTTGATGTTTCTGCATAGGGCTAGGATGATGAAATAAGGATCAGGATGAAGGTACACACGCCAATAAGGTCTAGCTCTTAATGTCTATTCGTAATACTACTATCAGTACTTCTGAGGGCTAAGCACCTTCGTATCTCATGCCGCCTTCCTTTCCTTTTCTTTCTTTTCGTTTTCTTCAACGCTCAATGTTCAGTTTCGAGACCTGGCTTTCGTCCATTTTGGGCATCTCCGTTACTTTTGGATCGATATATCCACCAGGTCTCATCCGACGCCAGGTATAGCCCATGAAAGCCGTCTCTTTTCGAATTCTTAATGAAGTCTTTTTGGTATCCTTGTCCCGGAGCAACATGTCTCTTGGTCTTTTGCGCTCTTTATGGCCATAAAATCTAATAAACTGCTTCAGTGTAGCCTTGTCGTTCGGCTGAAGTTCCTTCGATGCATCAATATCACGGTCTATACTTCGAAGCTTGGCCGCGTCGAACGGGATTTTGATAAGCTCCATAGCCTTTGCTTGCACATGGGTATCAAATCCAAAAAGTATCTCCTTGACATCTTCCGATCTGAGAAAGACGCCCGAGGGAATCGACTCAGACCAGTCTTCAAATGGTTCAGATTCATCAAAGTAGTGTGCATCGTCATCACTCTTCAGATTCGGAGTGAATGGAGGAGGCATTGATTGCAGGCGATCCCAGGGCGTGTTTCTGAACCACCTGTGCGCTTTAATATCTTCCGCGTCATCGGGAAACACATAGCTTTTGAACGAATCCCGGTATTTGACCTGATACCTCCTTGAACACAGCCGAATATCCTTCTCTTGGATCAGGCGGCAGATGAGATCTTTGCACTTGTCGCTTACGAATGGCCTGGGCGGAAACTGGAAGTTCTTCTTGAAGTCCTGCAGCCACTGTTAGTCATTTACCTTGTTCAAATTGATATGAACATACGCACAACGATATTTTGTTTCGTCTGCTTGCGTCCTTCTTCTGCTAGAAAGGGCGTCTGCCCGTACAGGCATTCATACAGGATGATGCCGATGCTCTACTAGTCACACCTTCCGTCATATTTCTGACCAAGAACGACTTCAGGAGCCATATATTGACTGGTACCAACAACGGAACGGGCAGCAGTGCGGTTACCGTGTCTGTTTCTCCAACCGATAAGACTTCGCAAGTCCTCGTTACTCGCCAATGGATGTTTCCCATGCCTGTCAAGTCCGGAAACAAGAGACTGGTACCACTCAATATGTTTCAGGAGATCCTTACTGCCTTTTTGATCCGTCTCGTCACCATTGATGTTCATATTTAGTCTTCGGACCAAGGAATATCGGTGAGTATTATAGTATGCTGCGTCGTGGGACCAGTGATCATCAAATGCTAGCCCAAAGTCGGATATTTTTAGATGACCAGTCGCGGATATGAGGAAGTTGTCTGGTTTTATGTCACGGTGAATAAAGTTCAAACGATGGGCCTCTTCAACCGCAAGGATCATCTCTGCGATGTAAAACTGTGCAATGGGTTCCTGCAGAATGTTTTGCCGAATGAGCAATCCGAGAAAATCGCCACCAGGCATGTACTCCATCACTAGGTAGAGGTTCGTTGTATCCTGAAAGCTGGCAATCAGTGGAACAGCCCTGAGAAGATCCTTCAGTCAGTCAGTGACCTTGTAATGTTGGTCAGCTTTGGTACTAACCACTGTGATCCTTCAGAAGCCACAAGGAAATCCCTCTCAGCACGCAAATGGCCTTCTTGGCTGTTCCGTAGCATTTCTGTCTTTCGAATGACTTTCATAGCATAAACTTGGCCGGGGAAAGCATGTCCTGGAGCAGGCTTTTCACGCACCAGTCTTACTACTCCGAAACTGCCTTTGCCTAGAATTTGAAGTGGCTCGTAGTTGTTGACCAAGGGGGGGGAGTCCTGGTTTCCATGGTAAGCCAAAGAGCCTGCCCTCATTGCCCTCGACTCTCTGAGATGGCACGTTTCCTGCCTTCTATATTGCACCCGAATCTTCTCCTTCTCCTCTGGTGTCATTAGCAAATAGTTGCACAACTGAGACTCGAGGCACTGGCCCCGCAAAGCTCTTGCATTTGGTTTATAGAGAAGTTCATTGAAGTAAGTCTCGAGGAAAATCTTGGCGGCGGATGCCCTCTCTACAGTTGCAATGGTAGGTCGAGCCTGAACAACACCAGCCTCAGGAATAGTACTGAGAGCACGGCCTTCAGGGCTTGAGCGGGTCCATGGATTTCGTCTATTGTATCTTCTATCCATGATTTCCCAGTTCGGTAGCATAGATGATTCCATCGAAGTTTTCGCCGTGGACCTTTCATCGGCTGTTGTAGCTGTGTCGCTTGTCTCAGAAGAGGGCGGAGTGATTAGCCCACTGGAAGGAGTAGGATTGACCAGCTGCAGAGAGCTTCGTGCTCGTTTTGGGGAGTTTCGGATTACCAAAGTAGAGTTTGATGCCATAGCCGTGGGATGCAACCCTAACTTTCGTATAACTACTTCCTTTGCATCTGGACTTCTCGTTCCTCGTTCCAGTCTTGGGACAGATCTAAAAAGTAAATGGGGTCTGGCTTGGTCCTCAGGGAAGTCATGAGCATCTTTGGTTACTTCGGCACCTGCTGCATGTCAATGGGATATAAACAAGACAAATAAGGCAGCTTACGACTGCGTGCGTTTTTTCTCATGTTCTTGAAGGCACCCCGAAAAGGTGACCATCTTTTTGAACCGCCAGTACGAAACTTCCGCGAAGTTTGCGCCTCTGACCCGTCTACAGCATTCAATTCGGATCCTGGAGATGCTTCAAATATATTCTTCGAATCGCAGGACGAAAGACGGACGAATTGTTGACTGGCTTTCTTGAGCAGGGTCGGTGCCATGATGCTGCAGGGTAGTCAATAAAGAGAAAGTCAGCGCTGCATCCATCAATATCCGAGGGCAGGCCGCGTCTAATAAGATAATGCAGTAATCAGATACGGGGAGAACAGCGCTCGAGGTTTTCTCTCGGCGATGTTGTTGCGGAGTAGAGTCGGAGGCCGTTGAGTCAGAACGAGATGAACCTACCTCAGGCTGAGTGGTAGGTACTTGGAAGGTTCGACGTCCACGACTTCTTTTATGAATTCTATAATGAAATGAAGACAAAAAATATGGGCAGTGAGAAAACACCAAATGAAAAGGAAAGAAATAGCATTTTATCTGTATAACCTTACAAAATCCTTTCAGGCACAGGGAAAATCATCCCGCCATCAATAGCAAAGCGCAAGCATAACCCTTTTTATCGTACGCCATTTCATGTCATGCAACGGGGACGGTCCTCGCCACATCATTCCTGTTTTGCCTTCTAACCTTGTCTCTGTTCTAAACACCGACGGCCCTTGGCAGAATGTACAAGTCTGGGCTCTCTTATCCTCGCATGCAAAACAACAACACCGGGTGAACAGTAGATATGATATATGAAGCCTGGGGAATACAGGCGTCCACGATGTGATCAACTTGTCGCCAAATTCTGCCGCCTCTGTTTGGGGGTATTATGGTACGAGGTCGGTAGCAAGTCGGCTTGGTGTCGAGTGAGTGGAGGCATATACTACGCTACACTCACTTGATCTCAAGAAGCTTGACATCGAAGATCAACGTGCTATTGGCGGGAATGCCAGGAAGGCCACGGGAGCCGTAGGCAAGATGAGCGGGGATAGTAAGACGGCGCTCACCACCAATAGCCATGCCAATAACACCAATGTCCCAGCCCTTGATCACTTGACCCTTGCCAGCCTTGAAGGAGAAAGGCTTACCCTTCTTGTTGGCTACCAAAGTGTTAATCAAGTTGAAGATACAGTGTGGGAGCTAGTTACTTACCATCGAACTGCTTTCCGTTCTGGAGCTTGCCGATGTATCGGACACCAACAGTGTCGCCGTTCTTAACAGTACGGCCGTTGCCAATAGTTCGGTCGTCGATGGTCACGCCCTGAACAACCTTGACACCGGTGGTGGCTTTGCCCTGCTTGGCCTTCTCAGCAGAGCCAGTAGGACCCTGTTCGAGGTTCTTTGCGAATTGAACCTTCTTAGCGTCCTTCTTCTCCTCGGTAGCAACAGCCTCGCCCTTGTTGTTCTTGAGCTTCTTCTGTTGCTTCTTGGACAGCTTGGCATCATCCTTGGAGATGAGCTCGTCAAGACCCTCCGTAGCCTCTTCAGCGGCGCGCTTGTTCTTGCCCTTTTGGACGGAAACGAGCTTCGGGGCCTCCTCCTCGTCAGACTCAATCTCCTGAACACGGGGGTCCTGGACACCATCAAGCTCGTCACCCTCGTCGCTCTCGTCACCCTCGAGGGCATATTCAAGCTCGTCAGGGGAAAGATCGTAGTCATCCTCATCTTCATCATCCTCATCATCCTCATCATCGTCCATGATGTAGTTTCCGGTGAGGTAGATGGTGTGAGTACCAGTAACGACAAAGAAAACCTTCTCGCCATGGTTGACAGTGATATCAAGGGGCTGCTGGTAGTTCTTGCGTAAAAGTTAGCTGACAGTTCCGGGGTTCTGCTTCCATAGACTCACTCTTTCAGTATCGAGGGTGCAGATGACAAAGTTCTCAAGATCGGCACCCTCCTCGCTGTCATCATCGGAGTCGTCATCCTCCTCTTCGTCCTCATCTGTAGCCTTCGCTTTGCCCTTGGCCTTGCCGTTGGGCTTGGCATCCTCCATCTCCTCATCAGATTCCTCCTGAGCAGACTCAAGAAGTTTCTTGATGGCAGCAGCCTGCCTCTGCTTCTTGGCCTTGACGGGGTCGCTAGGACCACCGTTGGACTCCTCATCAGAGTCCTCCTCATCGTCGGAGCCGGCGAGGAGAGCCTTCATGTACTCATCATCGATCTCATCATCCTCATCCTCATCGAGACCAGGGAGAGCACGCTTGACGAGGCGCAGGGTAGATCGAGGAACAGTAGGAATGTTGCCCTCACCGTCGGCCTCAGGCTCTTCGGTAGGGTCAACGGCAGCCATGGTAATGCGGAACTATAGGATTTCACGGTTAGAACCATGAGGTCAAGACCGTACCGATCTGCTGTCGCAAATGATGCGCCACCAACTGAGAGCGAACCAGCGCAAACCAGCGCATTGGACCGCATCAAAAAAGATTCGACGCGCCGGAGAAGAACTTACAGAGGCAGGGAATTCCATGGTGGCTGGAATTAAGATCTCTCCAGGAGGGACCTCAAGGCCGTAGACGGGACCAGGAACAGCAGACATTGTGGCGGTTGTGTGAGTACTTTTGTTTCAAACGTAGATGAAATGTAAAGCGTATGCCGGAAAGAAACAAGAAAACAGAAAAGTGAGAGAAAGGATGAAGAATGGTGATAGAGTGAGGTTTTCCAGAGACTCGCTCACTGCAAAAGAAGAAAACCAAGAATCGAGAAGCAACTCCAGAGCTTCGAAATTTTTTTCGGGGCTCAACAAGAGCCCCACGCGTGCAACCAATAGAACTCTACGATAACGGCTCTTATCGCGGTGGGGTGTTCGCTGTCACAGCAACACGAGTTACCTTGTCTCCGCTTTGGTGCAGATTTTCCCGCCGCAAGCTCCACTAAGAAATTGTGAACAGCGCCGTCCTAGGTCCTAAATGACAAAAAGACTTAGATAACTTAGCATAAGTTTAGGATACCTTTTGCTAAGGTTAATTTTGACACCTTAGATCAAGGTCTTCATGTTTTCTTGCTCGCGGATACCATCTTAGCAGGCTGGCAAGTGTTTGGTAGGCAACATTAATTAAGTTTCGTCGAAACCTTTCTCGCCGTGTAGAAGACCTTGACGGCCTTTGAATACTGTAGGAAGCAAGGGGAGGTTAGAAGACTTGAAATATCAAATCTAAATAATAAAAAGACTTAGGTAATATAGATCTTAGATTATGTATTCTCAGTAACTTGATTTAATATCTGAGGATTACTTGCTTTACATCTAGAGAAATATATAATATAGTATTTAGACTCTTTTTTTAAAAAAAAAAAAAAAAAAATCCCCTAAAAGAATTCGAAAATTGAGTAATAAGTAAAATCGAATTCCGTCAATCCACATTAGTCTCAACAGCATGATTCTGTGCTTAGTGGATATCTGAGAGTTGAATGTCGTATTATGGGTTAGGTGAGTGACTTGAGATTCCTAAATACATGCATCCTCGCCAATACCTAGGTGGGTATTTAGGAGGAATTGTTCTTCGCCCTGAATAAACCTTTGCCAAATGGTACCATGCTGAAAAGCCAGCTCTGGATAACTTGCCATGCGAATACCATAAAGAACTTGCGCTGGCTCTGATGGTAAATCTGAGGTCGATCACCGACATCGACCAGCATCGCACCCAGCTTAGAGATCGATTTTGGCCAATATTTGTTCTGTGCCTGAGCATACGCAGCCATGAGATCATTGCCGTTGGTTATCCCACCTGATGTTTCTGTAAGCAACTGGCTCAATCTTGGCCTGGCGTAGACATACCGCTTGACCAAAGGTTACCATCCTGAATCCACCGATACTCCTCTCCGACGAAATGTGCGTTTGGGTATTTCTGGATTAATTCATCTTGAAGCCCTCTCGGGCCACTTACCTGGTGGCTGTCGAGAATACCTGCAGCACCGCACAGATAAACACCAGTGCAGACGCACAATACATCAACGCCCCCAGTGTTGAAATGGTCTCTTAGCCACTTTGTCGATGCCTCTTCAAAGTCGTCCGCTGGATCTGTCCCAGGCACGACGATAATGTCAAGTTTGCCGGGACCAACGTCATCATCTTCGTACGTGTGTGATGCACGGACGGATAGATCTGCAGTTAAGTTCACGGTTGGAAACAACTTTGGCGACGTGATATAGGTAATCTTGGTGCTGGGTGCTATTTCACTAATGTGTGCGGGGAGAGGAAGGAGGCTAAGGTATTCTTTAGACATGGAGGCGAGAACATCGACAGTTGCCAGATCGAGTAGCTGCACGCTTGAGGGTATGAAGACCCCAATGCGTAGCTGCTTCGAAGACATTAGTATAGACGATTATGACTTTGTTAAATTACTGTTAATACTACTGTTTATTGCCTTAGCATTAATTATCATTTTACAGGGTAAATGTACTTAGTTAGGTAAATTCTATTTAATTAATTATAGCTTTATTTTACCTGCTAAAGGACTCTTTAACTTTTAGTTATAAACTCTTTCTTATATATAGAATTTTTTTTATCTTATAGTAATAATTAACTTTATAGAATTTTTTAAGTAATTCTATTATATATAAACTTTAAATATTACTTATAATAATCTCTTACTTATAAGTTAGTAAAAAGATATTATATAAATATAATAATACTTATAATCTAATAGTAAAATTAATTAGTTTTTAATTAATAAAAGTATTATTTTATTTTACTTAGAAAGTAAGTATCTTTTAAATGCTATATCTCTCCTTTAAGCTATTTACTATAATTAGAGTTTTTAGGTAAGTAATAAAAGATATTATACTTAAAGATAACTAGGCTAAGTAGCTAGTTATCTATCTAATAACTATAGCTAATTGCTAATACCTACCTAGCTTCTTCTTATAGCTCTTTTTTAGCTATATTAGCTATTTACTAAAGAAATATAATATCTTTATTATAGACTATTTAATAGTTATTATAGCTAGCTAGGAGAGGTTATATATACTATTAGTAAATAGTTTCTAGTTAGGAGTTATTTAGGTTTAATATCTTAACTATAATTAAGGTTAGTGTTATTAATTAAATGTAGTTAGGGTAGAGAACTTACAGATAACCCAGGCTCGGTTAGTTCTTAATAATTTTGTAATTATTAAGATAACTTTAAGAGATAGATAGATTAAGAAAGGTTAAAGTTATAGGGGAGTTATAGATTTAGCTAGGCTTTTTAAAGCTTTTTAGCTAGTTAGATAATATATTTATGTTGAACTAAACTACTGTGCCAAAGACCTACAAAATGTAAGGTCCCTACACTAGGGGTCTAAGGCAACAGGGCTTATATTTTCTATACAACACACCCCCCATTTTATACGGAATCTTCCAGATGAAATGTTATTCTGGGGTTTTAGTGACTCAGTCCTTGCTTTTGCACTCTTTTTTTTATTCACGTATAGGCGGGGTTCGAACAGGTGATCTGCGCGATCGGAAGTTACAGGCCTCTCTTCGGGCCTCCCGGGCTCATAACTGTTGAACTAAACCACTGTGCCAAAGACCTACAAAATGTAAGGTCCCTACACTAGGGGTCTAAGGCAACAGGGCTTATATTTTCTGTACAACAATTTATTATAATTAGAGTTACTTAAGATACTGCAGCTTAAAGGTAACCTTATTAATTAAGTTTATTAAGACTTCAGTCTAGCTAGAGACTTTATTATTAATACTTCTATAGCTTATTAGAATACCTAAGTCCTATTTATTAGTTGTTACTGGGTTAAAGCTATAAAAAAATAGACGATTATGACGAATCCTGCTAAATTGAGCGGTAGATATTGAGGTAATGCTTGTAGGTTTCGGATGATAAACAAAGGTACTATGTGTTCTTTGCTCTTTAAATGTACGTTATCTTAAATAGTTTTAAAGGGTGTCTCTGTCAATAATCCCCTTGACTTACAGCCCGTATGAGCTAGGCATTATTTAAGAATAATGGCATGCAATGTTTAACAAACATTGGTTCCAAATGCTGAATCCGTCACTCGGCCTTCTTCTCATTGGTTCAACTGACTTTAATATCCGACGTCTTTCGGCACCAGAAGGCCCCACCCCGGCCGGCTCTTTAACGTTCTCTCTTATGCATATTGACATTATTTAACCTGCCAGGAAGTACAATAAACTAGTTACAATACAGTATTACACCTATAAGTCTAAAGGGATTCAAATTTTAAATCTATAGCTTTCCATCTAAATAGGCATAGCATAAGCTTATAGTATTAAAGCAAGATGCTTTGTCCTAAATCTTATCCAGACCCGTGTATTATTTAGAACTGTATACCATCTTTAAGTAAGTAGTGAAGAGCAGGTATAATCTACTATACATAAAGCCATGAATCATAGGTCCGTCTGACTCTCCTCGAATTAGTAACATTATGTATATCGTTCTGAACACGCTTGGGATGATCTCTTAAACATACCGACCCTCATTCTAAGTATCAAGTACATTGCCAAATACATGTAAGCTTTCTTGAGTAGCCAAGCCATTGGTATATATTCTTCCCCGGATTAGTTACGAGACTGGCCATCTGTACCCATCATTATCATCATAAACCCTTGCTTGACACTTCAAGACCCCAGTGGCCACGACGATAGTATTTTTGGTCTTAGGCCATGTTGTCAACCTTGACTCCAGGCATCTGACGTCGTGTTGCCTTCTTGCTCACAGTATAAACAAGGTCTTGATCCCAAAGCTGGCAAATCAAAGCTTGAGCACTGGGTATGGTGCCATATAGAGGAGCGACAACGGGAATCGCAAAGTAGTCATACCAGTTGTTCTTGAGAGATCGTCGGGAAAAATCCATCCCGTTGGCCAGTCCAGCCTTGACCATTTCCCTCTCTCGGCTTGCGACTCCCGTCTGGTGAAAACTTTCGTATAGAGACACGTAGACCCCGATTTGAAAGAAACCGTAAATACGAACAAGATTACACCAGCTAAAAATCCAAGCCAGGTTTCGTGGGTCACCATTGCCTTCTGTGAGCTTGACATATAGTGCCGAAGAAAGTACCAGAATAGCCATATGAACGGGAAGAAAGTGAGCTTCGAAAAGGCGATGCAGCATATAGAAAGCATTTTCCCAGTGGGGGTGTTGGATAGCTTCCCTGTGGATGCTTGAGAAGATACCGTTGTCATAGGCCTGCCCGCTGTGCTCATCGCTTGCGGAGCTTTCGGGAAAGGCAAGATGACCGGCATCTGAGATGGTGTAGTGAAGGGGTTGATAGGGACGGCAAGTTTGCTTGCAATCTTGCCATAACTGAACCAGTTTACGAAGCGCAAAGCCAGTATCAAGGGCACCCCACATGTGACGCAGGGCCTGTTTATAACGAGCACGAGTATCTTTCAGTAGTCCTCCACCTCCCGTGACGTTACCTTGGCTGACAGGGCTATAGATGACTCGACTGGTTAAGTTACCGTTGAGGGCGAAAAAACATTTGATATACATATGCAGGTCCTCGCCGATGGCTTCGCTGCCACAATCCCATCCGCCAACCCGGTCAACCAAATCTAGAGGAAGAGAGTAGACGGATGTAGGCGGGGAAATAGAGGAGCCAGGGTACAAGCCAGACATACCAGCAGCACCCCAGAGTATATCGGCAACACGGACAAGAGATGGAACACAATGTGCGTTCCTGTCGAAAATAATAGGAGCCGAGTAGATGGTAGTCAATGCGGTTTCGGGATAGGATAAGTGCATATTTGTCAGAAGTGTAAAGTAGTTCGATGAAAGATGGCTATCGGCTAGAGAATCCATGAGTCAGCGATGAGCGGGCGAGGATAAAGGGTTAGTTTCCAAACGGGCGTACCATCAATACCAGTGATTATAACGTTTTTCCTCACAGCTGTTGAGTACCTCTCGCTCAGCTTGCGAGCAGCCCATGCGAGATTGCTGCCTTTGCCAGCGGCCTCGCCCGGGATATCTGATGGATGAAGTGTGAAGTCAAGGAATCTGAACTTCTTCGTGAATTCCTGTATCAGTTCAAGAGCCTTCGTTTCGGCGCTACTCTCTCTGTGTTCCATTCCAAGATAGACCTAGTGAGGAATATCAGTGAGAGACTTTAATAAATGAGTCTGGCATGTTTATTGAACACTGGTACATGGTTGCGTCTTGACTTTTAAGAAAAATAAAATCTTACATCATATGAATAATGAGCCTGAGGATGGGATGCCAAAACATCGAGTGTCTCCCTGAGTGTATCAACATCTTCCTTGTAGTTTGGAATGATAATGACATGAACGACGTTGTCATATGCTCCTGGCACCCCGTCTGTGTAGTATTCAGGATCGTAATCGCCGGCTTCACTGGTAGTGGAGGAAGCTGGACTGTTTGAATTGGATATGAGAGTCTCAGAGCTCGACACCGAAGTATAGGAGTCCCGGCGTGAAGCGAGTTTTTTCAGATCAAGTAATGAATCGCTACGCGCTGCTCTTTTCATGGATTGGGTAAGAGTCCAGATAGTCCAGCAGGCTCGGAGAGGGAAAATGCAAACCAGTATATGAACAAAAAGGCAGTAATATGCGAAGACGAAGCTCAAAATACCAGCCCCTATCGCAGAATCTGAAGGATATTGGGAGGTAGGCTGCTTGCCTTCATATCGGTCTTGTTCAAGAGAGGCATCGTGATATATGACCCAATAGCAGAGAGCACTTAGCGTAATCATACTCAATCCCCCTGCGCGTTGCGCGAACCATGTGAACAAAGACATGTTGTGTAAGATACGGAAATAGAGTTTTTTGGATATTTGAAGCTGCGATGTGGTTCAAGAGAGCCGGAGTAGCCCAGAGGCGTTTAGATCAGGTACGATGAGAAAATACAAAACAAGAATGCGTTGCATAGACCAGGTCGTCCAGAGCAAGAATTTGTTAACTGAAAAGCAAGATAGGAAAGAAACACAAAGCGGGCGGGATGACGTTGAAAATGCATGTGTAAGTGGGAGACTACGGAAAGATATTCATGTGGTCGATTTGAGGTAGGCCAAGCAAAGTAAACCATGCCCATCCGATTTCACAATCCGAAAATTAACATTAAAACTAAAAGGAGTTAGCTCTGAGAGATCAGAGAACAAAAAGACATGGGGATGGTCATGATGGTCAAGTCAAGGGCACGAGACACAGGGTATTCGCCAGCCTCCAGATCTTAAGATATGGTTACCAACCCTTATGGCACGCGCCATCTTTTAGCTTTTCTGATTTGGCCAGAAGAATAAGATAACATCTTCTTGAAGATCCACGCCCCATGTGCCGAAATATAGGGTGGGCAGCAAGGGACATGATACCGTAAGGCTTGATCGACATGCTTGCGAACCAACCATCGACTACATACCAGGCAACTTGGACTAGCAGCATCTTGAGGTACCGTTCGGATTGAAACTGGGAGTGATAGCGGTCAACGTGGTTTCTGTAGTCTAATAATAAGCTAATGAGACTTAGCAAACAAGCTCATTAACTATACATCTGCTAAGCATTGATGAATCATGGCGAGTGGACCCGAATCGGACCCTTGACTTTGGCTCAGGATTATCTTTGGCCACTCACAAGCGAACAATTGCCCATGGCATAACGAAGATACCATGTTTGCTGTTCCCAATCGCCGTAATGTAGACCTAGAAGTCATGGACCTCAAAGGCTCCAAGCCAGAGCTACCTTAAGCGCTGAGATATACCGCACCCAGTCGTTTTCGACGATGAAAACCCATAGGATTCAAGACACCCATGAAGCTCAACGTCCGACTTCAACATCCCAAACCCAGGTACTTGACGTTAACACGAAGCAAGCCATGTGCTCGGAAGTTTGTTCATTCATTTCTGTGCTGTTTCATGGCAATGCTTTGCGCGAAATCCAAAGCCTCTCTGTTGACACAAATCTAAAGCTGACCTGCACGTAAGGCTCAGGTCAATATGGCCAGATGAGAGTCCTCCTCTCACCAACCCAAGGTTGACTGCCGTAAGGTTAGTTGCTCTTGGTCGGTGCTATGGCGATATGTATACCCCAGGACAAGATTTGGCACCTTTGGCTTGTCTCAGAAATCACACACTGTGTCAGTCCTATATAGAAGACCACTGATCGGCTTGGGTATCGATTGTTGCTCATGATCTCAATGGAAATTGAGATGAAGAGTGACGGGCCTGATGCAAGACGCTTGACCTTTGGTTGATGCCTGTCCGACAACGTTGATATGCAGCAAATTTGACTGGCTCGAGGCTGTGTCCATGAGGTCCGCTCAACTTTCTAGTGGTTGCCTGGCCATTGTAACCTTTCCTTGGTCTTGATTAATAACCTGAGAAACCTCTGTCAATCGCAAGTCGTAACCACAACACGCGCCGCTATCAGTGGTAGAGGATCCCGCCAGATACCTATGGGTCCAAGTCCGGTCACGGGTGGGAGTTCGACCACGGCGGGTGATTGTCTTATAGATATCTACCGAAGGGGTTTGCGATCCATTGGTTGTAGCCAGCCAAGCCAGCATCCAATTCAATGAACTTGTTAGTCGACGTGGTTGTGCAGGGTGTCGTTGATGTTACATGACTATTATTGGCCCACGGGGTTAAGTGATTGGATCCCTTGCATTTTCGGAAGTCCACCCATGTGAATTTTCGGATAGCGAGAAGCTATACCTCCCTAAGCCCAAGATGAAGCAAGAAAGCTGAGACCTCTTAAGTGACAAAAAGATTAGGTAAACTTAGTATAAATAGTATATATTAAGTTGTCCTTATTAGGTACGTTTAGCACCTAACTTTGACTTCCGAGGTTTTCTTGTTCCATGAGCTCCTACTCAACTAAGATGAGACATCACGCATAGTTTGCTTGTGGAATAAAGGGATAATGACCATGAGTTATGTATCGGGGTAGGATCAAAGTTGCAATCGTGATGCTGCTGCTGCTGTTGTTCTAGTCAAGCTGGCTATCGATTCTTGAGACATGTGTCGTGCTTATAGCAAACGCCGGTCGGGGCGGCCACATTAGGTACAATTGGATATGAACATGTAACTGAAAGACTAAGGGTTCCCATGAAAGAACGAAGCATGCCGACTGCCAAACTGCCCTTTTCGCGAAAAGAACAACACCCTCGGACTATCACAGATCAAGATTCGATGGGAACACTTGCCGAGTTCTGCTGATTTCTCTTTCAATGGGTATCTTATGTTCAGGAAATCTTATAACGTTACTCTCTGTGGCAAAGCCCCCCCTCCTCTTCCGATTTCATTCAGATCCATAAACGCCGTACGCCAGCCTGCAATTCTACAGATGATTTCGATTAAGGTTGCAACAGAGGCTTTAATATCCAACACTCACGCGTTTCCCCTAGCGGCGCGATGCCAGCTCAAGACTGGCTCAGAAGCGTATACTGGACGAAAACCACCATAGTTCTGCATGTCCTCCAGGAAAGTCGTTACTTAGGGTGCCTTTTCAAACAGCTTCTGAATCGGTTTGGCAGCCTAGAAAAAGGTTAGTACAAAAGCCAGATCTTGACTAGGAAAACAGGCGTCAAGAAACCTACATCAATGAACTTTTCCAAATCATTATCCAGATTGGCAAGGTCATCCTTCCTTCTTTTGTTATCCGCAATCAGCTTCTGTTTTCGCTTAAGCAGCTCCTGCCGCTGTTGCTCCAGAGCTTCACGCTCAGACCGTTCGTGATCTATGCGCGCAACCATCAATGTATTCTCGTCATCATTCTCGTGTTCGGGATGTTGGGCAAGGAATTCCTCGACAGGGATAAGAGGCAATTGTTGGTATTTATGGCTATGATTTGTTAATGAAATGCTAAACTCGACCTCCAGCTGCAGCTGATATCAATGTACAAGGGCTTACTCGTATGATTCGCATGCTGTAATCTCCCCTTGGAGGTGACGTTGTTCGTAATACAGATTCTGAAGCTGGAGATGCAGGCGGTCGACTTCTTGACGCGACTCGGCAGTCTGGGACTTAGTCTCACGTGCGGAGAAACAGACGTTTCGGTGCAGTCCTTTCAAATGCGCCACGGTTGTGAAAAGGAGTTTTTGTTGCTTGGCGATTTCAGCTTGCGCTTCTGCTGAAGGGGGTCCTTCGCTGTATGATTGTTCACCCAGACTGAGGAGTGCGCCAGCCTGGTCGCGTGCCTGGTCTGAAATCTGCAAGACTGCGCAAAGCCTTGGGTCGGTAACAATTTTATCGATCGCCATGTTCTGTATCCGTGGGTCGTAC
Organism: Fusarium xylarioides; assembly: GCA_013183765.1. Lineage (NCBI taxonomy): Eukaryota > Fungi > Ascomycota > Sordariomycetes > Hypocreales > Nectriaceae > Fusarium > Fusarium xylarioides. The sequence continues at coordinate 117,973 of SRZU01000139.1, forward strand.
CTTGTGATGCGAAAGATGTAAGTGCAAGGTGTGGAGAAGAATAGGTAGCTGGATGGATTCGAGAAGTCACGAACTCGACCCCAGGCTTTTGTTTGTTCCTGGGCTAACAGAAAAGTGGGACTGGGCTCACTGAAGGCCTGGGTTTCAATGAACATTGGATGATCTACCTACGTAGTAGGTACCTTAGTCTACCGTGTTTCGTGGTCTAGCTCAAGGTACGGAGAGATAAGTACACAAAAAATATATATATATACCTAAAAGTAGTAGGCTACCTTAGACTTGCTTTCAAGAGAACTGCCTATTCTGCATAACAAACGCTTAAGGTGAGTATTCTTCTAAAAGTACCTAGTCTGGGTGAGAAATCCCTTCCCTGCATGGCCTCTTTAACCTTATGCGTCCTGGTTCAAAATACACACTGGTGACGTAGTTGTTGATTATTAGCTCCATTCTCCAAAAACCAACGGTATACAGCAGGTCACAAGACGAGAGTTACAGCCGCCCTGTCACCTAAGTAGTAGTTTTGGGTTGCAGAAAAGTGCAAAATTTGGATATCTTCTTATAATGGCGAGTCCTTGGGGCGCAAGAAAACTTCTGATATGTCAAGGTGCCAAAAATATCTAGGTAGGTAGTCACAGGTCTACTAAATCTAGGTACACTAAATTATGCCCGGTTTACCTTGAGCTTATGGCATTTAATCATTGATCTCTGATCTTATAAATTAACCTCAGCCATATCTTCAGTGAATACTCAATCATCCACCGACTCTCTTTGCCGAGTCGTTGAGTGCCGACTGCTTATTGACTATAACCCAGTATTTTCTCTCTCACCTGCTTGCTCAACGGATTGTCGTCTTTTTAGGCCCCCTCCAGCCGCAAACCAGGTGACTTTCCAGGATTGACTTCAGCGGTTGCACCGTTCCTCAACGGCGTGACAATAAGGTTTCGCTCAGACATACGGAGTAGTCTCAATTTGCATTCATTTATTAATTCATTCATTTCATCAACATTTCCACATCTTGGCGAGGTCAGGGATAATAGTTACGATCAATTCTAAGCCTAATAAGTAGGCCATTGGCAAGTGCTACGTTACTGCAAAACAAATGACTCTTGTGGCTACTGACGGCTAACTTATGGGATCACCAGAAGAGCTCTGATATGGGTGGATCCATGCGAGTCCTGAGAGCCAAGATCCACGACTACTGCGTTATGAAAGGAAACCCGCGCCTAGCTGCCTTGATGCTCGAAATGTTTAATGACTTGTTAGCCCCTATCTTGCTACAACTTTCGCATCAATCTCTAAGTACACTGTTATCCAGGAGCAAAGACCAAAGGGGAGCGACAAATCAATGCAAGTGGTCGGAGGTTGCATCGGAGGCGTTTTCAAGGTTGGCACCCTATTGGTTCAAGAATGCATCTTTCTTCCGCAATCAAAGTCCATAAGCGGGCCGTGGCGAGCTGAGTTACCGCGCTATCTATCTTGTGAAAGTCGGGGGATTGTACCGAGGGGAAAGTCTCATACGCTCATCAAGAATCCTGATGTCCCTCCAAATACCCTTCGGAGTCGTGTATAGGTACTTTACTGGTCATGGAAAGAGACCGAACTTGTCTCCCGATTCTGCCGGTATGTTATGTCTTTGCCTTGTTTAAACGATTAGGTCGTTTTCCGAGTGGCGTTCGTTAGTAACCCAACAAGGACACCAAGACCGCCCCCGGTACCGTCATTTCAGCTACCAGTCCTTTTTTCCTTTGATTTGACTGCCCAATTTCTCAACCTCTCATTCATCATGCGCTCTCGCTCTGTTCATTCCTTCACCCTCTGACCCTTCTTTGCTTGTACTTTCATATCCCCACAAACCATATCCGTACTCTCCTTTCTAAGCCTTTATATTCTCAACATCATATCATTTCCCCATTTCCAAGCCTTGGCTGCTTCCTTAAACGCAGATCCTTATCCAACTCAGCAAGAGTAGGGACAGGACAGGACTATTTCCGCCAACCAGACTCAGCAATCGTTGTCCCCGCGTGTAAAATACCGGCAGGGTCCGCAAGGGTGCTTGTCTTTGCTGCGCCCAACTTGTTCCGAGACTTCTAATCATTCAATAATAACCAATTGTGCTCTTCATTTTTTGCTCGTGGCCTCGACAAAGCCTCACGTTAGCCAAGTCGCACAGAAGTTCGAACGCACCATCCACCATTTACCAGCATCACCAGATGCAGAGAGTTTAACTCGTCGCCACCTCAGTTGCAGCGTCACAGCGCTTGCCGGTCCAGCTTAGCCCAATTGTCGCGGCATAATCACCACAATATTCGTCTCAAGTCGCAGCTGCCATCATGTCCGACGTTACCACTGCCATCACAACAGCCTGTGCCTATAAGGCTCAGGATAGGGATAATATAGCTAGTACATCCGGATCCCACATTCGACCTGACGTTGAACCTCGAAGACGACGACACTCCTTCATTCCCAGGAGACGATCCATTGTTGGCCATATCATGGATGGAGAAGAGGGTCTTCTTCTCAAAGTTGACCTTTTCCTCTCGGAACTCGAGCGTCGGCTCGACTTTATTGAGAACTATGTCGACTTGAGTAAGGACTCCAGCATCTCTCGTACCTTCTCTACGCTTCAGGCTGTTCGTTCGAGATGTTCCTACGCTTCAGAGGAAGTCCTTGGTGCAGGACGACGCCGTTTACATATTATGGTCGATACTCTAGAGGCAAGATACAAGGAGACCTTAGAGGCCGCCGAGTCGCTGAATGAGAAGGCTCATGTTGGAGTCGATTTGCTCGAGAATATGCTCTCTGATTTTGAAACTAGAGCCTACAAATTGCGTGAGCAGGGTTTCGCAAACGCCGCCAATGCCGCCGAGGCTTTCATGGACGAGGGGCGCCGGGTTGCTAACGAAGGAATCGAGCGTGCCATTCAAGCCGCCCTTTCACTGGAGGAGCACATTCAACAAGCTATCGTTCTGGCCAAGGAAGGGCGCCTCCTCTCCTACGATGACCTCCCCTCACCATGGCGAAACAACCCTCACATCCACAAGGGCTACCGTTTCACTGAATCCAAACTCGAATGTGTACGCTCAGCCTTCAATCTTTCCAATGAGCTAGTCAACATCTGGTCCCATGCACTGGGTCTCATTTTGGTCCTCGCGATCGCGCTCTATTTCTACCCAAATACAGCCAACTTTACGCTCAGTACGAAGTCCGATGTATTCGTCGCGGGCGTCTTTTTTGTTATGGCTTGCCTCACTTTGGTTTGCTCAACGGTTTGGCACACTATGAATGCTGTTGCAGATGTCGATGCCATTTCAATATTTGCCTGCGTGGACTATACCGGCATTTCTCTGTTGATTGCTGCCTCAATCATGACGACTGAATATACAGCCTTCTACTGCGACCCTGTCAGCCGATACATCTATATGGGTTTAACAGCTTTTCTCGGAATTGGAGGCGTCATTCTTCCGTGGCATCCTCGCTTTAATGGTGCTGACATGGCATGGGCGCGAGTCGCTTTTTTTGTTGGCCTTGCCTTAACCGGGTTTATGCCTATGGTTCAGCTTGGCTGGACTCACGGACTCGACTTTGTGTACAATTTCTACTCGCCAATTTCCAAGTCGATGCTCGTGTACTTTACGGGTGCCGTTGTTTACGCCAGTAAGATCCCCGAAAGGTGGTTTCCTGGCTGCTTTGACTATGTCGGTGGAAGCCATAACCTCTGGCATGCCGCAGTTCTCGGAGGTATCCTCTTCCACTACTCGGCCATGCAGACTTTCTTTGCCAACGCCTTCCACCGAGCAGAAGCTGGCTGCCCTTCATATTAGATCATTAGGGGGTGTTGGATATGCCTTCAGTTACCAACCCAAAACGGGCTAACAAGTTTTTTTGCCCCTGGAAGCATGTCAAGTACTCGGCTAATTCTGTCAAGTCTTGCTCTACTTGGTCCGCGCCGGTTTGATCCTGCTATGGTTAGTTGCATGCTCTGCTAGAGTTGATCTCAGCGCGACCCCACGCGGCAAGACTAAAATGAAATACCTATGCGTGCGTTGGGTGCAACGTGAGTCCAATGCCACTACCTATACGAGGGGTATTGCGCCGGAGACTTGGATTGAAATAACTTAATAACCTTGTTAAGACGTGTTGTTCGTCCATGATACGAGACTTCCCAAACCTGCAGGCATACTCGAGTGATAATAGACAAAAGCTATACACTCAGATCTTCTTGATGAAGCTAGAAGTTTGAATGTCGTCATGAAAAGCACATGCATGTAAGCCGGCGCTGAGTTTGATTGATGAACGGATTGAATATGACCGAACAGGCATGCGTGGACGATGCAGTAAGTTCACAATATGATATGAGGCACGTGTAAATAGATAATAGATAACCAATCGTATATTCATTCATAAATCCTAAAGCATTCATCTCTATCGAAACCCTCTAGCACCCGTTGAAACCTGCTTAAGCCCATATCGAGCATCATTAGAATGTCATCCATCATTCCATCATAAGGCGTTTCAATCATCGTAAAAAAGCATAAACCAAAAACCATTTTTTTGGTTTAGCAATATCGGCTAGAATTAGTGTGTTTGTTGCAAGACCTGGAACATCTTCATAGGCCTCAGGGAGCAAGAAAACGCCAGACCTTGATAAAAGGGATAAAATAAACTTAGTCAAGAGTCCCCTAAGCTTAGGCTAGATTTACCTAAGTATTTCCATCGCTTAGGGTCAAGGTCATGAGTTTTCTTGCCTCCCCTGTAATGGGCTACTGGGTAACGGACGAGGGGTTCGGAATAAACCTTTCATCAGCGTGGCAGTATGCACGTCAGTTTAAGTGAGTTTCGCGACCAGACCCTTGCTCAATTATGTTGTGCCCTTGTATCGCCCGGAGTGGCCACAGCGCTTGTAAGTCAATCCAGAAACACTAAGGTTGTGCCATATTTAGAGAGCGTGAGAAACAATCTCAGCATAGACGTCGTCGGGTATCTTCTTGATAATGCCAATCGTGACAGATTTGACGAGATCAGCGTTAAGCTGGGGGAAGGATCTTAAAACCTTATTTGGGCTATTTGGAAATCAGTAATTATTTGAGTCGGGCTTTCGCATAATCCTTACCTGGGTGACTGAAGAATTTGAGTCCGCATAATTGTAAGCTGCGCGACAATGCAGACGATATTGAGATGAGGACCATAGGCGAACAAGAAGTCCCAAAGACGTAGGACCTCGGGAAGCGGTGGTGTACATGCACATAGCGTCAGAACTGAAGGGAAAGCGTAGATCTCAGCCGAAAGGCCCTTCGCAGTAAGGTATATGCTTAGCTTGGGATCAACAATAGCAAGGACCTTATCAACCAGTGCAAGGCCACGATGAACGCCGTCCATGGCACCGCGAATATACCCCGGGCATTCTCGAGTTAACAAGGAGTGGAACGCAACGAATGCTTCTGCTTCACTCCGAGCTGCGTAGAGAAATGGTGCTGCCAGAACGTTCATACCCTGAACATAGGTGCCGGGTTCTAGAGTCGCAGCGCCTGCGCCAGATTCAGAGCCCTCGGTCGTAAGTGTCAAGGCCCGCGCGCGACTGCGAGCAGTTGGCGATGACGTGCTTGTGCCTGACTGAGAACGACCGGAGACACTACTACCGCCAGGGAGTGAAGCTCGGCTACTACTAGGGCGGCTTTGGCGTTGTTCCTCACGCGCGTCGTGTAACTTCCATGCAATGGCGTTAAGTAAACGAATCAGACTAGCCTCACTGACACGGCGGCGGAAAAGAGGGTCGGTCGTAAGTGTGCGGAAAGTGTCGTTGCGGATCTTGGAGTAAGCCGGAGAGGCTCCTCGGTGGATGAGGGCGAGGTAATCATCGGTCGACAGGATAGGTGCATCCAGGAGGACGAGCCAGACGTATATTCTCAATGTTGACTACCCAATACCGCTGTTAGTACATCATGCTGGGAGTGCCTGAACAGTCCACTTACCATGCCATCCTCAGCACTCTTGACACCTTCATCGATAACCTTCCACCGTGCGCTCTCCAAAGCGCCCAAGAAATCTCCATCTGTTGGGCCTTCGCGGATAATCTGATGAAGAGGCAGATGGCCATGCGAGAATACAGGTTTCTTACTCCCAGCACGCTTGCTGGCTGTGACAACATTCATCTGGTGAATAAGTGGCGGGGTGGCATCGCTATTAGCGCGCCCGCGCTGAGGTGAGCGATTGGTATTCTGGGAGAAGCTGGGTGTGCCTGAAGCAGCAGGTGGCGCTTGTGGCGGTCTTGTAAGTGAAGCATTGCGCTGGGTGTCGCGGTGGCGCTGCTGGGAGATGAGCGACGGCGTGCCTTGCTCGCGAGCGCGAGCTCCAAGAGTGTGCGCAGATTGAAGGCGTCGAAGGGCGCGATGAGTCCGCGGCGATGGCGAGGCCTGGAGTTGAGTTGTAACCGGGGCGGGGAGTGAGGGGATCGCCGATTTGAAGGTAGAATTGGAGTTCGAAGGCGGCTCCATGGTTGCGATGCTTGAGGAGAGTTTGTCAAACCACAACCATAGGAGTAGGCATGGGTGTTAAACGACAATATATGCGAGAAAGAGCCAGATAGCTGAATTGATGGGGATATTAACTAGGGCTGATGACGCTGAGAAGGGGTTTTTAGTCGTTCGGAGCGCAGTATTAGATTAGCGGGGAGGCTGGAGGCTGAGTTGAAGTATGAAAGGGACGTGATGTGGATGCAGGGACAATGATGAATCGTGTTGGTTTCGCGTTCTTCAATTAACCTCTACACTAGGTAGGTAAGACCTATTGAAATCTGTCTTGGCTGACCACTACCAACAGTTGTTCTTGTAGCAGGTCCTACCAACTTTCCGTCGACACATTCTTATTAATCCGATAACTCCCAAAAGCTGTTTGGCCCCTTATTACTTCAGGTGTCTTAGTGTTTGCCAGCCCACGACATTGAGGAATGCACATCATTTATCTAGAGGTTGGGTTTCAGGTGTGCTATTTTGAAGCCGGATCGGAGCCGGATGGACCGATTCGCCGACTTATCAGACACCCAGAAGCGGATGTTTATGCAAGCAAGTATTGAATTAGTATGTTTGGGTAGTACCTACTCGTAAAAAGTCATAGTTCTCTATCTGTCTACTATGTACTCCGTATCCTGATTATTATGTTTTTCCACATTATTACAAACTCCGGAAATTAAGATAACGATATTATTTAGGTAAATAGTTCACATAAACTTGGAAGGTAGGTAGGTAGGTGATTCTAAGAACTCTCAAAATTGGATAGCCTCATGCTTCTTGGCCTGTTTCCTGCTTTTATAATAGCATGACCTTAAGTTCTCTTTCCTTTTACTCTATTACTATACCTTAGTTATTAGGTAACGCTCGCCAAGTAAGAAGATGCCTTGGAAGTCTATAGTGTTGGATAAGTTGGTAGGAAGGTAGTTGAAAAAGTAGGTAGGAGCTCTCTTCTAAAGTACCTAATAAGAAGATCTAAGAAGATTTGTGTAAGTTTAGGATACATTTATAGTAGACCTTTTAATTTCAGCAACCACTCAGGTTAGGTCTGAAGTCGGTACTCTTGCTCTATCTTACCGACTTACCTTAGGTATCACATCAACGAGAAAATGTCATTGCCGTATGCTTGATGATCACCAGAAAATTTGCTGACTTGACTATTGTCGCAAATATCGGAATATCGCGAGTTGTGTCACGTTCTTGGTTTTCTTGGGACTACAGGATCTCAGACGTGGGGTTTGAAACACTTATTTTCCTGATCTTGTTACGCTATTACCACGAAGGGGAAAGTGGCGATTGCGACATCGAAAAACACCCATTTTTATATCATGCTGAATGCTCACAAGCTGACCAAGCGCCACACGACTTTTGCCATTTACTCAGAAAAAGATGGAGAATCCGCTGAACAGAAGCCATGACAACACATTCTGCCCCTCCATATCTTCTCTCCACACAATGCCGAGTACCGATGGTTCGGGGATCACTAGTTTCACTGGGCTCATCATGAGTTTTACCACTCTTTAAATACAAGATTGAAACCCTTGCCACACCATAGCACTGATCTTCTTCGATTTACAACCTCCTTACTTTACCTTTTCAAGTAATCAGGTTACACAGTTATCCCAGCTAGAACGTATTGTCGGATTCCTGTTTTACTGTCTCCCAATTTTGAGGACTCATTATCCCACGTTGCAACCTCCAACGATTATGTCGCCTTTTACACCCCACGATATTCGTCATTGGCCTAAACTAAGACCCCAGACCACAAGATCAAAGATCAACGCCTATTCTATTTTCCTATTTGCAAGAAGAACAGTCCTAAGCCAGCTACTGTCTACCATACGCCTTCTTGAACAACTCAGACCTCCACGCCTCTAAATGGAATTGGTTACCTGCAGCTGGTCCGGTGATCACTGACTGCTTCACTTCAAGTCAGGTTTCACGTCATTAGGAGCAGAGCTGACAGACACATACGAGCGATGGTTCTGTCTGAGTTAGCGACCGCTTTATATTGAAAAGAAGCTGAAGGGCGAGGTCATCCTTGGCTGCCGTAGTCTGGATCTTCTCTTCAAAGGAAACCGTTTTTTTTTTACATCAACCGATACACATGATGCTAGGCCACACAAATCCGTTGGGCAGGGGGGTGGCTAATATTCTGGGCATCAAACTCGAAGACCAAAAACAAGACGTACAAGCTGAGATACCAAGTAGTTCATCCATTGCTTCAGAGCAAAGACACAATTCGTTTTACGAAACTGAACCCACATCGTCGGAATGGATTAAAGAGCAAATCCCGTCGAAGGAGGAGGTTGTTGCATATGCAACTTCATTATTCCCATTCGCTGCTTGGATCAGCCACTACAACATGCAATGGTTTGCGGGTGATTTGGTCGCTGGTATCACCATAGGTGCTGTAGTTGTTCCACAAGGCATGGCCTATGCTATTCTCGCAAACCTGGAACCCCAGTTTGGTCTTTACTCTTCTTTTATAGGGGCCTTGATCTACTGGATATTCGGTACCTCCAAGGATATATCCATCGGTCCCGTTGCTGTTCTTTCGACCGTCGTTGGGAATGTTGTTCAGGATGTCCAAGATTCGGGACAAAACGTCCATGCTCATGTTGTTGCGTCAGCGTTGTCAGTTATCGCGGGCTTCATTGTCCTCGTTATTGGACTACTGAGGTGCGGATGGATAGTCGACCTCATTTCCATCACCTCTCTCTCAGCTTTTATGACGGGCTCCGCCATCACAATTTGCGTCGGCCAACTACCAGCACTTCTCGGTCTGTCAGGATTTTCGAACCGAGACCCCCCATACAAAGTCCTTGCAAATACAATCGAACATCTCGGAGAGGCAGGTTACGATGCTACCGTCGGAGTCTCAGCCCTATCGATTTTATACCTTATCCGTCAAGGTTTCACCGCTGCGGCAGAGCGATATCCAAAGCATAAAAGACTGTTGTTCTTCACCAACACAATGCGTACGGGTTTTGTTATTTTAGTGTATACAGTAATGAGCTGGGTTCTCAACATGCATAGAAAAGATGATCCCCTATTTAAGGTTCTAGGGGTAATCCCAAAAGGTATCTCTCAGCACAATCGATCTACTTGAGTAAAGAAAACTAACAACGTAAAAGGATTCCAGAATATCGGGGTTCCAAAACTAAAGATGGAGCTCATTTCGGACTTTGTTCCATATCTACCAGCTACCGTCATCGTCTTGCTTGTTGAGCATATGGCGATTTCCAAGTCGTTTGGGCGCGTCAACAACTACACCATCGATCCATCTCAAGAAATGGTTGCCATTGGGATGGCTAACCTTGTTGGGCCATTCCTTGGGGCATATCCAGCTACAGGCTCATTCAGTCGTACTGCGATTCAGTCGAAAGCTGGCGTACGAACCCCCGCTGCTGGGATAATCACTGGACTAGTGGTTTTACTTGCAACGTATCTATTGACCGCTGTCTTCTTTTATATACCAAGTGCCGCTCTTGCGGCTGTCATCATTCACGCCGTAGGAGATCTCGTCACACCTCCCAACACTATTTACCAGTTCTGGAGAGTTTCACCGATCGAGGTGTTCATTTTCTTTACCGGTGTTACCGTCAGTGTCTTCGCTCAAATAGAAGATGGGCTATATGCTACTGTTCTCCTTTCAGGAGCTGTGTTTATCTACCGTATCCTGAAGGCCAAAGGCAGGTTTCTTGGCAAAGTAAAGGTTCATTCGGTCATTGGCGACCATGTGATTGGTGATGATCACCGAAAGGTTGTCGGGGAGTACGGCACAATCGAGGATTCCGATGTTTCTGCAAGAAATGTTTTTATCCCCCTTGGTCATGGCGATGGCTCGAACCCCGAAGTTGAAGTTGATCATCCATATCCCGGGATTTTCATCTACCGCTTCTCTGAAGGCTTCAATTACCCCAATGCCAACTCCTCTCTGGACTATCTGACCGACTTCATTCAGTCCAACACGCAACGCAGCAGTCCCGAAGCTTTTGAACGACCAGGCGATAGGCCGTGGAATAACCCAGGGCCGAGGAAATCTGCAAAACGTCCTGTTGATTCAGATCCAGACTCTGCACTTCCGACATTAAAAGCGGTCATCTTGGATTTCAGTTCTGTCAACAACATCGATATCACCTCGATTCAGCGACTGATCGATATCCGTAATCAGCTTGATTCATATGCCTCTCCTGACGGTGTAGATTGGCATTTTGCTTGCATACATAACCGATGGTCCAAGAGAGCATTGGTGTCGGCAGGGTTTGGAGTCCCATACAAACCCAACGAAGGCACAGCACCTCCAAGATGGAAATCGATTTTCAGCGTAGCGGAAATCGGAGGCAAGGACTCTGCTGCAGCAATCGCTCAGGAGACAGACCTCGACGAAATGACGCCAGAACATACAGATAACACAGACGAAGAGCCCTTGATTGGAGGATTTTCCTCGGTAAAATCATATGGCTCAATGTCATCAGGAGACCTCGAGAAGCAGAAGCGGAGAGGTGCTATTGTTCATGGCCTGGGCAAACCCCTATTTCATGTAGACTTGACAAGCGCGTTACAGAACGCAATAACTAATGTGGAAGAGAGGACGATGCCAAGAGAAACAGCACACGATTAACAGCTGGATGGAGTGCCGGTAGACTTGCTGACGTTTCGGCGCACAACATGAAGGGGAAACATTTAGCGAGCGATCATTACCACTATGTTTACCTAGAACAGTGATTCGTAACGAGATCATGAGATTTTTTGTCGTTTTACTATTTCCTTATATCATACTGATAGTATTGCTTCCGGATTGGAATCGTCTCTTCCAACATGGTCACAGCGTCTCAACGCTGATCGTTAATCGCTCTGATTATGTTAGACCAATACCTATCCAAATAAGTTGTTTATACAGTGAGTTGTCCAATGTAATCTTCGTTTTGCAGAATTCAAGCGCCGTGGAAGCTTTCAGCAATTTCCTGCCACCAATCACTCTAGCCAGGCCAGTGACGACATGTTTATTGTCTCACGATCGACGATCTTTTGCTTAAGGGATTCGGTCGCCATCATGTCACTACCACTGAGGTTTCCAAATACCTGTTACACCAGGTGCCAAATATAAGTCCGGACTAGAGAGCCGACAGACTGGAATTTTAAATGTCTAATGTTATCTGAGTATTCTTTTCACTTCGGATTATACCTTGACATGATCTGCATGTATTGAGTCCATGTTAGTGGTCAGGAGCCGCAGCTAGTGCTTATTGTTAACATCCATGTGCTATTTGGGGCCGGCCCAAACAACTAATCCAAAGATCTACTAACATTGGGCAAGGTACTACTAAACTTGCTTAAGTCTATCCTAAAATTCCCTAAACTTTTACCTCAGGTGGGCGTATGGCCTCAGTTTTTTCACCTCCCCCAGCTGAGTTACCTGTTACTGGTAGGTAGGTACCTAACGTTAGGTTGTTGGCACAATCTCGAGTGATGGTTCCTATTTTGCGGAATCGAAGCTCCTTTTGTAGGACGACCACGGGTGGAGAACTCTTCGTATTCCTTTTGTTACTCGTCTTTGCTTGAGGGCAGCGTACACGCACTCAGCCCTGTTGAATCGGTGAGACTGCTTCATGGCTGAGTCTTCTCGCCCAGGTGGGGGTCGTGGTCATGTTCGTTGGGGTCGCGTAGAAGAGCATTACCTGGTGTGTATAACAGCTGATTCACCATCGGTACTTGACTTACAACCAGCAGGATCCTCCGCGGCCTCGCAGGCGAGAGATTAGATATCCCTTTAGGCGAAGTACATTTGAGAGAGTCGACGTTCCTACGGACGGGACTCGCGTTCCTAGTGATGCTAGACGGGTAGCCAGGACGTCTTCTCGCTGGCCTACAGATGACGTTCCGGTGCCGACGTAGACTGAGTGGGAAACCTTTGCTGAGCTCCCGATCCAGGCTTCAGCTATACCTGATGGAGACTATACCGAGTCTCCACCCCCAATTGAAACTTATGGCGAGGATGAAGAAAGCCCGAGACAGAGACAATTCTCTTGTGACAGAGGTGACTATGGCCGTCGCTACAAAAGCCGGTCAAGATCACCCATTCACCCACACACAAGATCCCAGGACATGAGGGATATCTGTTTCGTGATGCTCTCTCGCGCACTGCAGGATATAATAGTGACTGGTATTCTAGAACAAGGGGCGGGAGCCTTTCAAGCAACGAATATGATCCTTACGATAAGTTTGATTTCTCATCCCGGGCCCAGTCGATCACAGATTCCTCGAAGGCAGACGATTCTGATGCCGAATTTCCCGAGTCTGAGGAGACAAACATTGTTATGGGACCTTCTAGCCTCATGAAGGACGATTCAGTATCTAATTCACGCTCGCAGATGACACTTGTTCATTCTTCGGTTTATACTGGGAGTGCTGAAATGGGTGGTTCTCATGCAGCAGTCTTAAGTCTTGTTCATGATCCCAAAGGACAGAAAAATCCTCTATTCCGCTGGCTGTAAGGGTTTTTTTAACTATTCAAGGAAGAAACTTTAGTTGTACTAACTTTGAACAGCCACGTTCCCCAGGACGTGATAAACTTTGAAGATTTCTGGGTAAGCCAGCTTCTTCATGTGCACACACTTTAAAACTGACGATTCGTATTAGATTGAGATTAGCCGGATCTCCGGATTGACAGAGCTGGAGAAGAAGGCCATAACGAAGCTTCGTGCTGATGTCAAAAAGTCCTGTGTGAAGTCTAGGACCAATCCTAAAGGTACCAAGGTTGGATACTTGGACCCGAAATGCATCGAGGTACCATTGAAACCACTAAAAGCAGAGGCAATGTCATCCAGTTCAGTGTCTGGCTCAGCACGGTGGATTTGTATTCCCTTCTTCTCACTCGAGCAGTACTCTGGTCTACTCGCAGCTGCCAGCGCATCTCTTTTTCCAGCTCAGACCTTGCTGCAAGTACAGTACTCCCGAAACACTGTGGCAAGGGACATGGAGCAAGCGGTGGTTCAGCTGGGAAGTGCAGAATGCGGAGAGTGTTTCATATATCTCAACTTTGGTGCCTTATCATTGATAACAGTAACGACTCCTTCATTGATTCAATAGAAAACTCACTGACGATTAATTAAAAAAAGGCTTAATAGTCACATGTGGGACGATGACTAGAGACGATCTTCTTGGCCAAGGGCTTGAGATTAAAGAACGCCCATCTCGTGCTGTAGTCAATGAACGCAAAAGGCGAATTTTGGTAGCATACAGCGATTCAGTTGTTTGGTCGTTTGATGCCGATGAGTGCCAGACGTGGTTTGTAAGTCATGCTTCTTCGTCCAATGACATATCTGATACTTTAAACCAGGGATTCCTGTCTAAGTTCCAAGCATTCTGGCCTGAAGTTCCAGAGTTCTGGTACAAAGATCAAGCCGTCACAGCATACGCATGGCCCAGAATACTCAAATTGGCCTCGACCGTCAAGGCTATGTCACTTAAGATCATCATGAAGCTGGGTTCCAAGCCTGACCCTCCCCCACGAGCCATTTTGCGGCCAGATCCTCAAGTTCTTACAAGAACGTATGGTGGAAATAGCAAACCTAAGACACAGGAATTTGCTCATATGTTGGCCTTGGCGACATGGGACGCTAGAGGTCCTCAAATTCAAGTGACTGGTTTCAAGCTACTTGAAGCTCAGCTGGATGCGGCTGAGACTTTTTTAACATGTGATACAACCTATACGGATCGAAAGGCATACAAGACCTGCAAAGAAGCTACGAGAAAGGAGTGCTATGACTATCTGGTCGAGTTAGCTGGTCGAATCGAGGAAGCTGAGAGTGATTCTTTACGACGTGCATATGAGGAAAAGTTGGATATCTTCAATGCTGTCGACATTGTTTATAGCTTCTTTTTACCCACGAATTTCCAAGGCCCCATGGTCGGAAAGTTATGGGGCACGGTCAGATCTATAACTGAGGTAGGTTATAGGCAGAGATTCTCAATGGTGAGCGTGCTAACCTCAACATGAAGTTAACAATGCTAGATGGTAGGCCGGTTTCTGACATCGCCGGTAGCCTCCGGGTTTCTCTTAGAGACTTGACGCGAAATCTCCTCGCACTCCAAAATCTCGTCATGTATTCATCTGATCAAGAGCGAGCTGAAGTTGAAATGCCGCCCGAGTTCTCCAAAGCATGGCTTTACATCACCATGGTCATAGTCTATGGTTCCAATGACGACCCTAAGTGGGATGATCGGATGAGAAGGGCTGAAGAACTCATCGGTGCGGGTTCCAAAAAGCTGGTCCAAGGATTCAGTGACAACAATTTGCTAGAAAAGGCCATTGTATTGCCGCTTGAAGTGCTTTCACTCATCACAATGGGCCTATTGCAAGATCAGGTCGGCAAATCGATGACATATGCGATACTTACTCTCAGTATTTTGGCTCTCTAGTATGTTTCGATGCAGATAACGCCACAACCCGGGTTGGCTAATAACATGCTCAGGATCATGCAATCACGTCGAAACCCTCCGACAGGTCCTATCAACATCAGCTCGATCTAGTAGAACAAGAGCTCGTGGCGGTCAAGCGAACACTCTGGAAGCAAAAGTCGCTTATCTATCGACTACGAAAGTCGCTCACCGCTATTGATACAGAAGACATTGTCATGAGTCAGATTGAGCATGAAATCGTGTTAAAAGAGGCAGAGAAGCAGTACAACGACAAGCGGCGTTACTCAGAAACCTTGCCGCTGCCGCCTCACTCACAAGGTCAGGGCGAGGACTATAATCGAATTGTCCCTGTTTCTTATGCTCAGGAGGTTGCAACTGCGAACGACTATATGGAACTGGATGATGGCTTCCTGTTCGATATGGCTTTATCTTCAAAACTGTCTCATACAGATGCGGGAGGTTTACGTGGTCTCTTCTTCCTTGAATGCTCACGTCTCATCGAGCAACGCGAGTTTGAGTTTCGACGCTTCAGCGATTTTTCTAAAGACCTCGAGCGGGCTATTACATATAAGATGGACTTCACAAGAGACCGACAGGAGCGGGCCATCTATGCCTTCACCCTTGTCACTATCATTTTCTTGCCCATCAGCGCGGTTTCGAGTATTTTTGGCATGAACACGACTGATGTCCGCGATATGAACTACTCACAGTGGTTGTATTGGGGGGTTGCTATACCAGTGACGGTTCTCGTCATTGTCCTAAGTCTCTGGTTCATGGGAGAGTTAGGAAACCTAGCTCGATGGTTATTTGGACGACCAGGAAAGGGGATCTACGGCGAGCCGGCAGTTATATCACAAACAGTCGAACCGGCGTATTGGGCGGCTCCTCCAACCACTCAGCTAGCTACCCAACCGGCAGAGTATTCATCGCCACCATATGAGCCGAGGCATAGAAGGGTTCAGACTCAAGCAAATTACCCTGCACGCCAGAGTCGTATCTATCCATCACGATAGGTTACCTGGAGACGAATAGTTAGCGCACATTGGGGAAGTGCTCAGTTAGGGTGCAAATATTGTAAGTTTGCTTGAGATGTGTTAGTATAATGGTTCCAGAATGATTACAGGTTCCAGCTTCAGGATAATATAGGATATATTTTATAAAAGTTTGCTCTAAAGATACTCAAATTTGCCTTAACTCCTGGGCAAACACTATGTAAGAAGAACCAGGATCATCAATCGTAATACAGATAAAGCCGTTACAGAACCGCCCATTCATAGTCATCCAAGTACTCGCTGATCAACGGTAGTACTCACGCTCACGGTCCGTAATACGGAGCCGTACTCTATCATCCTCAATCATCCGCCTGGGTGATGGAGGTGAATACTCCCGACGTCGAGTTCCCTCAACGTACCGAAAGGTTTCATAGCGAGGCTCGACTTGAACCGGGACAGGGACAGGGACAATCCTCTCACGCTCGATGACGCGCTCTCGATCGTGATCATATGATGAGTGGTGGCTGTGCCTGCTTCGGGATCGAGACTTGGGCTTCTTCTTTTTCTTGTGTGGCTCAACGTCGACCGCAATGACCTCGATAGGCTCCTCCGGTGGAGGTGAAGGGGGTCTGGGCTTCACAACCGGAGGAGGCGGAGGCTTGGGTTTCTCAACTGGAGGGCAAGGTGGAGGAGGCGGTGGTTTCTCGACTACAGGAGGCGGAGGTGGTGGCAGCGGAGGTCTGACAATTACTGGAGGTGGTGGTGGAGGAGAAGGTTCAGGAGGAGGAATTATTCGTGTTACGCGATGGCTGACAATGCCATAGTCCTGCTCCGGGTGCTGGAGATAGAGTCGTTTCTTCTCGTAAGGTTTGGTTACTGTTGCGATGACGTCAGTAGTCGAGTTTGCGATACGGCACCCGGCAATATGCAGCAATAGAACACATACCCATCGTGTCGGCGAACACAAATAGAGCTTCAGCGACAACAACAATGAAATGCAAGCAGTTACCTGCAACACGATATACAAACAGCCAAAGGGTGTTTGACGGGGAAATCCCGAGGATGATCAAGTGGGGTACTCAGGTCACGATGGTGAAGTGGGATGCTTTGGACAGTGACGGATGATTGACAGTTAACGGTGGCGATAGGCGGGTGAGAAAGGGAACGGCGATCTTTTATGTTCTAACGAAGATTCGAGGCTATTGAGCTTCCATGATTTGTTCCAACCCAACCCAACCTGCCAACCAATGCCCAAGCCAAAAAGCCAGTCCAACCTAATGGATGGATGGGACTAGCAACTCCGAACTTGGGAACACAAAAGGCTCTAACTACCAGTCAAACACGAGGTCACCGGACCATGACGTCGCACATGCGTATGCACGTCAGCCCCCACTCCAATATTCGGTCATCTACAAGAAACCAGATTTCGCGATTGTGGTAGGCAGGGGCTGAAAGAGATGCATGTTGAGTACGGAGTACGGTAGGCCAAGAATCCAACCAGTTATGTGTTTAATTTTCAGCACCGCCTACGTTCTGGACCCCTGGACCCTGAACAAATGGAAAGGATAAAGGGAAAACCTTGGTGCCAGACGGCAGGGCTGAGTTGTTCTGGTTGGGTTACAGAAAACTCCCATACCAAGTAGAATCTTGGCGGTAGATTGGCAACGGGGAATGCCATTGTATTTGTGTCGACGAACAAAGATATTCCACTCAGGTTGTGTATGTGTCGAGTACATGGCCGAGGTAGCGCGAATCGCAGCTGAGCTTAATTTTCCTTTGGTAACGGATACGATATTTAGTCAATGAAACATTAGAGTGGTTTCAAATGACAAGTTGTCTACCGGTACGGCAGTTCAAACTTCCAGAGGCCGGTGCCAAGGCCCGGATCGGAAGCTAGAGACTCGGAGCGAGTGTGTTAAACCGGTGGCATCATGTAATTGAGACGGATTTTGCTATTACGCAAAGGGTTTAGCTTAAATAAGCCTTAGAGATAGATTAAGCTAATCATATAACTAATAGAAGACTAAAAGAGGGGTAACTAGATACTAGAAGAAAGAGGTTAATTAATTAATAGCATTAATTAGGTTTAATAATTAAGAGTCTTAAAGCTATACTTTTTTAATGTAGCTATAATTATAAAAATAAAAAATAAACTATTAAAATAAACCTTAAAAGTAATAACTTATATATAATATAATAACTTATAACTTAAATATAAAGATTTACTTTCTTAATAGCTTTAATAACTAGGATTTCTTTAAATAGTTATATATTATAAAAACTATTATAAAGAGGGTATATAAGCTAGAAAGACTATTAAATTTAAGCTCCTTTATAAATTTATAAATTTAAAAGCTAAAAAGGCTTAAAATAGTAAATTATTAATTAAGACTATATATTAAGTTACTTCTAGATAGTATAAGCATTAAATGTAAAGAATATAATATAAATAAATATATTAACTTACTACTTATAGAATAAGAAGTATATAAAGCTAAAATAAATATCTATTATATTAATTTTAATTAATATAATAAATAAGTAAATAGTATTTATAATATATTAAATTAAATAATTAAGAAAATAAATTTATATTATATTAAAATATACTTACTTATAGTAAGTAAATCTAATAATTATAATAATATATTATAATTTTTTTTAAACCTTAAAGCTATTTATAGTATTAATAAGGCTATTAAAAGAAAATAAATATAAAAATACTATTTTAAAGTGCTAAAAGGCATTTTAAGCCTTAAAATAAACTAGAAAGAGTAAATTATAAAATAAAAAATAGTAATTTAAATTAAAAAGCTTAAAGGAATTACTAAGGCTTAATATTTAAGTATTTAATTTAAAGACTTTTAGTAAGCTTTAAATTACTATTTTAAGATCTTCTTATAAATTAAATAAAGCTAAAATAAAAAGGAAATTAAAAATAAATCTTACTTTCTATTAACTTTCTTTATTTAATTTAAATAAGAGATTTAAGATAATAAAAGAAAAAGCAATAAGCTATAAACTAATTATATAGTAAAAAAGAGCTTTAAATTAATATTTTAAGCTTTAAACTTAAAAGAATAAGGCTTACTATTAAAAGATAAAAAGTAAAGCTACTTAGTAATTGTTAAGGCTTGAATAAAATAGCCTATAAATTCGGTATAGGTCGAAGGATAGATAACTGTAATAGGTACAGAAGAGGCTGTAGAAATAGGAGGGAAAAAGGTTGTAACTGTGTTGTAGATAGGCATNAATTTAATGATATATATTATGTAATAGAGAAGTTGATAAGTTGCTAATTAAAAAGGTGTTCCCTGAGTGGGAAAACCTGGGTCTTATATAGACCTCTAAAAGAGCGGGCATTGTGATTCCCAGAGCGGGGTAGTCTCAATGATGATGAAGAGACTATCACAAAAACCGCCAAAATTCGGAGAAAAATAAGATATACTTTTTACCCAATTTGGAAGGCGCTAGGCTTTAGTATGCTTATAAAGCTTAAATAGGAAAACAGGGTTTTTCGTGGTGTATTATGAATCATCCAACTGAGGGGTAAAATCTCATATACGTAATCCTCATTATATAACCATCACGTGACCCCAGTCACGTGACTTTTCCACTGATATTTCCTTAGTAAGAAATATTTAAAGTTTATAGAAAAACTTTAATATGTGGAGTTTGCTCAATTCTCCACATATTGCTTAGGTAAGCACACCAATCGAAAGCCCTGAATTTTCTCATTATTTTGGTATATATTTTGCCCTAATTAGTTATCTAGAACATAATATATTCCTTAGTTATATAATAAGACCTTTATATAATATCAGGTCTTAACAGTAATAAATAAATCTTAAGAGGGATTAATAAAGTAAGCTTAAGTATCTATTAAGATACTAAAGAAATATATATTATATAAAAAGAATTATAAGTATCTTAATAGTATATTATATTAAGTAGCTTTCTTTAATATAGTACTTAAGAAGTTCTAGCTAAACTAAAAATAACTAGATTTATTTAAATAATACCTAGAAAGTAATAAGAAGGTTAAAGAATTCTATTAAAAACTCTAAGTAAATAATAATATATAAAGAGAAAAGTTAAGTTAATTATCCCTTATAAAACTCTTAATCTTAAAAAAGGTAACTATATTCTTTATATTAAATAGTAAATACTTATTATATAATTTATATATTTTAGACTTTAGAACTATTTTATATATATTTAATAACTTAAAGTAGTTTAAGTTAATAAAGATTACTTAATATAAAAAAGAAGTATATACTAAATCTAAATAGCTGCTAATCTTAAGATATAAAGAAGTAGAGATTTAAGTTATAGACTTATAAAATAAACCTTAAGTATTAAATTTATAAAGTATAGCCTATTACCTAGAAATAGGTATTAACTTAGTATTACTATATAAGCTATAATAAGTAAAGTACTAGTAGAATTAATAGAATAATATAAATATCTTAAGATATATAAATAGCTAAGTATTATATAAGCTTAAATAAGAATATAATTAATATATACTAGATTATATCTTTAAAATAAGTAAATATATCTTATTTATTATAAGATACTTATAATATAACTCTTAGACTATATATAAGCTATTTAAAGTCTTAGCTAATATATAATACTATTAACTAGAATATCTTAAATTAAGAAATCTAAAGTATCTTATAAACTATACCTTTAAAGCTAAGATTAAAGAATTAATAATAGTAAAATATAATATATATAAATTAATAAAGATAAAATATTAAAAATACTATAAATAGTAAAAATAACCTTTAAAACTTAAAAAGAGAGTTTTACTTAACTTTTATAATTATTTAATTAAATTAAATAGTTATATATTATATATTATTATTATAAATTAATATTTAAGACTTTATTAAAACTACTACTTTATAAATTATTATAATAAAAATCTAATAGTAATGCTTAAGCATTTTACTTAAATGCTTAAGATAATATATAAAGTAAAGCTATAAGTTATAAAAACTAATAATAAGCTATAAAAAGAGAATTTAATATATATATAGCTACTATAAAAAGGAATTAAAGTAGATAAAAGTATACTAAGAACCTAGTAATAGAATAGCTTTAAAGAGTACTTTAAGGAGGTAATAAAAGAAAAGGTAAGGCTACTAATAATTAATAGTAATCTTCCTTTAGGTTTTTAGCTAGAGATAGTTAAAATAGCAGTATATATACTTAATTAAATACTAAAATAAAAATTAAAGTAAAAAATACTATATAAAAGCTTCTTTTCTTGCATTTTAACTGTAAAAGAAAGCAATTAGCCTTAAATTAGTTATATAAAAGCTATTAAATATAAAGCATTCTTATTAATAAGTAATGCATAGAAAAAGAAAAAGTACTTTTAATTAAGAATAAGCTTAAAAGTATAAATAGGCTACTTAGTAAGCTATAATTTATTAAATATCTTTAAAGTCTAAAACCTTATTATAAATAAGATTTATATAACTTAAGATATTATCTTTAATAAGAAAGAATTCTTTAATATTAATAAGATATAGCTAAAAGAGATAATTAAGAAATAGACCCTTAAAGAACTATAATAATAATTATAAGCTCTTCTAAACTTTAAGTAAGTTAATTAAGTAATTAAATCTATTTAAATTATAAATAAAAAGGAATTATAAGAAATATACCTTAAAGGTTTAATTAAAGATTTACCTACTAAGAAAGTAAAGTTAAATAATAAAGAAAATATAATACTTATAAAATATATTTAAGCTAGATTTAAATTACTTTTAATACTACTAGAAAGTCTACTTTTAAGCTTCTTTACTAAAATAGGGATTTAAATAAGTTAAAATATAAAAAATAAAAAATAAATAGAAAAAGATCTCTATATCTTAAATTAAGCCTTTAATATTAGCTTAATAGTTACCTTAATTGTAAAGAAGGATAATAAACTAATAATAAAGGTAATAAGAAGTAAATATATTAGTAGAAAACTAAAGCTTAAATATAAAGTATAAAAGACTTAAATAAGCCTTACTTTAAAAAGGAAAAGATACTATTAAAAGAATTTACTTTTAGTATTAAGTTCTTATAGCAGTTTATCTAAATATAAGTTTAAAGTAAAGTTTAAAAGGGTATAAGAAGATTACTTAAAGAGTTATAAGTAAATAGAATCTTAAATAAAGATTTTAAGAAGTAATTTATATATTTATAACTTAAAAATACTAAACTATATATAAGTATTTACTTATAAATTTAATAAATATAAATACCTATAAAAATAGAAAGTAAGGCTTATTATTTAAGGAGATTAATAGTAAAAGTTAAATACTAATAAAATATATATAATAACTTTTATTAAAAAGTTATTTTAAATACTTCTAGTAATTACTACTAAATATAATCTTAAACTAGTATAATATAATATAGTTAATGCATTTTATAATATAAAACTATAAAGTAATATCTTTATAAAACTATCTTTAGGCTTTAAAAAGAGTAAAAAAGATAATTAAGTATTACTTCTTTATAAAGCACTATATAAACTGTAAGTTATATTACTTTTATAGTAAATAGAGTTTAAAAGTATATTATAAGCCTTAAACTGTAAGCTAGTATTAAATAAGAGTTACTACTATAAGAAAGGAAATCTACTAATTATCTTTTATATAAATAATATAATTATTATATATAAGAAGAAAGATAAGAATTTTATAATTTAACCTATAAGATCTCTTTAAGAGAAATATAAGCTAATTAGTAAAAATAAGCTATAATAGTTTCTTAGAATATAAGTAATTTAAGATTATATTACTAAATGCATTTAAGTTACTTAAATAATATTAAAAAGTTAAAATGTCTTTGCAGCAATACGCAAGGTATAGCTAATAGGGTCTTATATAATAAGAGAATACAATATAATGCTTATTTTTAGCATATTATAATACAAGGCATTATACACTATGCTAAAAAACACAATAACCTTAAAATCAAGTCTTAAGGTTATATAGCGCTACTGCCTTAAACCTTATAATCTAACTAAATAAGTAGCCTCAATCTATAAGCATAAAAAAGATGTTTTCCTTAGCCTTAGCAGGCTAAATGCCTTCTCTATTATTACCTAGTTAAGGTAATTATTACTAAGGCTTTAACCTAAATAGACTATCTTAAAATAGGCTAAGAACTTTAAAATCTATTATAAGATATACTGCTATGTAATTAATATTAATAATAGCTAACCTAGCTATAACTATCTAATTAAGGCAGTTAATGCCTATATATCTAGTAACCTAATAAAAATCTATAGCCTTAAGCTTAATATTATATTAGTCTTTTAATTCTTCTTAAGGCATTATAAAATTATAAGAGAATACCTATTATATATTAATAAACTATTAATAATATAGTAAGTTAATCTTATAATCTTTAGCTACTAAGTATAGCTACTTAGTATTAATAAAGATAAAGCTAAAGATAAAGCTAAAGATAAGGCTTTTATTAACTATATTATAGATTAGATAGAGGCATTAAAAGACTTAGTAAATTGCCTAGAATAGGGTTAATGCCTATTAAGGTAATAGCAGGCTTTTATTAATAGCATTATATTAGGTAGCAGTAATAGTCTATACTAGCTATAGTTTATAGAGTTAAGATATATAGTTATAGTAGTTAATTTAGTAGTATAAATATTATATTATAAGAATTAAGGGCTATTGTAGTGTAAAAGAGAGGAAGTAAGAGGGGAAAGAGGGGAAAAAAGGTAAATTAGAAAATAAAGGTTTTAGTATTAAGGGAAAAACTGTAAATATTAGCAGACTGAAGCTAGCTTAGCAGGTTAGTAATAGATTAGATTAGGTTGCAAGGCAATGCAGTACAGTATAGGGAATATAAATTAAGGGTAAATACAGCTAATTAACACTTAGGACTTAAATAATATATCTTAAGAAGATATATAAGATATATACTATAAATACTATAAATAGTTCTTTAATAAGAAAGAAGAAGCTCTTTTTAAACTAAGAAAAGGCAGACTAGTATATAGCTAATTAGTATAAGAAGGTAATTAGATTAATTCTCTATATAAGTATTATTAGTTAACTAGATATTACATTTATAATTTTAAGACTATCTTAATTTATAAATAACTTAAGTAAATAATATATAAAAGGTATTAATTACATTCTTAATTATCTATATATAATATATTACTTTAGTTTACAGTTTAATTCTAAAAAAGGATTTATAGTATATAATAATGCATTATTTACTAATAATACCTTTAATTAAAAAAGCTTATAAGAATATATAATAAAGATCTATAGAGAACTTATTAAATAGCAAGTAAATAAGCAAGATATAGTTATAACCTTAATAACTAAGGTAAAGCTTTTTGCTTTCTTATAAGCTATAAAGGAAGGGCTATTCTAGTAAAGGCTTCTCTAGAGTATTAATAATAAGTTTTAAGGCATTAATTTATACCTTATTTATAATAATTAATAGATAATTTATCTCTTAAAGAATTCTTTATAAAAGTTAAAAATAAAGCTTTAATATATAGATATTTATAACTATTAGCTATAAGAATATATATAAAATAAAATAATATCTTTAAGCTATAAAGTAAGCTTAAAGCTAGTTGCAAATAGTCTTATAAAGGCCTTATAAGGTATAAAGCTAAAAGAGAGCTATAAGCTATATAAACTTATAGAAGTTTAAAATTGCATTTAAGGATATTAAAGTATAAGGCTTAATAAGCAATTAATTAAAAAAGTCTTAAATAAGTTTAATATTTAAAGTATAAGCTTTAAATAATTATCCTATAACTTATTAAGCTTATTAAATAAATATAAAATATCTTTTAATATATATAAGATTTCTTTTAATATTACTTAAAATACTTTAAACTTTATTTATATATTTTATACCTTAAATATTATAAAGTTATTTTTTTTTTTAAGTTTATATATTAGCCTTAAAAGGTATTTAAGTATCTTTAAAATCTATTATAATTTAAATATTACTTATCTCCTAGGTAATAAAGCTTTATTAAGTTAATATTATTAAGTTAGCTGCCTTAATTATAGCCTAAACCTAACTGCACTTAAGCTAGCTAGAGAGCCTTTCTTGCTCTTCAGCTAGGCTAGATCTTCCTCTTGCAACCCACTTCAAACACACGCTTCAATCATCCAACACACAGTAAGTCATCTAACCCACCTTCCCTTCTAATCGCAGCCGCTAACAACATCATAGCTACACCATCACAATGCATACTATTAGAAGAAGCCTGCAGACTCTTAATCCTAATAAGCCTTATCTAATAGAAGGACTTAATGCAACTAAAATGAAGGATATAATTAATTAAGCTATTAGTAGCAGTAACTATTATAAGCTATATAATAAGGCAATAGAAATCTTAAAGGCTTAAGAGTATATAAATAATATTAACTGCATTAAGTAAGTAGCTTTTAGTTATAAGATTCTTAAGGTTATATAGCCTTATTATAAGCTAGTTAATAGAGGCTTTCTTAATACTAAGATAAAGGTACTTAATGCACTTAGAAAGAAGTTACTTAAAGGGATAGATCTAGAGGTTAAAGAAAAGGAATTTATTATAGCTATTTATAGCAGCTTATATAATAAGTAGCTTAAGGCTATTAGGTAGCAGGCTAAGAGGGTAATAAGAATCACTCTATAGTAAAGATAAGGGGGATAGTATACTGTAAAATGGATAAGAGAGAGGTAATTGTAGGGTTTTATTAGAAGAAAAATGTATTAAGTTTTATGTAGGTTTAGGCGCCTAAAGTTAAAGACTATTAGCATTAGCAGTAATAGAAGGCAGAATTAATTATACTATATAGCATATAACTAGTCTATAATTATAAAGACTAGCTAAATATTAGTATACTATTAGTATAAACAGGGAATTATAAAGTTATATTAAATTATAAAGATAAGTTTAAGAGGAATTATTAATTTTAAAAAAAATAAAATAAAAATAAAAAGCCTAAAGGTATAACTTTCCTTATTACTAAAAATAAAAACTACTAGCTGTAATATAAAAGAAAGAAATATATCTTACTTAAGTAAGATAAGAGTTACTAGATAAGAGGAATTTACTAGCAAGAATACCCTTTAAGATACACTTAGCTGCAATATAATGCTTATTCTTCTCCTAAAAATCTAAAATTATTAATATAACTTAAAATATAAAAATAAGTTATATAAAATACTTATAGATTTTTTAACTAAATATTAGTTTTACTAGATATAATCTAGAAAAAAGAAAGTAGCTAAAAAAGCAATAGTAAAGCTAATATAACTTAAATTAGCTAAATAAAACTTAAAATATTATTTTATAATATTTTTTTTTTTAAGTTTATATATTAGCCTTAAAAGGTATTTAAGCATCTTTAAAGTCTATTATAATTTAAATATTACTTACCTCCTAAGCAGTAAAGCTTTATTAAGTTAATATTATTAAGTTAGCTACCTTAATTATAGCCTAAACTTAACTACATTTAAGCTAGCTAGAAAGCCTTACTTGCTCTTTAGCTAGGCTAGATCTTTCTCTTGCAACCCACTTTAAACAATACTACACTTCAATCATCTAACACGCTTTAGCAGTAAGTCATCCAACCCACATACCTTCTAATCGCAGCCGCTAACAACATTACAGCTACACCATTATAATGCATATTAGAAGAAGCCTGCAGACTCCTAATCCTAATAAGCCTTATCTAATAGAAGGACTTAATGCAACTGAAATGAAGGATATAATTAACTAAGCTATTAGTAGCAGTAACTATTATAAGCTATATAATAAGGTAATAGAGATCTTAAAGGCCTAAAAGTATATAGATAATATTAACTGCATTAAGTAGGTAGCTTTTAATTATAAGATCTTTAAGGTTATATAACCTTATTATAAGCTAGTTAATAGAGGCTTCCTTAATACTAAGATAAAGGCACTTAATGCACTTAAAGAGAAGTTACTTAGAGAGATAGATCTAGAGGTTAAGGAAAGGGAATTCATTATAGCTATTTACAGCAGCTTGTATAATAAGTAGCTTAAGGCTATTAGGTAGCAGGCTAAGAAGGCAATAAGAATTACTCTGCAGTAAGGATAAGAGAGGGGTAATTGCGGGGTTCTGTTAGAAGAAAAATGTATTGAGTTTTATGTAGGTTCAGGCGCCTAAAGTCAAAGACCGTTAGCATTAACAGAGGGCAGAATTGATTACGCTATATAGCATGTAACTAGTTTATAATTATAAAGACTAGCTAAATATTAGTATACTATTAGTATAAACAGGGGTTATAATATTTATATTAAGTAGTAAAAGCTACTAGAATTATAATACTTATAATATATAATATCTAGCTTAGCTTAATACTTACTAGTATTTTAATTAGTAGTAGTATTATTAAAGTAAGCTAAATATAAGACTTAGTATTACTTAGTATTACTATAAAAATTAAAAAGTTAAAAAGTTAAAAAGTAGCTTAAAATAAAAAAAATAAAGTATAAAAAACTTATATTTTATTTATTATTATATTAGTAGTAGTAACTTATACCTTTTACTTAGCTTAATAAATCTAAGTATAGAATAGAAAAGATAAAGCATTAGCCTTACTAAATAAATATTAATAATGCATTTTAATTATTTAAAGCTTATAAAGATAAGTAACTTACTTAATAAAGGCAGGCTTAAAGAAAGAAGATTTACTATTTTTATATTAGCTAATAAGCTTTAAATAAGCATTTTAAAGTATAAAAGTATATATATATTTTTTTTAAGTTTATATATTAGCCTTAAAAGGTATTTAAGTATCTTTAAAGTCTATTATAATTTAAATATTACTTACCTTTTAGGCAGTAAAGCTTTATTAAGTTAATATTATTAAGTTAGCTGCCTTAATTATAGCCTAAACCTAACTGCACTTAAGCTAGCTAGAGAGCCTTACTTGCTCTTTAGCTAGGCTAGATCTTCCTCTTGCAACCCACTTTAAACATCTATTAATCCCTGCAGTATACTACAGTTCAATCATCTAATACGCTTTAATAGTAAGTCATCTAACCTGCCTTCCCTTCTAATTGCAGACGCTAATAACATTACAGCTACACTATTACAATGCCTATCTAAAGAAGCCTGCAACTAGCCTAAGATAATAGGGCATATTAAATAAGATACTACTAAGAAGTAATCCTTATAATTAACCTATTTATTAATAGAGATAATTATACTAACCTGCATAATATAGCTATAAAAATCAGATTAACCTAGCAGTATAAGGATAATGCTAGCTGCATTAAGCAGGTAGCCTTTAGTTATAAGGTCTTTAAGGTTATATAGCCTTACTACAGGTTAATTAAGAGAGGCTTCCTTAATAGTAAGATAAGGTAACTTAATAAGCTTAAAGGGAAGTTGCTTAAAGGGATAGATCTAACTATTAATAAAAGTGACTTTATTATAGCTATTTAACTAGGCGGCTTATATAATAAGTAGCTTGAGGCTATCTAAGGGCAGGCTAAAAGGGTGCTAGAGAAGACTAAGCTGCTGTAAAGATAAGGGGGATGGTGTACTGTGAAATGGATAAGAGAGGGGTAATTGCAGGGTTCTATTAGAAGAAAAATGTATTAAGTTTTATATAGGTTTAAGAGCCTAAAGTTAAAGACTATTAGCATTAGTAGTAATAGAAGGTAGAATTGATTATACTATATAGCATATAACTAGTTTATAATTATAAAGACTAGCTAAATATTAATATACTATTAGTATAAACAGGGAATAAAAGTATATATAATATAGTAATAGTAGTAAGAAAAATACTATAAAAACTTTAAAAAATATATATTAAATTTTATAAAGATAATAATTAGTAAATATACTTTAAAAGTAATAAATAAAGCTTAAAGAAGAAAGGTATATATTAAATATAATATTAATACTTAAAGAAAAGAAAAAGAAATTAAATTTAATAATAAAGAATAGCTTAAATATTTTAAAATTAAAAGGCTTATTATTTAAATTAATTAAATGTAAGGGGCTAGACCTAAAGGTGTTTTACAATAGGTAGCCTTACATTAAGCTATCTAAGACTAAGGAGAAGAGAAGAAGCTGCAACTTCATTGTAAAGTTATAGCAAGTTATTTATAGTAATGTAGCCTAACGCTTAGTGCTAAGGTTATACTGTAGGGCTTATTGCCCTTTCGCTAACCTTAGGCCTCTTGCTACAGTTTAGCTACAGGGGATTTATAGTGTAAGCTAGGGCTTCAATGCGGTACAGCTGCTGATAATACCCCCTACCAAGGATTTAAACCTCCTCAGTGTCGGGCTTGCCACTTATTGCTAGCTGGCTAGCACCTATGTTACCTGTCTTCATTGCTTAATTGACCTTTAGAAGGAGAAGACTTAGGGTTATAATGAGATATCCTGCTTAAAGTATAAAGAGGATAAGGTATAAGTTCCTATTAGTCTTGTTTTAGGCTTGCAGCTAATCTATCTTACTAGGAGGTTATTAAAGCTTATGCTGCTAGTTAAGTTGCCCTCATTAAGATCAAGCAAGGATCTTATAGCTTGCAAGCCTGCCTTGCTAAGCTTAAGGCAGCTATAGAGGTTAAGTGTAAGACTGCTAACTATAAGGCTGCTGCTTGTTTATTAGCTTTTAAGCAATATAAGGTTGCTATTAATACAGTTAACTCCCTCTATATCCTTACTAAGATTTAGCTGTAATATCTTCTTGCTAAGACTAGCTAGGAAGGTCTTAAGCTCCCTAATTAAGTTTATTCTAGTAAGGTCTATAGTAGCCTACTTCCCCTTAAGATTAACCCTCTTAAGGATAAAAATAATATTATCTTCTTTACTATAAAGAAGGCTTAGGCTTATTTTTAGTTTAAGATTAATATGCTTATAACTCTTTTAGTTAAGTAATGCAAGAAAGATAAGCCTATTAAGTTAACTCTTAGAGGTATTACTACTCTTTTAACTACTCCCCCTAATCTTAGTAAGACTGCTATTAATCTATCTGCTATATTACTACTAAATAGTAGTAGTACTAAGAAGGATATAGTAGTTTCTAATACTTAAGGTAAGAACCCTATTTAGGTAAGTTAACTTCTTATACCTTATAGTAGTTTAGTTTAGTTATATAGCTAAGTAGCTGCTATTATTATTAAGAATAGTTTCTTATAGGCTTATTTATTTATTACTATTAATTCTATAGAGGTCTTGCTGCTTTATTATAAGTTTATTACTATCTAGGCATTAGGTATATGTTATTTTATCTAGTTAAGATACCCTTACTACTAAAGTTAATAGTACTATATGCTAGTACAGTTAGTTAAGCTTAAATTAAGTTTAAGCATTTATCTTATTATATATCTGCAGCTATCTCTTAAAGGTAATCTTAGTGTTAATGCAGGGTAGGTATATATATTAAATAATTAAAGAGATTATATCCTAGGAGCTATTACATAGCTCCTTTCTCCCTGTCTTATAGCTAAGTTAGCAACTATTAGGCTAAACTATCTTCCTTATCTAGCTCCTCCCCCTTTAAGTGTTTTTATTACTTAAAGAGTCTTATTATGTTTTTTCTAGGGTAACCTCTTTTTTTCTTTACTATAAAGTCTCCTAAAGGTCTATTATTTATTTCTATTAGCCTATAACTCCTCTTATATTCCTTTAGTACTACTATCTCTTTTAAGCTCTTTACTGGCTCCTAGGTAGGTTCTTAGTATCCTTTTTACTTAATAAAGCCTTAATAAACCTGCCCTCTACCTTACTTCTAAGTCCTTATATATAAGATCCTCTTTACTAACTATTCTTTTTTGCCTTTTATAAGAATAGCTAGTAGTTAGATATTATTATTTCTCTAGCCTAATAGTAGATCTTTTACTAACTTCTTAATAAGATTAATATTAAAGTATAGATATATTATAATAAGTATATCTAGCTTAATTACATTATTATCTAGGACTTTTATTACTATATACTTATAATATAGCTAATCTAGCTTCTTTAAAGAGTAATTAGAAGTAATATTAGTTATATTTAACTATACTTTTTTACCTTCTTTAAATTACTTAGCTAAACATTACTACTTATTTATAGCATCTTCTTATTATTATTATGCTATTATAGCTTAAGTCTATATTAACTCTTAGACCCCTTTTAGCTTATTAATTAGCTCTTTTACTATAAATTCTTTAGGAGCTTTAAGTAAGACTCTATACTCTCTCTCTATAGAGAAGAGGTCTATGTAGTATCTGTAGAGCATAAAGAAGAGGCTAATCCTAATTAATATGTATTTATAGTTATTTAGTGCTAGCTATATAGTAGGTAAGATTAATTCCTAGTTATATTAGCTAAAGTCTATAAAGGTATAAAGATAGGCTTAAATTTCCTAATTAATATATTTAAGGCCTTTATTAGTTTAAGGGTAATAAGAGGTATTAAGTTATTGCTTAATCCCTATAAGTTTATAGAAGCATTACTAGAACTTACTTATCTAGTTTATCTTGCAGTTACTAATAATGCTTTATAGCATTCTATAGAAGCAGTAGTAGCACTCTAGGAATTACTATATATATGCTTTAGTATCTATACTAGTTATTACCTTTAATATTACTGCTCTAGAGAGCTAGTTATAGATTACTTAAAGATAGTAAGCCTCCTTTTTACTAGTAAGAAGAAGATTTACTATAAAGTCTATTACTAGGTTACTAAAGATTTACTATAAGACTAATAAGAGTTATAGTAATTCTTATTTTATCTTATACTATATATACATTTTTCTATATATATTATAGTTTTTAATAAATCTTTAATATAACTAGCTAAAATAAAGCTAATACTATTTTCTTTATATTTAGGCTATAGTAATATTATAGCTTAAGTATTTAATAATACTAGAGTTATATTTAAGCTATATAATGCAAGTTTAAAGCTTATCTTTAGCATCTTTATTAAGGTCTTTAAATCTATTCCTTCCTAGCACCTAGATCTAGCCCTTATAATGCAGTCTCCTTAACTTATCTATATTGCATTCTGTAATCTAGACTTATAATTTTAGCTTAGCAGGGAAGCAGTAAGCCTGCTGCTAGATGGCTACTAGCGCTTACTAGTAAACTTAATTCTTAGGAGCTATTTAGTGCTAAAGCTCCTATAACTCTAGGTTCTCTAGGAATGTCTTCTAGGGTTGCTGCAGCTTAGCTATATCCTTACTATCTAGTAGGTCTATATCTACTTAGATAGCTGCTACCTATAGTATTCCTAGTAGCACTTAGCATCTCCTACCTAGGACTTACTTATCTTCTAGGTCTTTTAGCTTATCTTATTTATAGTAACTTAATGCATTAGGCGCTATAGTATCTTTGCTAGCTTAGTAAGCTAGTTTAAAAGGGAATTCTGCTAATTTCTTTGCTTATTGTATCTGCCTTTCTAAGAGATTCTATTTAGTTATAAAGAACTTAAGGTTCTTATAGTCTATAAGGATTATAAAGGGGCTGCAACTGCATAGCTCTGCTCTTTAGGCTTTTAAATATCATATAATAGCTAGCATTTCCTTATTATAGATAGAGTAGTTAAATTCTACTAGGGATAGCCTTTATAAGATAAAGGCTACTAGGTAATGCTCTTCCTTAGAGTCTTTTTAAGATAGTACCTTTCCTATAGTAAAGCTAGAGCTATTAGGCTTAATAAACATTAACCTTCTAGGGTCCTACCCTACTAATATAGAGGCTTTAATAAAGTAATACTTTAGCTTTTAGAAAGCAGCTTCTTCCTTATAAGTCTAGTAGAAGGTTATTCCTTTTTAAGTAAGTTTTATAAGAGGTATTACTATTACTAAGAAGTTTAGTATAAATATCTAATAATAATTAATAAACCTTAAAAAGCTTTATACTCCTTTTATTAATAAAAGTATAGCTTATTCTTAGATAGCTTATTACTTCTTAGGATTATACTTTACCTTTCTTTCTGCTTTTATAATAAACCCTAGATATTTTACTTCTTTAACTGTAAACTTATACTTCTTAGAGTCTAAGTATAACCTAGCTTTAGTAAGCTTATTAAGAACTAGCTATACCTTTATTATATATTCCTTTTAGGTTCTTAAGATATATATTAGTATATTATTTATATATATAGTAATAAAGTAATTTAAGAATTATTATAGCATGCTATTAATAAATCTCTAGAAGGTAGTAGGAATACTATTAAGGCTAAAAGGATAAACTAGCTACTTAAAAGACTTAAAGTAAGTTTAGAATGTAATCTTTGCTTTATGCCTCTTAGCTATCTTAACTTTATAAAAGGCAGTTATAATATTAAGCTTAATAAACTACTTAGTATTAGCTAGGTTTTATAGGGTTTTTATTATTAGGGGGAAAAAGTAGTAATCTTATTATAAGATAGCATTTAAGGCTTAGTAGTTATAGTAAAAGCATAACCCTTTACTAGGTTTCTTTATAAAGAGTACTAGAGCTATAGTATCTAAGCTACTAGCTTAAATAAACCCCTTATTAAGGAGGTTAGTAAAGACTTTCTAAAGTACTATTAATTCTTCTCTTAATATAGAGTAAAGGGGCCCCTAGAGTAAGGGGGGCTTTTCTCTATTCTGGTCTTTTACTAGGTTAATCTTATAGTTAATGCCTAGTTAGTAAGGAGGTAGCTGCTAAGCCTCTACTTCTAAGAAGAGGTCTTTATAATCCTAAAAGATTTCCTTAAGAAGCTTTTCTTAGAGATTTACTAGTTCCTTCTTTACTAAGGCCTTCTTAATATCCTTAAGGCTAACTGCACCTATTAAGTTAGTAAGGTTACTGCCTTTTTACTTCTACTGCCTTCTTACTTATTAATAAGTTATAAGGAAGGTAGAGGCAGAAAGTAAGGCAGCTAATTAGATTTACTAAGCCTTATCTAAGTACTATATTAACTTAAAAGGTATTAAGATATTAGTAAGTCTATATATAATTTATTGCTAGTATAATATAATTATAACTTAGTTATACTTTAATTAAGGTTTTTCTAGGTAGAGGTTACTATTTAGATTCTTAATAATATATATATATATTACCTGCTTATAACTACTAACCTCTAGCTAAAGTGCTACTATACCTTAAGCTATAATAGGCTAGCTTTTATTAATAAAGCTATAAAACTGCTACTTCTTCTTATTAATATATAGGAAATAGAGTTTTCTAATAAGCTTAAAATTAATTAAGGAGTAAGTGCTATAACTGCTATTTACTAAGGCTTT
Source organism: Fusarium xylarioides (assembly GCA_013183765.1). Classification (NCBI taxonomy): domain Eukaryota; kingdom Fungi; phylum Ascomycota; class Sordariomycetes; order Hypocreales; family Nectriaceae; genus Fusarium; species Fusarium xylarioides. The sequence goes on from SRZU01000139.1 coordinate 152,144, forward strand.
TTATAGTTTATTATTAACTCTATATAAGATTATAGCTAATAGGCTAAGCATCTAGCTCCTTTATATCTTTTAAGCTATTTTCTTCTTCTTACTTAGCTCTAGTACCTGCTTTTATATTAAAGCTATTTATTTTCTAACTTATTAGAGGTCTTAAAGCTATCCTTATTAGTATTAAACCAGTTAAGAGGCTATTATGCAGCGCTATTAAAGACCTTCTTAATAGACTGCTTCTATAACTTTCATTCAGGATATGTAGTAATAAGGTATTCTAGAGAGTTACATTAAAAGCATTATTAGAGTATTCTTATTATGCAGTCTCTAGGACCCTGCTATTAGCTGCCCTAGTTTTACCCTATGCAGTTTACCTTACCTATTATAGTATTACTATTCTTATTAGTATTATACTATCTAAACTATTAATGCATAGTAAAGCTTTAGTAATCTTACTTCTTATTTATAAGGGTTTAGTTATTTTAGTATATCTACTTAAGTTTCTATATAATATTTTAGATCTTATTAAGCTATGCTAAGTATACAGTTAGTAGTTTAACTGTAATTAAGCTGCATTATAGCTTCTAGTTTAATATACCTTTAAGGAAGGTAATTTTAACCTTATTATCCTAGGTACTATTACTTACATTTATAATAGTTTGCTTAAACTTAAGTAGAAATTATATAAATAGTATACATTCTCCTTAATAAAGACTTTATAGCTAGCCTGCTACTCTTGCTTTAAGATCTAAGTCTTAGTAGTTTTAGTTAAGATAGGCTAGGAATTCTAATAGATTATAACTTATAGATAGTCCTGCCTTATAGAAGGTATATACTGTAGCTTTTAGGGTTTTATTAAGCTTTAAATAGATATAGTATTAAATTTCCTAGTTATTTCTAAAGAAGGCTTAATTTAATATAAGTTTATTATATATCTACTATAACTATATAGTATATTCTTTATGCTTCCTACTAAAAGTAGGCAGGTTAAGAAGTAGCTTCTTTTTAACTGGTATTACTAGAGTAGCAGGCATTATAGGGTTAAGGTTAATATCTACATTAGGGAATACTAGTTCCTTTATTATGCTTATAGTAGACCCTTTGCTAGGAGCTAGCAGGTCTGCAGTAACTATAGGAGGAAGTCTAGCACTTATCTTAGCTAGTATATTACTAAAAGGCTATATTGCATTTAAAATTGTAGCTTAAATAAATTTAGCTATTTTATTATTATTAAGGGGGCTATCTCTAGTTCCTAGTACTAGTTACTATAATATATTTATAATAAGATTACAGCTAACTTAGAGCTAGGTATTTATTAGGGTTAAGTCTTAGATATTATAAGGGGCTAGACCTAAAGGTATTTTATAATAGGTAGCCTTACATTAAGCTATCTAAGATTAAGGAGAAGAGAAGAAGCTGTAACTTTATTATAAAGTTATAGTAAGTTATTTATAGTAATATAGCCTAATACTTAGTACTAAGGTTATGCTGTAGGGCTTATTGCCCTTTCACTAACCTTAGGCCTCTTGCTACAGTTTAGCTACAGGGGATTTGTAGCGTAAGCTGGGGCTTTAATGCGGCACAGCCGCTGACATTAAAAGATCTATCTATTATCTATAAAACCTATTTATTATTAAAGTACTATAATAATTAAAGTATTAATTAATTTATTAAAAATATAAAAAATAATTTAAATTATAATAGTAATATAAATAATAATAAGATATAACTTTAAATAACTTTTAATATATTAAGAAACCTAAAAATAGGAATTTAAGCAGTTAAAGGGTTATAGTATTTCTACTTTAAGAAGGTATATTAAACTAGTAGCATTATATAATTAAGATAGATTTTACTATTATGTAAAGGGTTTAGCTTAAATGAGCCTTAGAGATAGATTAAGCTAATTACATAACTAATAGAAGACCAAAAGAGGGGTAACTAGATACCAGAAGAAAGAGGTCAATCAATTAACAGCATCAATCAGGTTCAACAGAGTGGGTCCGAAACTCCCGACTTACCGTCACTCACAATCATAAAAGCACCTAATGCATAAGAATTACAGCCCTCCTAAATAGCAGGTTATTTTTTTTTAAGTTTATATATTAGCCTTAAAAGGTATTTAAGTATCTTTAAAATCTAATATAATTTAAATATTATTTACCTTTTAAGTAGTAAAGCTTTATTAAGTTAATATTATTAAATTAGCTACTTTAATTATAGCTTAAACCTAATTACATTTAAGCTAGCTAAAAAGCCTTACTCTTTAGCTAGGCTAGATCTTTCTCTTATAACCTACTTTAAATACTACTCTATTAATCTATACTACAGTTTAATTATTTAATACACTTTAACAGTAATGCGTAAGAATTACAGCCCTCCTGAATAGCGGGTTATAGTTAATCTAGGTCTTAGTATTTATCCTATAATACTAAGGCCTACTCTAAGAATTAATTCTATATACTTTTCTAAATACCTTTATATATATAATATACTATAATTTAGTATTAAATAGTAGTAATTATAAAAGATTTATAATATTTAACTACTTATAATTAGTATTATAATTACTATTTAGTAACCTTTAAGCCTATAAAAGGTTATTATTACCTTTAGTACTATTAATAACCTTAATTACTATTACTTATATAAGTGCTATTAAAAGCATTCTTAATAGTATAAATTATACTTAAAATTAGCAGTTATTTAATTCCTTAAGAAGTGCTAATTAAAAAGTTATTATTATATATATATACTTATAATCCTTAATCTTTACTTTTATATAGCTATATTATATTATAAAAAACTAAAAAGCTAAAATTTTATATATTATATTAGAATTTAAACCTATAACCTTTAGCTTTCTAGCATTTATCTAAGAAAATATACTTTACCTTATATAATTACTAATATATATAAATTATAATTATTTCTATTAATATATTCTTTTATAAAGTTAACTTACTCTTATAATAACCTTACTTTTTTTTTAAGTAATTAGCCTTTTTATATAAAATTTTAATTAATATATTATTTAATACTACTTTTTTATATTTTATATATTAAAGTTATTTTAAGGCTATTATAATTATATTTTTACTATAATAGTATAATTTAATTATAAAGATAATATAAGTAATTTACTAAGTTAGTAATATAGTAATTTACTTAATTCTATATAATAATAATAGTAAGATAAGCTTTTTAATAATTATAATAATAGTTAGCATTTAGTATCTTCTTAACCTCTAGATTATTAATATACTATTTATCTATTAGCTTCTTAGTTATATTATAATAATAAGTCTAAGGATAATAAATTAAATTCTTTACCTTAATAATTATAATTATAACTATAAGCTAGTTAATGATCGGGCTCCAGGCTCTTGCGTACAGCAGGCATCGTGTTGGTAGCTATGATTGATGTCAGCAACTGTAACCAACAGGTACAGGGAAAGTCAGGTCGGGGAACGTACTTTGGAAGTGTGACGGGCATACCAGGCCCGTCTTTTGGCTGGGGTGAAGGAAGAAGGTTGACACAGCTGCCGAGGGACCTACAGGCGGTATTTATACTGCTTGATCAAGGCAGCAATTGCGCCACAGAGACAGATAAACCTTCTCTGATTTTGACTTCTGTAATTCTGGCCTACTATAGGGGCCTTATTGTTTAAGCCTTTAATTGAAAAGTTAAAAGCTTGATAGCCTTATACAGGGCTAACAGCAACTAAAAAAAAATAAAAAATAAAAAATAAGCTAGTTAATACTTTATTCTTTATAATTTAAAAAAATAAAAAGATAATATTATAAATTAAATTATAAAGAATAAATTTATACTTATATAAAAAGTATACTTTTATTAAATAATAAAGAAATATTACCTTATCTAAGCTTTTAATATATTTACTATTTAGAATAGTAATATAGCCTTATAGATATAATAGATACTAAATTACTAGATCTTTAAGTCTTTAATTATAGATATATTTATTAAGTATTTTTATATTAAGCTCTTATATCTTAAGTATTTTCCCTAGTAGTAAGAGAAAGTATAATAGAGGTTTAATATTTATATATTTAATTAATAGAATTAAGTAAAATTAATTACTACTTATTATTTATATTTTATAAAGATCCTAGAGGTATAGCTAGGTAGACTACTAATGCCTTAAGATAATCTATTAAAGGGATTTAATAATAACCTTATAGTATAATAATAATATAAAACTATTATTAATACTATATAGTCTATAGGCAGTAATATTAATAAGAAGATTTAAAAGAAAATACTTAATATCTTTAACTTTAATAATCTTAATAATAGAGATTATTAAGGTCTTATTATTATTAATATAAGTAAAATAATTTATATTAATATATATATATTTTATAAGTATTTTTATTTATTTAAGTATTTTAATAAATTTAATTTTATAAAATACTATATTAAAATATTTACTAAAAAAGCTAATATCTAGCTAATATCTAAGTTAAATAGAGCTAGTTATAATTAATTTCTTAATCTTTTTATTAATAAATTTAATTAAAAGCTTATTAAATAATTTAAGTATTTTAATATAAAGATTTTAAAGGATTTTTATTAAATTTAATTTACTTTTAAGCTTATTCTTTATAGCATTATACTTATTTAATAAGCTTAATAAAAAGCTAAATTAGCTAAGTAAATTAAATATAATAAAGATTATACTATTATCTTTATATTATTTAACTAAATAGATATTAAGATCTTATATTTTCTTAAATATCTTAAGAAAACTATATTACTAATAGTATTTATTAAATAGTATAAGTAATACTAAATTATAATTAAATACTTTTATTATTACTAAGATTAAGGTAATAGAGGTAAGTACTAATATAAGTTTAACTACTACTTAAGTAAAGATAAAAGTAATTAATTTAATTAATACTCTTATAATAAATACTTTAGCTTTAAATAATAAGATAATTATAATTAATTAAAGTAAAATAACTAATATTATAATAATTAATTATTATAATTATATATAAAGAATAAAAAAATAATAATAAATTAAGTAAGTATTATTATAGTAATAATTAAGATTATTACTTTTATTTATATAATAATAATTATATTTATTAAAATATTAAGTAAAAAAAGAAAGTTTATTTTAAATAGAAGTATTTTACCTTAAAAGATAAAGGAAATAAATTTAAGTTAAATAGAGCTAATACTAATAGTAATAATAAAAGTATTTACTTCTTTTAATTAATATCTTCTTAATAAGTATACTTTAGCTATATAATAAGTAGTATAATACTAGTAAATATTATATAAGAATTTCCTTATAATATCTACTATTAAGTCTTTTTTAGCTAGGCTATATTATAGAAATATAAAGCTATAAGATCTTATATTAGCTTTATATAGTTAATAAATAAGTAAGTATCTATTAAGTTTAAGTATTATATTTATTATTATAAAGATTTTCTATCTTATAATAAGCTTTATTACTGTTAATACTACTGTTTATTGCCTTAGCATTAGTTATCATTTTATAAGGCAAATATGCTTAGTTAGGTAAATTCTATTTAATTAATTATAGCTTTATTTTACCTACTAAAGGACTCTTTAACTTTTAGGTATAAACTCTTTCTTATACATAGAATTTTTTTTATTTTATATAATTAACTTTATAGAATTTTCTAAGTAATTATATTATATATAAACTCTAAATGCTACTTATAATAGAAGCTTACTTATAGGTTATTGCAGATATATCTTATAAATATAGTAATGCTTTAAATCTAAAAGCTATACTTATTCCTTAACTTATAAAAGTATAGGTCCTTTATGCCTAGGATGCTTAGCTGCTATACCTCCCTATTAAGCTACCTTATATAGTAGGAGCTCCTAGTTAAGTAGCAGAGAAGCTTATACTTAAAGATAACTAGTTAAAGTAATTAGTTATCTATCTACTAACTATAGCTAATAGCTAATACTTGCCTAGCTTCCCTTTATATCTTAAATTTAGCCTTAAAAGTTAAATTAGTTTAAAGGAAAATAATATTATTACTATTAATTAATTAGTTATTATAATAGCTAGTAGAAATAAGCTATAGGCATTATTAATTAACCTCTACTAGTTATATATTAAGTAAGTTTAATATTTTAACTATAATTAAGGTTAATGTTATTAATCTTATAAAGTAGTTAGGGTAGAGAACTTGCATTTAATGGAGGCTTGGTTGGTTTCTTGATGATTTGTTGAGATGAGTATCTTTAAGGATGGATTAGGAAAGGTTAAAGTTATAGGGGAGTTATAGACCCTATTAGTTAAGCTTTTTATAGCTCTTTAGCTAGTTAGGTAATATATTTATTATAATTAGAGTTACTTAAGATGCTGCAGCCTAAAGGTAACCTTATTAATTAAGTTTATTAAGATTTTAATCTAGCTAGAGACTTTATAGTTAATACTTTTATAGCTGTTATTAAAATACCTAGGTTCTATTTATTAGTTATTACTAGGTTAAGGCTATAAAATAATAAGCTTTATTAATACTTAAAGTCTAAATATTTTAAGAAGTTAATTATATAAAATGTTATTTTTTTTTTTTTTTAAGTTTATATATTAGCCTTAAAAGGTATTTAAGCATCTTTAAAGTCTATTATAATTTAAATATTACTTACCTTTTAGGTAGTAAAGCTTTATTAAGTTAATATTATTAAGTTAGCTGCCTTAATTATAGCCTAAACCTAACTGCACTTAAGCTAGCTAGAGAGCCTTTCTTGCTCTTTAGCTAGGCCAGATCTTCCTCTTGCAACCCACTTCAAACAATACCACGCTTCAATCATCTAACATGCAGTAAGTCATCTAACCCACCTTCCCTTCTAATTGCAGCCGCTAATAACATTATAGCTATACCATTATAATGCATACTATTAGAAGAAGCCTGCAGACTCCTAATCCTAATAAGCCTTATCTAATAGAAGAACCTAATGTAACTAAAATAAAGGATATAATTAACTAAGCTATTAGTAGCAGTAACTATTATAAGCTATATAATAAGGCAATAGAGATCCTAAAGGCCTAAAAGCATATAGATAATATTAACTGCATTAAGTAAGTAGCCTTTAATTATAAGATCCTTAAGGTTATATAGCCTTATTATAAGCTAATTAATAGAGGCTTCCTTAATGCTAAGATAAAGGTACTTAATACACTTAAAGAGAAGTTATTTAGAGAGATAGATCTAGAGATTAAGGAAAGGGAATTTATTATAGCTATTTATAGTAGCTTATATAATAAGTAGCTTAAGGCTATTAAGTAGCAGGCTAAGAGGGCAATGAGAATTACTCTGCAGTGAAGATGAGGGGGATGGCATACTGCGAAATGGATAAGAGAGGGCTAATTGTAGGGTTTTAGAAGAAAAATGTATTAAGTTTTGTGTAGGTTTGGGCGCCTAAAGTTAAAGACTATTAGCATTAGTAGCAATAGAAGGTAGAATTAATTACGCTATATAGCATATAACTAGTTTATAATTATAAAGACTAGCTAAATATTAGTATACTATTAGTATAAACAGGGGATAAAATGTTATACTTTAAGTTAATAATATAATTACATTTATAGAATATATTTTTATATAAATTTATTATTAACTGTAGGTTTATAAGGTTAATAGTAATTATATATACTTTAAATTTAATACTATAAGCTCTTTAGAAGGAGAAATAGCTTCTATTTATATTAATACTAGGTATAAAAAACTAGTTATCTTTAAGGAATAGCTATAAATACTTTAATATACTATTAAGGAGAAAATACTTATCTTTATTTAAGAAGTTAATAATAAGATAGAAAAGCTATATAGTAAGTAAATAATATTTACTTTTTATATTAATAGTATTTATTATAATAAATTAAATACTAGCTATATAGAGTTTACTTATAAAGCCTAGATTTAAAATAAAATGCTATTTTTATCTTTAAAGGCTTTACTTAAAAATAAATAGATAGTACTATATAGTATTAATATTATAATAACTAATAAATATTTATACTATACTAATTTAAAGGAGTTCTTTATTTCTTTTATTATCTCTTAGCTCTCTTAAAAGGTTAATTAATAAGTAATAGTAGCTTAGCTAATAATAGTTTCTACTAGATAGATATATCTTATTTTAGTAATCTAGAAAGAAGTCTTTAAAGGAAAAATATTTATATTTAATAGCTATAGTAATAAAGCCTTTAATGCCTTTATAAACTTAAATACTACTTTAAGAGTTATAATTATTAATAATACTAATAAAGATATTACTTATTAAAGAAAGTAGAAGCTAAAGAATATTAAAAAAATATAAAGAAGAATAAATATACTTTTCTAGCTTATAGAAAGCTACTAGTCTAGCCTTAATAGTAATAGCTAGATTAATAGCCTCTAGTGCATTAAACGGGACTGCTAGAGAGATAGAATAGGTTATAATTTTATCTAAAATCTCTTTAACTTCTAAAATTAGCACTATAGCTACTAGAAAGCTTATTCCTTAGGTTATAAATAGCTCCTTAATATCTATCTTAAAGGTAACCCTTATAGGCATTACTATAAATCTAATATAAGACTTAAGAAGTATAATCTTAAAAGATATTAAGAACTTAAAGCTATTATATAAGTAATAAAAGAAAAATAAAAAGAAATAACTACTATTAAAGGTTAAGAAGCTCTTAAGCTTATAACTACTAGCTTTAGATATAATTACTCTTACCTCTATTGCAAATAGGGAGCTAAAGCTAGTTATATATAAATTACTTTTAGAATTACCTTATATACTATATTAGGTATATATTTAAAGATAGCTAAATCTTCCTAAGATTAAGATATTAAATAGGATTTATATCTATAATAATAGCTCTAGGTTTATAGTATAAGCTTAAAAACTATATACTAAGTATACTACTTTATAAATAGATTTAAGTCTTATTTACATTCTAGAAAATAAATTAATAATAATACTTTTTATTAACAATTAATATAAATAAAAAGTTATTTAAAGACTATATACTTATAGACTTAAGAATTATAATCTTATTAATTAAATCTTTAATAAGCTTTATAATTAAAAATAAATAAAGTAAATAATAAAGCTAATACTATTTATAGTTTTAATTTTTATTATTTAAAGAATTATTAATAGAAAACCTAAAGGCTAAATTATAATTAATTTAAAGGCTTTAAATAAAGTTATAATTCCTAATAGCTATTTACTACTAAGATAAAAAGATATTATTATAGCTTTATAAGGTATAATATATATTTTAATAATTAATATATTATCCTTTTTCTTTTAGTTTAAAGTTATATTAAAGTATTAAGATAAATTTATAATTATAAGTTATTAAGAGCTAGAAAGATCTATAATTGCTTTTATAGGCTTTTATAACTTTTCTATATATACTTAGTAATATATAAATTAACTTTTATATTTATATTATAGCTTTTACTATACTTTTATTAATAATATTATAATCTTCTTTAAGTCTACTAAAGAGTATACTTAATATATAAATATACTTTTTAAACTTTTTATTTTTAAAAACTTATTAATTTTATTAATAAAAAGCTAAATAGGCTATTTAAATGCTTAAGTATTAGGATTTTATATTAATACTTTTAAACTATTAAAAAGTTAAAATATCTCTACAGCAATACGCAAGGTATAGCCAATAAGGTCTCATATAATAAGATAATACAATATAATGCTTATTTTTAGCATATTATAATATAAGGCATTATATACTATACTAAAAAACACAATAACTTTAAAATTAAGTCTTAAGGTTATATAGCGCTACTACCTTAAACCTTATAATCTAACTAAATAAGTAGCCTTAATCTATAAGTATAAAAAAGATATTTTCTCTAGCCTGCTAAGGCTAAATGCCTTTTCTATTATTACCTAGTTAAAGCAATTATTACTAAGGCTTTAACTTAAATAGACTATCTTAAAATAGGATAAAAACCCTAAAATCTATTATAAGATATACTATTATATAATTAATATTAATAATAGCTAACCTAGCTATAACTAACTAAGCATAGTAGCTAATAGCTATTTAACTAGTTCTTTAACTAATATTAATAATCTTAATATTAGTAATATTTCTAATTTATATACTTTTCTTTAGCATTAAAATATTATAAGTAAAGACTTACTATATATTAATAAATTACTGCTAATATAGTAAGTTAATTTTATAATCTTTAATTGTAAAGTAAGGCTTTATAATATACCTCTAAATGCATCTATTATTATATATATTATAAGCTAAATGAAGGCCTTAGAAGACCTAGCTAATTGCCTAAAGCAGGATTAAGACCTATTAATAGAGTAATAGGCCTTTATTACTAGAATTGCATTAAGTAGTAGCAATAGCCTATACTAGGAGTAATTTATAGAGTTAAAATATACAGTTATATTAGTTAAATTAATAGTATAAATATTATATTATAGAAATTAAAAGCTATTATAGCATAAAGGAGAGAAAGTAAAGGGAAAAGGAAAAGGAAAAAGGTAAATTAAGAAATAAAGGTTTTAGTATTAAAAGAAAAACTGTAAATGTTAGTAGACTGAAGCTAGCTTAGCAGGTTAGTAATAGATTAGATCAGGTTGTAAGGCAAGGCAGTGCAGTATAAGGAACATAAATTGAGGGTAAATACAGCTAATTAACACTTAGGTATATTAATTTATATAATATAACTATAAAAATTAATTTAATTTAATAATATTTTATAGCTTTAACCTAGTAATAACTAATAAATAGGACCTAGATATTTTAATAAGCTATAAAAGTATTAATAATAAAGTCTCTAGCTAGATTAAAGTTTTAATAAACTTAATTAATAAGGTTATCTTTAAGCTATAGCATCTTAAGTAACTTTAATTATAATAAATATTTTTATAGCTTTAACCTAGTAATAACTAATAAATAAAACCTAGGTATTTTAATAAGCTATAGAAGTATTAATAATAAAGTCTTTAGCTAGATTAAAGTCTTAATAAACTTAATTAATAAGGTTACCTTTAGGCTATAGTATTTTAAGTAACTCTAATTATAATAAATATATTACTTAACTAGCTAAAAAGCTTTAAAAAGCCTAATAACTAATAGGATCTATAACTCCCTTATAACTTTAACCTTTTCTAATCTATCTATTCTTAAAGATATTTATCTTAATAATTATAGAACTATTAAGAAACTAACTAAGCTTCTATTAAATGTAAGTTCTTTACCCTAATATAAGATTAATAACACTAACCTTAATTATAATTAAGATATTAAACTTACTTAATATGCAACTAGTAGGCATTAATTAACTATACCTATAGCCTATCCCAACTAGCTACAACTACCCCTAAAACGTCTATAATAGCAATATTATTGCCTTATAGATAAATATACACTAAGGGGCAAGAATTAGAATAAAAAGGAAAGCTAGTTAATTATTAGCAATTAGCTATAATTAGCAGATAGATAACTAGTTATAAAAGCTAATTATCTTTAAGTATAAGCTTCTCTGCTACTTAACTAGAAGCTTCTACTATAAAAGGTAGCTTAATAGAGAGGTATAAAGGCTAAGTACCCTAGATATAATAGATCTATACCTTAGCAGGCTAAAGACTAAGTATAGCCTCTAGATCTCTAGCATTATTATGCTTACAAGTATAGTTACTACTAATCTATAAGTAAGCTTCTATATTATAAGTAGTATTTAGAGTTTATATATAATAGAATTACCTAGAAAATTCTATAAAGTTAATTATATAAAATAAAAAAAATTCTATATATAAGAAAGAGTTTATACTTAAAAGTTAAAGAGTCCTTTAGCAGGCAAAATGAAGCTGTAATTAATTAAACAGAATTTACCTAACTAAGCATATTTGCCCTATAAAATGATAACTAATGCTAAGGCAATAAACAGTAGTATTAACAGTAAATATACTTATAAATATAGTTACTACTAATCTATAAGTAAGCTTTTATATTATAAGTAATATTTAGAGTTTATATATAATAGAATTACCTAGAAAATTCTATAAAGTTAATTATATATAAAAAAAAGTTTATATTTAAAAGTTAAAGAGTCCTTTAATAGGTAAAATAAAGCTATAGTTAATTAAATAGAATTTACCTAATTAAGCACATTTACCCTATAAAATGATAACTAATGCTAAGGCAATAAACAGTAGTATTAATAGTAATTTAATAAAGGAAAGCTAGCTATATAATATATAAGAATTATAGCCTTTTTAAATAGTAAGTTATAGTTAATTTAAGTCTTAGTATTTATTTTATAATACTAAGGCCTACTTTAAGAATTAATCCTATATACCTTTCTAAATACCCTTATATATATAATATGCTATAATTCAGTATTAGCACTATAATAGTTAGAGCTACAACACTTCTGTTAGGTTTCTTCAACGTCTCGCTTAAAAAATCCAAGTCCTAATCTTAGGTAGAACTTTAGTTAGATACTCACCCTGGCAATTACTACCTCCACTGCCTCCTGAAACCAATGTGCACTACCTAGAAACCCCTGAACTTCGGCAAGTCATCAGGGGTGATGAGACCCTGGGGTGCATTCTGACTTGAAAGGATTATTCTGATCGTTAGTTCAAATTCTCCAGGGCCTAGGAGCAGAAAATTTTCAGACTTTAGAAGAGAATATTAAAATGAACTTAGTAAAGAGTCCCTTAAACTTAGACTAAATTATCTACATCTTTTCATCGCTTAGGATCAAGGTCCTAAGCTTTGTTGCATTCCCCAAGGTGAACTATTTCCTGGGATTGGTAGTACAATCCCCCAGGAAACTAACCAGCCTCCTTGATAGTGACGATAACCTGATTCCCAGCACTCCGTTCTGCCGTGGGCCCTGTTGTGATGATCTTTATGGCGAATTGGTATCATAGTAGATTATCAGCCAGTACGGAACCGATTCAACAGTGTGTTTTAAATATGACAGTACAAAATGGCAATATATCAATGTAGGGTGGTTAGGCGGAAGAATTCGAAATATAGCAGGATAGAAACAAGATTACTGACTTAGATCAAGATTCAAGGCTTTACCTATTAGCAGTCTCAGAATTCGGGTTTATCCAAGAGTATACCCAACAGCACTGAACTGGTTGAAGGTAAGTTCTGGCATTATTTACTAGAAATCTATATCTCGCTGATATACTCAGTTAAGTCATCTATTAGACCATCGTTACTTATCTGAAAATGTAAACAAGCTTCCGGCAAACACCTGGGCCAACACATCCGGTGTCAGAACATCCGTCATGTCAGCTGCTGGGCACATCCATGGGGCGAGAAACCCGAAACAATTATTGTCTTCTATCTAGCACCTGACTTGGTCGTTCGCCGTTACAAGTTGACCCGCCTAGCCCGTTTCTATCCTCAAAGGAGTTCATGCTTCTCTTTCTTGTGGTATCGATTGAAGTATGGGAGCCGAATATCCGAAACGATTTACACCTATTTATGGTAGCTCAATAATCTACCAATGCAAGACTCCATGAATAGCAAGTCTCATATTAAAACAAGCTGTCTGGTGAAACAGTCTCACAACCTCATATTATAGTCATCATATCCAGCAAGGGGAGGCAAGAAAACTTATTGTTCTTATTATAAGGAATAAAACACTTAGGTAAGTTTAGTATATCTTAGTTGATCATTAGACCAGTTGGTTTTGGCACCTTACTTTATATCAGAAGTTTTACTACCCACCGAGATCAAGCTCCTTAAAAGGCTGAAAGGTCAAGATAGTTTGGATTCAATGCCAGACAGGAGCTCGTAGACTACTCATATGACCTGAGTGGGAAACACGCCCTTCAAGTACCAATGTGTGGTACGGTTCTGGACGTACAGTGACATACAATATCCCTGATGATCGGCTGATCCATGGTGTCTGAAATCAAACCCGAATAGTTACAACACGCCACAACTAACCATGTGTGCCCAAATAACATCTACAAAAGGCAAAAGAAAAATAATACAAAATCCATCGTTGCCACCAAAATACCCCACATCACCCAATTCCTATGTACTCCTTAGTCCCCGACGGAGGTGTATTTCCTCAAGCCTACCCTGTAACGATAGGATCAGTCAAGCTTGGGAATCAATAAGGACATGTGGGGCTGGGCATCAAACACAACAGGCAGTATAGAGAAAGGACACCAAGGCGATGTAATACAGAGAATTGGCACAAAAACTGTCCCATGCGTTGCGGGCGGTATCATGATGATCGAAATCACCGGATTACAAGGTGTAAGAGTAGTGGGGAGTATCCATCACCTATCTAGCCCGTGTACCATGCTGCCATGGTATCCGAAGCATACGTAGTATGCATAATTAAAGGAGTTCGGCACTGTTAACACAGTTTTCAGATCCATGGAAGTCCTGAGCTGTCCAATCCGTAATGAACAAATGAGGACTCTTATCACTTTTCCAAATCACACCGCTTTTGCCGATACTACCCATTTTAGGTACTATGTATCTACATCTATCTTCCCCAAAACAAGGCAACTGTCTGCACAATTTTGTACGGCCCATACTGAAGGAATGTGTGGTTTTTACGCTCTGCATATTAATAGTTTAGTCAAACGGTTTATTCCCTTTCTATGTATCTAGACCCTTCTGACAACCGAACAATTCATCATTCTCTCCCATCCTCCAGTGACCAACCTTGTCATTTCATACAATGGGGCTATCTGTACGTTGGTTTCCGGGAATTGAGCCAGGCGAGGAATCGGATTTATGAAGAAGTCGTTGTCTTTTCGTGAGAAAAGCCATTATTCGGGATGAATCTTGGCCCAAATTGTAACCGTGCCTTGCCTGGTAGATCGGAAAGGTACCAACGAGACGGTTCAGGGGGTGTGACATATGGATACTTTCAAGCCTCATCTGGCTGTCTTGCCTTATACTGTACATGACAATTGCGCGATAAACCAGCCACACGGAACGATTTCGAGTTTTCGTGTTGAGGGACATCCCCCGCGGCGAGGGCTGACGGACTGTCTCAGTCCCTAAAGCTGCAAGGAGTGTTGGACTGGCATGAGTTGAAGATATGTCTTATGGAATGGCACCGAAAGCAAGGACGAACTGTTGTTCCTCTCCTAGCGCATTGCGCCTCGTTCGTCTTGGATGTGATACCTTCGGGGTGGCTTGCAGTAAATCTGTCAGATGGCTGTTGTGTTTGCCTCGAATACGCGCTGAAGTGTGGGTGGTCATACCAAACATTGGACAAATGAAGGCAGATAGCCAAGAATAATTTCAAGTCCCCATTGTTACAAGCTATGCTAGCCCGAGGCGCCTTGCGTTTCTCCTTGAGATCCCAAACAGAGCCGGCATGATTCGCTCCTTGGTACAGAGTAGGAGTCTAAGATATCGACCCGAGGCTTGCTTTGTGACATTGTGTCACCCGCCAAGCAGTTTGGTCAGTGCTTCTTATTATTTGGCGGGCGGTTAACGCTGGTGGTGCTGACAGGGTTCTTATAAGACGGACGAGTGATAACAGATGGATCTTCGGAGTCCGGACCACTCGAGATGGCCAGATTGTACCTGCATAACGCAGATAGAATGGATATCGACTGAGGGTGGGACACGCATCTGTGCTTTTTTATTGACCATACCTTCTGACATATCAGAGCATAAGCGAGACGTGTAGTGATTGACGACAAGTTGTGAAACGTGCAGGGCAATCACTTGCGAGAAGACTCCGTATGACGATTAACAATCAACAACAATATTTGCCATTACTTGTAGTACTCCGTATAGGTATAACATCCTGAGGTGGAACCTGGTGGTTCTAAGCTCATTCGCTCCATTCCATCCAGAACATGGTCCCATCTTTTCCTTTCCTAGCTTGTCCAGGCTGTGTGTCTTTTACCGAGGACCCAATGCACCTCAGAAATCTTCCGGCCGCCCACCACCCTTCATGACCAGACAAGAATGGTTAGGCTCAACTACCCTTCCCACGCTGGAATCCCTGGAATGGGTTGTTTGACCGTGCTGTATCCGGTAAAGTGCTGCGAATCATTGGGCGCTAGGGTCAGACGTGACAATAGCCATTGCGGCTCTGATTGGAACACCGTCACTGAGGCTTCTAGGGGCCCTTGCCCTTGTGATTGCTTTAGAAAAGAGCCCACTTACAGACTGTGATGGTCTTTTGAGGGATGGGTCTGTAATGATTTCCAGAATAAGACACGTTAACAAAGATAGCAAGAGGTGATATCGAGTACGTGAACAAATATAGCAACCACGCTAGTTGAGACAATACAGTGTCACAATTAAACTACAAAACGAAGGGATTTCGGGTTGAAGAGCGACCTTAAGTCCTGAGATCCCACCAAGAACTTGGGGCTATAATGCCGAGTCTAGGTAGGTTTGAACTTTGGATAGGCAAACCTCTAGAGCTTCCTCGCATCCGGGATTCTGGACCCCAATCCCTTGAGGAAAGCTTAGAATAAGAAACCCCTGGCTGAACTGCCGCGTGAACCTAAGCTTTGGCACTAAATCGTAACGTTATTGTCCACGGGACGGGAGAGTAAAATCTCACAACGTCCCGCCGTCCGTGCCAGTTTGCGTACCAGGCGTGTTGCAGCCTGAACCAACTATTTTGAGCATTTGGTATGGAAGGTGGCTAATTTGGATTCTAGATCTTCCAAGCCCCCGTTTCAAATGAAACAAAATGTTCCTCGGGGCTCTTGTTGGACTTGTTTGGTTTTAGACCTATATTATTAACCTCCACCAGAGTCTCTGCTCTGAAGCATCATGACGATGGAAAAACAAATACGTATCAAAATTATTCCCCGCAGCAGCCGCCGCTCTTTATCAATGGAACCGAGTCATTCCCAGTAATTGAACCCTGACACAATTAGACAATCTACTGGGCTGGCATCATCCACAGCCATAAAGTGGACGCTTGGGTGGCGTCTTCTAGTGAGGTACGATTGTCGATTTCGAGTGGGCAGGGCGGAAGCCTCGCGTGCTTCGTTTGCTATTAGTGGCCTTTAGTGGGGGAGCCGGCGAAGTCACCCCTTATCACACTGATTCTCTTTATCCTGCATGTATCGAAACCTCCATTTGCATATATGGTGGCGATATCTGCTGTATTCGTACTGCAGATATAATTAGTTAACTACCTGACATATCCAGCATCTAGGTATGATATGTATGATAAGCGTCTTGAGCTTTGTGTACGTAGAGTCTGTGCAAGGTGCAAGGTGCAAGGGCATCCATCATCTTGTGTTAAGGTAAAGGGGTCCCCTTGATCCTTGTAAGCTTCTCCAAGGATATGTAGTCCTCAGGGTCGGAGGCACCTCCGTGCACCTGGCCAAAGCCTTTAGAAGTGGGCAAACGACCCCATCGTGTCAGTATTAGTAGCGCTGGATGTTGGTTCACCTGACTCGATTTTGCATGTAGAGACAAGAGTAGTTACTCAAATTGAACAAAATGTGTTAAGCTAGAGGGGACGTCGTATAGCTGGTGCTAAGCTTTGTTAGGTGCCTCTTGTAGTTAAAATTCTCTGGGTCACTGATTCAAGTAAGCCGATAATCACGACCGTTTCCCGCCGTTTTTCCCGCCCCCCTTTCCATATTAGGATTTACGAGGGGCGGCACCTCACTTTTCGTCGATAGTAGGCCATTAAATCAACAAATCTCCCCCCTCAAATCATTTCTCAATATTCATTAGTACCCGTACCTCCTTTTACCTTTTCGCATTACTCGTTTCCCTTGCTTTCTTTCTTGTCAATAGTAATTATTGGAACGCGCCGGCGCATACACGTTCGAGCGAGTACCACATTCGCTTGTCAATTTGCTTGCTCGACCAGTCTCTCTCCGCAAACGACGTTCCCTGCCGGCAGCCGCCGTCGCTCCGTTCCCAAGGCAAGGTATATTGTCTCGTTGTACAGGGCAGCCCGGCATCCACCTTGTGCGACGACTAGCCAGGCTTCCCAGTCGTTCGCTTCAACTCTCTACCACGTCTCCCCAGTTAAACGACACTCCACACCTACCGAAAACTCTCTTACTGCCAGCTGTATTATACCCGTATCCATCCTCTGCTGCCGTTTTCTTGTCCTCTTCTTCATACTCCGTACTAGACGCTACTGTACCGTCTCACGCTGGCTTGTACTCCGCTGTAACGCGGTTACAGCTGCATGTAACGTTGGGGCTCGGACTGTTCCCACCGCAGCAACCGGCATCTCGAAACGCCTCACTTACCTCACATCAGCACTTCGCGCCTTGTACAGTACGCTGCGATACCTGCGACCCATTGGCTGATGCCTTCCGGTGCATGACACCGCAAGGGAGCCCAGTGCACCATGCCACAGCTTGCGCTCCAGAGTGCAGAAGCTTCTGCTGCCTCTACTGCCTCCAGATCCAACTCCATCACCACTCCAGTAGAAGCGACTTCATCATCCGATCAAAATCTCCTTGACAGGGCTCGATCTCCCTACGAAGTCCCCGTTGACGATAGTCCTACGGTTGGTCGCATCATTCGTCCGAGTCCAAGTGTCCCATCCCTTGGTCCATTGTCCTTGTCGAGTCCACGGTAAGCATACATAATGTACCTGTCTTCAGCACATTCATCCCAACTCCAAGCTATCTCTGGTTGCTTGCTCTTCTTGGGTCATCTCCACACACCCCCCTGGCCATCTGCCCCGGGCTTCTTCTTGGCCCCCTTCTGTCTCTCACAATCTCTCCCCTCCACACTTCCTTACTACTTGGCCGTTCTTTTAACCAGCGACTATCTTTCTTACTCACCCCGGGTTGAACGTTGTACGAGGTCTCCATTGTGCTTCGTGCTATCACCATTCCTCCCCCCGAACCCGGGACCATATTGCGCTCTGCTGTGGAACCTTTCGATGCGCCACCTCTAACACACTGCGATCTCTAGATCCCCACGACCAGCTATCTCAAGTCCGCTCGCGACCTCCGCCAACTTCCCTTACGGACAAGCAAGTCCCAGCCCGCGAACCGCCGCTTTCCCAACTCGGTTTACCCCAACGCCGACACATCGAGCTAATCAAGAACTTCAAAACAAATCGAGTCTTGTTAAGCAGACCTCATTCTACAGCGATTCCTCAGACGAAGGATCCCCAGAACCTCAGAGCCCTAGGTTTGTTATTACAAGTGGTTATTGGGCACAATCACCACGAATATCCAGGCGTTGCTGCTGTAGACTAACATTCTAATAGACAGGGCTATGCAGGCAGTACGAATGTTTTGCGAACCGTCTCCGAGCCCATAACTTCAAAGCCTGTTCCAGGCTCCGACTTAACTAAAAAACCGGCCATGGCGGGTCCGGTTTCTGCGGCCCAGGCTGAAGCTTCGAAAGGAGTCGCCCGGAATTCGTCTATCGACTCGGCGATTTCAGCAATATCCACCAAATCAGGCACAACTGGGAGTCAAGATAGTCCACATGGACCTTCAGAGATTGCTCATCTTATTAAGACAGCAGGCAGCCCTGAGACCCTTATCCAGTACTTGCTGAAAGAGAAGCACTCCCAGTCACAGCAGAACAGCCAGTTATGGCGTCTAGTGGACAAGCAACGGGCCATGATTCTCGGCCTTAACAAGGACTTGGAAAGGGCTTTGAAGGATAAGGAAAAGTATAGGAAGAAGCTAAAAGAAGTCATTTCACTTTCCTCTGCTTCGGTGTCACCTCAAGAGAATACCCAAGAAGCCATTGAAGTGCCTGTGCCTTCGCTTCCACGAGTTGATATTGAACGAGCCAAGGAACAAACCACACCAGAGTCACCAGTCCTCGAAGCCGAAAGTCCTCGAAATTCACCGATCGATATTACCATAGCGCCTTATCCTATTACTCCTCCAGCAGATCAGCCCAGCGCACCACATTCAGCCGTGGGCGAACTCTTGAACCCTGCACATGCTATGCCCAAACCGCAGGACCACGCTTTAGACAAGTACGATCACGAGGCTGAAGAAAGAGCCGCCGAGGAGGCAAGGAAGGAGAAGGTTGAGGAGCCTCTGAAAGAGATTCCTTACAATGTCGCCATCCCTCCATCGCGTAGCCTCCCTAGTGAACCGCCTAAAATGCCACCGCCTAAGCCATCGGTAAACCACCTTCCTACAGTCGCAGTTCTCGAGGCTACTCCCCAACCTGACGAAGGACTATCCAAGTTTCCGGTGCCGCCACCGAGGAAGCCACCTCCAGCCCCCCTGAAGCTGAAGCGAGAAATGAGGACGCAGCTGAGCCCATCTCCGGAGGATGGAGAGACTGAGTCCGATTTTGACGATATACTGGAAGTTGATGAAATTGTTCACGATCGACGGGGTCGGCGAAGAACCCGAGAAGAAGACGATCGAGACCGAGAGATTGTTGCTTTCAAGGAGGCGGCTGCGCGCAGTGCATCTAAAAAGAGCAAGTCAAGCAAGTCCAGTCAACCTGGATCTCCGATTCAAATGCCCCAGGCCCCTGCGCAGGAGCTCGCTACAGCCTCACTCGGTGAAATGCTCAGCGCAACAAAGACAAGGGAAATCCCTGCGCCATTGTTAAGTCCCGGTCTCCCTGCAAGCCCTCGGCCTTCAAACTTCAGCTCGCCGCCTTTGTCTCCGAGGTCGATGAATTTTCAGGCTGCGCCATTGTCCCCACGACCACCTCGTCAACCAATTCCATTACCACCAAACACCCCTTTAGCAACTCCGGCCCCAGCACCAGCTCGAGCAGCTGGCAAAAGCATCGTCTCTGAAGAAACCTCGGTATCGCAGAAAAGTCGCACCGTACAGCAAGAACCCATCAGCCACCCTGATCAACCATCCATTAGAATGTCTAGCCCTAGCGAGCGTACAGAAGTCTTCAAAGGCCTGGTTACAGAAGAATATCCAGATCTTCTGCTCCCGCCCAATGCTCTGCCCTCTATCAAAATTGCAGTTGCATCATCACGCATGAAACCATCTCGAGCAAGTATGATGTCTCTCACGCAACTCGAAGAAGACCCAGTGTTTACTCTCGCTATCATCTCGCGATCGGACAATGGCGAGCTTTGGAGAGTGGAAAAAGACTTGGCTTCGTTGACAAAACTTGATCAAAGGCTCAAGCAATGTACATCCTACACAGTCAGAGCTCCAGAACGTTCGCTGTTCAGCGGTCATGCGCCGGCCAAGCTCGATGCCCGTAGGACGGTCCTGGAGCAGTTCATGGATGACATTTTGGATATTCCTTTTGACACAAAAACAGCTGTCGAACTTTGCAAATATTTGTCAACTCATGTTCTGCCCCCAAATCTAGACGACTCGGTATCAATCGGTGATACGAGCTCTGAGATAAATGGCAACAAGATCGGGCCTGACGGGCGACCTTGTCGCAGTGGTTATCTAACAAAGAAAGGCAAGAATTTCGGTGGCTGGAAAGCAAGGTATTTCGTTCTCAATGGGCCTCTACTCAAGTACTTTGAAGTGCCTGGAGGTGCGCACTTGGGCACAATTAAGCTACAGGGGGCGCAGATTGGCAAGCAGAATCAGAATAACGACAACCAGTCACCAGCGCGTGTAACAAACGGTGATGACCTGGACAACCAATTTCGTCATGCTTTCCTCATCCTGGAACCGAAGAAGAAGGACACGAGTAGCCACTTTAGACATGTTCTTTGTGCCGAAAGTGATAAGGAACGGGATCTTTGGGTGGATGCTCTCCTCCAATGGGTTGATTATCGTGATCCTGAAGATTCTGAACCTCCACCATCCCGGGCTGGACCTGTTCAGGATCGCCAAACACAAAGTACAGCCACAGCCACAGAGCGTCCATCTGCAGGTAAAGTTCGAAAACCCCCTGGGAAGCCATACCACCATCCCTCAGATTCGGATACATTGGTTGGCGTCCGGTACGATTCGACTCAAGCAGGAGATGCCCCCCAAGTTTCAGGGCCTGCTCGACCCAAGACTTCAGGTGGCATGCCTGACCAACATCACAACCATGGGTTTGAGAGCTTTTCGTCATCTCAGAGTAAGATCATTTCTGGACCCAAGGATCCACAGCCTATATCCGACTTGGGTGCTTGGGGGAACAAACCGAACTATGGCCCGACGCCTGATGAAAAGAAGCAGAGGAAGCGAAGTTTCTTTGGGTTTGGACCCAAAACTAGGTCTTCATCAGAGGGTCAAGATTCCTTGTTTGGCGGCAGCGAGGTTGGTGCTAATGCAACCCCACCACAGAACTCTTACCAAGGTCCTGTGCGTCAAGCCTTTGGAGCACCGCTGGCGGAAGCTGTTCGATTTTGTTCTCCTACAGATGTCAATGTACCGCTCCCTGCCGTCGTTTACAGATGCATCCAGTATTTGGATTCCAAGAATGCTGTGCTTGAGGAAGGAATCTTTCGACTCAGTGGATCCAACGTGGTTATTAAGCAACTGCGAGAACGGTTCAATGTCGAAGGGGATATCAACTTGTTGACTGACCGTCAATACTATGACATTCATGCTGTGGCCTCACTGCTGAAATTGTATTTGCGAGAACTACCAACAACAATACTGACAAGGGATTTGCACATGGAGTTCTTAACAACGATGGAGATTGTGGACCATGCCGAAAAGATGACTGCTTTGGGTGAGCTGGTTCACCGGCTCCCTCAAGCTAATGCCACCCTCCTCAAGTATCTGATTGGCTTCCTGATCAAGATTATCAACAATGCGGACATGAATAAGATGACTGTTCGCAACGTTGGCATTGTCTTTTCGCCAACCCTGAACATACCTGCACCAGTCTTCGCAATGTTCCTACAAAATTACGAGGGAATCTTCGGTGTCGATCCTGAGGTTTATGAGCTTCCTTCACCTGTTTCTGAACCCGAGTTGCAGCGCTTTGAAGCACCGCCGCGATTCGATCTACCTGCTCGCCCATCAACATCTGGTAGCTCATCTCCTCATGGGCAGATGCGGAAGGATAATGTCCGAGAACTACAGCGATCTACTCCGACTCCTCCGCTTCTCGTCAACAATGCTCCAGTGCGAGCCTCACCTCCTTCAAGCGCTACTAGGCCTGGTTACGAATCTCCAGCTGGTGCTTACGATATTGGGTACCGACCACCTTCAGCCAACGAAGGACGCAGTGCCTACGACCGACGTTTCTTGCAAGCTTCACACGAGGATCTCGCCAGCGCCTCCGCAGCATACGATCAAAGCTTTGTACCCAGCAACAGACGCCGTGAGAGTGCCATCTTCATAGGTGGCATGATGGGTCCCCACCATCAGGGATCCAAGAGTCGCTTGCGAGAAGAAACGCGATTCTAAACTGTATATGTGCTTGGTTTTCTATGTGTTTTGCTATTGCTACATACCCAACTCGTTTCAACATGCGATGATACCATACATACCATACCATATTATTTCATAACGACTTACACTATTAATACCTTGCATCTCGGAGTTTGATCAATGGCTATTTGAGGAGGAATACTGCTGTTTTGGATTGACTAACACTATGAGGAGATTGAGCGTTGCCACGAGTTGCCCAAGAGAAGACCAAGGCTAGGGACATATGCTGATAGAACCCATATGGAAACGTCAGTGAAGAACTTCAATGACTGTAACTGGAATGAATGTCATTGATCTGATCTTGACGATGGGCGGGGCCGCTTTCTACTTAGCATGGCGTGGATAGTTTTTGAGTCAAGAAGATCCTGACATAGTCTAGACCTGGAAGAATCGGCTTGTTATAGTTCTTGTCTCGTGACAAATACTTGAATTCATTCTGTGATTTTGTTGCCCAACTGTCTGTTCAAATGTGTTTGCGGCTTTTGCAACACAACACTGGCTAGTGCACTGCTGATTCGAAGTCGAGGCCCATGCGTGATCTTTGTCTCATCGCCCGTGAGCTATGATGCAGACGATCTATGTTCTAATAGATGTGCTACGCACCTGGCTTGAGGGAGATTGTTCCAATATTGTGACAACTAAGGATAATTCTGGCAATTTCAGTGTATTGATGGTCGTGAGACTCTTCTAATATTATTTCATGCTTCAGTATTCCTTTAAGACCCTTTACCTGTGAGTTCAATGATTACCTAGTCAGCCCTCAGAGAGCAAGAAAATATCAGACCTTGATATAAGGTGTTTAAATAAACTTCAAAAGATATACTAAACTTATTCTAAATTTATGCTAAGCTAGCTAATTTCCTTTATCATTTAGGATCGAAGTCCTGAGTTTTCTTTCCTCCCCTAGCCGGCCAGGTTGTTCAATCGCAGACCTGTTTGAGCATAAATATAAGTCATGAGGTGCAAGGCTAAATAGCGATATGTGTGGTTAAACTGTTATCTCATTTACTTCAGGGCTATCCCGCCTCTATTGCATCTTGACAATATACTCGCCTACAAAAGGCATGATGAAGTCCTTCTTTCCCAAAGGCACACCCTCCTTCCTCAGAATTGCATAAGCCATTGACAGGTGGAAGTTGATATTAGGGACAGCCGCTCCCATGGCAAATGCTTTCCCGGGCAGATCCATTGTTCCCGCC
This sequence comes from Fusarium xylarioides, assembly GCA_013183765.1. Taxonomy (NCBI): domain Eukaryota; kingdom Fungi; phylum Ascomycota; class Sordariomycetes; order Hypocreales; family Nectriaceae; genus Fusarium; species Fusarium xylarioides. The sequence goes on from SRZU01000139.1 coordinate 176,648, forward strand.
GATGGCAATGCTGTCGGGGCAACCTCCTCTCCCTGCTGATTCACGACGTCTTTATCAGCCTTCCCAAGCAAATCTTGAGCCTTTTGAATACGCGAGTGCATATCCTGAAATGTGACGAGTTTGTCTTCAAACTCGACAGACTCCCTTCCAGAGAGCCTGCTGACTAATTTCTCAGCGAATCGAGTGGATGCATGGACCTGGAAGCTCAACGGGTTCATGTCTTCGTGGAGTCGCGCATTTGGGAAGCTGGCTGCATTGCTATGCTTCTCCGCTTCGGTGAGAATATGATCTAGTGATGCTAGAGCTAGTTTGGCCTCGACGATAGTCGCATCGTAAAGCGTGAAAGTCATGGTTAAAGCCGTAGAAGAAGAGGATTGATATTGAGAGAGAAGAGTCAAGGACAGGCAAACTGCGAAAGGGAAAGTGGAAACGAATGAGGATCTACAAAAACAAAAAACAGGTATAAATGCCTCGCTCTTCCTTCCTAGGATTTACGGTGAATTATTGATCCAATAGACAGGCTAATGGGCCGGCAGGCAAGTGGATTGTCTACCTGCCTACCTACTGACCTTATGTAGAGCACTAGGGGTAATCCAATTCATGGTCCTACCTCGTACCTATGCTGGTAGGACCTTGGACAATGTATTTCTTGTGGCTCCTTCATGCTGTCGTTTAGAGTTTATCAAAGAGTCATGTTGGGGTCATGCGATATATACGCAATCGTTGCGATAGAGGAGTGAGCCCAATTGAGAGCAGATCGTCGTAACCTTTATATAAAATTTGATAAGGGAATGATGAAAGCGATCACGATGGCCCGGAGGTATGGACAAAATGCTCCGACTTTTGCTGACTCATTCACAACCACTTCTCGGAAGCGTCGGAGTCGGCGATAACCTTCGCCGTCCTCTTCCATCGCATCATCAAGGCCGGCCTACTAAAGTAAGAAGCTCCGATGGAGCTCGATCCTCGTCTTGGCGCAACTGGCGATAGAGCCTCAGCATTAGCAAATTTCGGCGCGGAGGCAACGTCAAGACCATCGCCGGTCCATCACGTCCCTCATGGCAATAGTGCTCTGATATCAGTCCACGACGTACAGGATGATCACAACAGTGCCGAGAACACCCCTAGCGCATCGACCGAAAATCGAGATACGCCACATCAAAATCAACAGCTTCAAGATGCCGAACACGACGGAGATGGAACCGATCCGAAGCGGCCGAGGGCCTGTGAGGCATGTCGTGGGCTCAAGGTTCGCTGCGAACCGGATCCTAATGACGAGGGACCTTGTAAGAGGTGCCGGAAGGCTGGAAGGAATTGCGTCGTGACAATGCCGACGCGAAAGCGCCAGAAGAAGACAGACAGCAGAGTAGCTGAGCTGGAAAAGAAAATTGATGCCTTGACAGCGAGCTTGCAAGCAAGAGCGACGCCTGGAGGAGGCCACGCGCATTCGCAAAACCAAAGTCACAGTTGGGGAGAGTCTCCTGGAAATGTTGCGCCGAAACCACCCAACGAATCCAACACAGCCGCTTCTTCTTATAACAACATGAAATGGCGAAACCCCGGGCAAACCCCTGCTTGGGGATCGTTTTCATCGGCACAATCTCCCATGCCGTCGATGCCGACCGTGGAACAAACAACAGACCGCGCATCCCCAGCCCAGTCCACGGCAGCACTCGCTACAGCAGCCACTGGGCAAAAGAGGAAGTTTACAGATGGCCGTGAAGGCTCATCTGAACAGCTTGCTACTGAGGAAACATCAGCCGAAGCTCTGGCGGCTTATCTCACAAGGGCAAAGGGTGGTGATATCGTGGACCGTGGTGTTATCACGATGGAGAAAGCTGTTGAGCTATTTGCTCGTTACAATGACCATATGATTTCACACCTGCCGGCTATTATCTTCCAACCTGGTTTCACAGCATCCGAGCTCAGAAAAACAAAACCTATGCTGTTTCTGGCCATCATGGCAGTGGCCTCTGCTGAGTCACCCACCCTCCAGAAGGTGCTCCAAAAAGAGATGAAGCTCACATTCGCCGAAAAGGTGATGCTTTCGGGCGAGAAAGGCTTAGAGCTAGTACAAGCACTCAATGTAGCCGTGATCTGGTATTGGCCACCAGAACATTTTGAGGAGCTGAAGTTTTATCAGTTGGTCCACACAGCGGCTGTTATGGCCATCGATATTGGACTCGGCCAGAAACTGAAGCAGCGCCGTGGAATAGTCGTGCCTGATACCTGGCGTCCTAACCCAAGTACCGGACCAGGTGGCCAGAGCCGTCGATGGGCACCCCCTGATCCAACAAGCATAGAGAGTCGCCGTACATGGCTGACATGCTATTTCCTGGCAACCAACACTTCTATGGCCCTCCATCGACCGAATCTCATCCGATGGACCCCCTTTATGGAAGAGAGTCTTCATCTTTTGCAGTCGTCGCCAAACGCTGCGCCAACGGATGCTTACTTCTGCCATCTGGTCTGGACACATCACCTTTCCGAGCAAGTTAATGTGCAGTTTTCTCTCGACGACCCAACATTTGACGTCCATATCTCAGAAACGAGAACACAATATATCCTCAAAGGCCTCGAAAAGGACCTAAAACGGTACAGAGAGAAGGTCCCCCCTGAGCTACTGCAACGTATGTACTTAATAAATCAACAGCTGGAATCGTTCACTAACCAAAGTAGCAACGCTTCTGATAAGTTTCGGCGTCCTCAATCTGTACATGCATGAGGTGGCGTTGCAGGCTCGTACAAGCGAACCTCTGCGACCTCCATTTTCAACAAGCTCTCTCCAGGAAGGGCTTGTTGGTGGGGATAGACTATCCCCAGCACATATCAGTGCTATATCCGTATGCCTCGGTTCTATCAAAGAAATGCTTGGCACGTTTCTAGCCATGGACGTTTTCAGCATACGCTGCTTACCTGTGTTCAACTTTGTCCGGGTCGCATATGCCGTCGTTATGCTCATCAAGCTCGACTTCTCAGCCTCAGCAGCAGGATCAGAGCTAGGCCGCGTTATTGATAAGGAAGATATGCAAGTCGGAAAATATCTCGATAACCTGCTTGACAAATTTCGCGCAACTGCAGCGGAGGATCGTTGTCGCCCAGCAGCCAAGTTCCTTGTGGTACTTGTTATGCTTCGTAGCTGGTTCTATAGACAAGCTGAGTCGGAAGCCAAAGAGTTGAAGCCACTTCCAATGGCTTCCACGATAACACCATCACCTTCGCAGGCGCAACAGCAGCCTCCCCTACCTGTCAATAATTCGGCACCACAACCTTCTGACCATGCATCTACGGCCAACACTCCACTCCAACTCCTTTCAGAAGTTGCTACCGGAGCAGGCTCCCGAAACCGTGACTCTTCAGCCAGCAGGCCTTCGATGGTTGGATGGGGCTCCAACATGCCGCAGCCTCCGCAGCCCTTCTTCCATGACACCCCCGACAACAATTCAAGCTCTACCGCCTCCATGCCCTACCACAATGAGCCGTTTCCTGCAGATTTGGCTGCTGCTATGGCGCCCGCAATGCCATCACTACCCCCCACAGCGGATGGGATGGGCGGCTATAACTCTGGAGATCTTCTTGACTTTGCAGGCTGGGATCTAGAAGGCATGGGCATGGGCATGGGGTCGCAGGGGATGTGGGAAGATGGGATGCGTATTTTCCTCGAGGAGCCCTGGTTTAACACCATGTTCCAAGGCAACCCCCCAGTTGGCAACAACGCCATGAACTTCTGATACCTCCCATAAGCCATCCCTGCTGACAAAAATAGATATCGGTGGCTTTTATCTTTCACGTTGTCAATTTATACTTTGATTGTATATCTAAGCAGCCACGTCGGACTTGGATTTCTGCACAAGTACTCCTCATGGAGCAAGAAAACGCCTGAGCTGTTGGCTAGGTACCAAAATCAGCCAGCCTAAGGCCCGCTGAACATACACTAAACTTACCTCAATCCTTTTGCCACCCATGATAGACGTCTTGGGTTTTCTTGGCTCACCAAGTACTCAATCAAAACGTCCCAAGCCAGGTTGTTTGCGTCTCGAACAGTCGGCTCACGGGACGCACCCCCCGATATGCATGTGGGCTGCAGCTTGAAATGTATGTTTTAGGTGCATTGGCGCCAGTATAGACTTGCATGTACTCGAAGCGGTGTGAGCGTTACTTGTCGGTTCTCTGTGAGAAGAACGAATTTACTAAAACATTATTCACATGCTTTTTAGCTGGGAGTCTGGACTATGCATTAATGAGATTATGGATCATCAATCGCACACTTCTAACAAAGCTGGAGACATAAGTTCTACCGAATGAAGGATTTCGATGCATGGGTTTGACCATATGGCCTTCTACGAAATCATATAACTACATGATCTTGCGGTTAACAAGCTTGCTCAAGTCACGAGTCCTTCGGAAGGACGCTCTGATGATGAGACCAATTCCATTCATTCTAGCTGTGGTCTATCACATTATTGACACTGAACGCCCCGGCTATCATCAGCTTCCAGTTCCATGATCCCATGTTCTTGGGTCCCGGCACATGATGGTCAAAGCATCACCGTGTCCCTCGATGTTTCTATGCTCGGAAGCGTCGACAAGCCCTATCCTCTTCGCGCACCGTTTCCACCAGGTTCCTAGTTACAAATATTGGCATATCTGTGCTCATAAGACGAAGCCATAACGCCAGCAACTGATAAAAGTTAAAATATTCCCTATGCTCGCTCTTGTCGTAATTTATAATTCGAAGCTTCCCCTCCCACCGTCCTTCAATGTCTTGTTTCAAGATAACCTGTTACCGCTCCTTGTACGCCTTTGAGTGTTTGATACAGCTTTGCATGTTTTGTGACCAGTTTCGCAATTTCCGTAGATCCCGCTAGAAAAGTTCATCGCAAAACACCAAAAGCATAAAACAAATTAAAAGCCATGTTTTCAGCAACAGATCTCCTTCATGGGGTATTTGCTGAAAATGGCAAACCATGTCAGGAACAAAATTGTGCGGTGCAGCTGGAATTTAAAAGAAAGCATACGGCTATTAGGGGCGCCGGACAATTGTGGCAAGGTGGGCGAATCGTCATTGTTGGTGTCATCATCGTCGTCGTTATCATCTTCAAGTAAACGTGTATCAGAGGCGTGGATGCTTTCAGTCCATGTAGAAGTCACCCTTCAAAATTCTCTCCTGAAAGGCATCAGGCTTTGGTCTTTCAGGCTGTCTCGGCGGCTGCTTGACAGAAGAAGCCTGGACAGGAGGCTGCGGCATCTCAGAAACAGATTTCGCCCGGTCGTGAATGGAGCCCCGGGGTGGGGAGGAGGAGGCGAGCGAGAAGGAAGCCCGAGGAGCACCGATGACGGAACTCTCGGCACGAGACCTAAGCTGCTCGGACCAGTTGAAACCTTGCTGGTCTGGGCGCGAAATATAATTGTCAGATGTGGCTCTTGGATTTTTGGTGTTGCTTGCCTGTGTGACAGAAGAAGCGAGGCTGGGGCGACGTCCAGCAGACAAAGCTGCCGCAAGGCTCGACCCTTGACTGGGGGAGCCAACAAGCGACGCCTTCCGACCACTTGGGACGGGGCGCCCGTTTTGAGAAGTAGGAGGAGAGGATGGGCTATTACCATTGCCAGGGCTTCCATTTGGGCGAATGTTGCGCATGTTCGAAGTGCCAAAGCTCATTCGTCGAACGAATGGTGTTGTGGGTGCAGTCTTGGAGTACATGTCGTCATCTTCAATGGCACTCTCATCAATAGAATCCGAGTTGTTGGAGTTTGTCGACATGCTGCCTCGACGAATGAAAGAGGTGTTTGTGGGCGAAGTGCCCGAAAGACCAAGCGTGGTCACGGAGAGACGTCGGCGACTAGTGTCAACTGGACCCGAGGACTGATTTGGAAAGCCGTTGCTATTGGGAGCCGAGTTCCCTCTTTGAAAGAGATTGGTCAATGCGGCCTGGGTGATTGATCCTCGTCTGTTGCGTGTGTACATTTCGGCGTTGGTGTTATTGTTGGGGGGTACTGTGTCTGTGGACATGATGGGCGACTAAGAACGACAGCAGTCGTCGGTAGTTATAGTTTTGAAGATGTTGTGATATGGGGAGATATGCGAGATAATGGCGCCAGAGTGGTTCGAGGATGGCAGCAACAGCGTTTCACGTGAATTTGATGGTGGGCTGGTGTTTAGAGAATTGTGGGCTGCCGAGAGCGTCTTCTAAGAGGCGAACAATCCTAAAAATGAGAACAAAGAAGCCGCGATAGATAGAGTAAAGGGGGGGGGAAGGGAAGACGAAAGAGTTTAGAAAACCGAGATGGGAACGGGGGGGGACCGAGTGTTGATAAGGCCTGACAGTGATGCGTTGGTGAAGAGGACGAAATGGGGTCAATCAACTCTAAAACAGGGGAGAAGAGACAGCTGGTTAGCGATGAGAGATCGCCATTGCCGGTTTGGGTAAAAGGCAACCTTTAGGTCAACGTTGGAGGGGAAATCGGCAGTCAGCGGCAACTTGGGAATCGAGCGAGACCGGCGCAACACCCATGCCCAAGGTATCAGCATCAATCAGTGTTAGTCTACCTACTCCGGCCAGAATAGAATCAAGAGTCGTCCGTCAGTGAAGAGTCAAGACCAGGATCTGAGGCGGACGGTAGCATTCAAGAATCGACCAGGGGCTTTTGGTTCGTGGACCACCTTGGTAGGCAGGTAGGTGTGCTCGTTTGTCGAGCTGACGCCGGTACATGCAGTCGCGGCTAGCTTCAAGGTTGTTCTGTGATGGGGGGTTTTCAGCAACGTTCCCAACAACTCAACTCAAGCCGACTTTTTGATTGGCTTGACTTGTGGGGGGGGGCGGGCTTGAATTGAACAAGTCGACNGGGGGGGGGTCGGGCTTGGATTGGCTACAAGTCAGCCAATTAGAATTGAATTGAACAAGTCGACTTGCAGAACCCTGATCTAGCCCTAATTAGGGTTAGTGGCCCGGCAGTGAGCTTTTTTTCTGCTAACTAATAAGCTAAGATAAGATAAGAAGACCTACCATAGGTCTTAAGGAATTCCTTAAAAGAAAAAGGTAAAAGGTACCTATCTATTACTAATTTTACCTACTGACTTGCTGACTTGCAAGTCAAGACCTAGGTAGACTTGACTTGTGGCTTTTTTCCCTGACTTGCAAGTCAGGGGGTCGGGCTTGAATTGAACAAGTCGACTTGAGTTATTGGGAACGTTGGTTTTCAGTGACGGATGAGACCTCTACTTGAAAAGATGGGGCAAAATGAAGGGAAATGGCTGCAGCGCGTAGATTGAGCCCGGGGGCCGAGTGACGTAGTCGCTGCAGAGTGGAGTTTCCTGCCGGAATCGGGATCCGGGTTGGTCAAGCTGTACAAGGATGCCTGGAGCAAATCTGCGTCGTGGGGCACTAACCAGCACTGTAATGCTCAAGGGTTCATTGTGGAGGGTGTCCCCTCCCGAAAGAAATGGAGAATGTCCTGGGGTTGAACCCTTGTCTCTTGTCGCTTACCCAGTTCTGAACTTCTGAACATGAGGCTAATGGCTCATTTGGGTCCGGGGTATCTGCCCAGTCACTACTCCGTAATCTTGATATGATTGATGCCTTGCGCTCTCACGTCGCTGTCGGAGCCCGTCAGTTGGACTCGAACTTCGTGACTCGGAGATCTTGTTTGTGTAACAGTCGGTTGGATAAGCGGTTCTCTTTTCATCTATCACGGCTGATAGACTACCGAAGCCCATATCGGCAAGATCTGGTGGCATCAGAAGTAGACATACCCAAGTGGACTGATGTAGAGAAGCCGTTGGTAGATTCCCCTGGCTATAGAACCGAGGAATGATGATCTGTCCTTGTGCAATGTTTCGTTGAGGGAGGGCGGATGCGTTGAGGTACATCGTAGTTTTTCAGTCAACAATCTAAGGGACCTTTGAGACAGAGTACCTCCTCGATCGCCCACCCCCGGTTCAACATTCTCGTCTACTAATGATCCGTGACAGATATTTCATTTCGAAGAACGTTACGATGTCAGAAGCTCTCTCACGGCTGGATCAAGCGTTTTGAGCTGCCAGGACACGCCCCAAAAGGGCAATGAAGCAGAATTGGAAGGGGGGACACCGCTGTTAGTTTAAACCGCTCCCCTTGATGTAGTCGACGAATTTCTTAGCCTGGACCGTAGCAGCGTAAGCAGGTAGTAGCAGTTTCACAGTTGTGTGTTTGCCTAATTTTAGGTCGAGGGGCAAGTGAAAGGTGTGTTCACGAACCTTTCGTATTGTCCAGTCAAGATGACTCACAAAGAGGAAGCACTACTTGATCTCCCTTTTCTTATCATCTAGCTTTGATAATTAGTAACCATAGGTATGATTATCGCAGGTGCATCTCTCTAGATTTGGTAAATACTTTCTCCTCAGTTGACGAACGGAAACAAGACCTTTCCCTGCTCTCCTCTACCTACCTACTACTTATCTCGCATAGAAAACACATGACACCTGGCCCCTTTCGCTTTTTCTCATCGAAATCTATCTATCAACACGTCAACTCTTATAAAGGTCCTTTTTCTTCTGGTGGCCGAGCAACAAGACCAAATTCCATTTTGGGCTTCGACCTCTTTGCATGTAGTTTTTACTTCCACTCTTGTAGCAGGACCTGGCAATGTGCCCCACTGGTCCCTGTTCCCCACGGCATCTGCGGCTTCGCACAGATCACTGTTAGTTAGCGCCGTTTGGCTGACTGCGGAGAAAACGGGTGCAAAGGGAGCGCCCCCAGTAAGCCAATCTTATCTCGAAAAAGGCGCCTCGTAGGGCACCTTAGAACATCCACGACGAAAAGCGATCCCAGCGCACCCCGTCTACGTCACAAATGGATACGTACTGTGGAATGTTTGCCATTTTGCGGGGTAGCCTCTGTAACGAAAGGTAACAACCAACTGGGACAAACCTTCAAGCGTTTTGTCGCAGGGATTGCGACTCTGCCTCACAGGCACAGTTCAACAGCGGCAACAGAGACGGAGATGTGACGATTCTGGAGGAGGATCAGAGGTCTCTCCCGGTCTCACACTTTCGCGCCAGCTTATCTCGACTTTCTGCTACAGCACGAAGCACCGACAGACGACCGAGCCAATGAGAACTTGTGATTGGTCACGCACCAACTACCAACTGTATTGCCTTACATGGCAAACTGAGCATGGTGTCCAGAAATATAATGACAGTCCAACAAGCGAAATTCTTGGGTGTTGCTAGCCTCTTTGTCATCAGACAAGCCCATATGCTTACTGCTAGCACAGCAACGCCATCAGCGAAGAGTGGTGGGAGGGGGGATTGAATGTGATGATATGTAAGATACCTACGACGTAACTGTAATGTGCATACGAAACACCCATTAGCTTAGCTTGGTGCCGAAAAGGCCCCCCCGCCCAGAACTAATGAACATGTTGACAGTTTGACTCATGGATTACCTTTACGGTCCTCGAGTTCATGTCCAATCCCATTTCAGCTGTTGGCAGCCCATCACATCTCAAATTCCCCCTTGACATGACTCTTGTCAAAACCTTGCATCACACACGGCCTGGTCCATGCTTTTAGCGTCGAGCCTCTCAGATCAAGTGATGCTCCTGTCTGGTGTTATCTCAAGCTTCAACATCGATCAGCATCGCTCGGGGAATTGGGCGCTATGAAGCGATGACACACGGTGGGTGGCAGAGTCGACATCACCATGCCATATCCATATTCCGGCATTCATTAGCAATGCTTGCAGCAACCTTTCCATCTCGTTTGCATTTTGGGGCCATATTGGTAGGTATGCCTGTCGCTGCTCACTGTACAATGGAGCGTAGACAGCCCATCGTGTTACTTTTTAGAGACATTACATATGCTTGTGGCTACCGTACGTCTTGTCCCTTCTTAAGGGTCATTTCTTCCACGGGGGAATTGATAGCCGGCGACTGTTTGCCTTTGGACTTCCCCAAATGCCACGTTATTCAGGAGGTCTGAACTCCGACTAAACACGCAAGGTTAAGTTCACTACCTGGAAACTAAAACAGCGTAACGGGGCCCTGGTCCGCTGTTTGATGTCTAAAGTAAACCTCCAAATAGCCAATCATAAACCGGAAATGTTACCCCGCGTCCGCCCACATGCTCCCGAGACCGGCTCACGGCATTCTCGGCTGCTGAGGTGCATTGGTGTCCTTGGCTTTGGCTTCGACTTCGACAGCCTGTGTCTTTTTGAGCTTTTGATCAGAATTCCGAAGTCCATTTACACCCTCTTTGGTGTATTACATATGTGGTCGATGCTACTCACCCAACACTACCTAGCCAGTGTTGAGTGTCACCATGCTTTCTCTCTCGATTAATGACGATCAATTGGCCTATACTCGTCGAGGAATGACCTGTTGCTCCTAACATATTACCGTCTGGGGTGGCAGTTTTGTGGCTTTGTTGAATTGATAACAGCCATCTACAGACAAACATTTCATCTACGGAATCGCATTGTCTGGAATCCAAGACCAGGAATTGGAGGGACGAGGTTGGGTCTTGGCCAATACACCACCAAGAGATTGGCGAACTTGGTGGCGGCCATAGCCACCTGTGGGTGCATAGATAGCGTCAAAGAGGGGATGCAAAGCTAGGAAGTCATCCACGATGCTACAGCTTGCAGCCCACAGCCGAGCAATGGGTTTGCTGCACTGTAATACACACTAGCTCAATGGTAGGTCTGTCCCTAATGGTGGGTGGGGGACAACATCGTCAGCGTCAAGCCCACCCATGTTCTTGAAGGTCTGGACCTTGGTGAGCATGTCGATCTGATTCGAGCCATCCAATGGATATCCTCGCCAGAAAACACTACATAACAGAATGATTATGTGCTTTACTCCCTGGAATCTGCTGTTCCCTCACCCATCTCTTGTCTCATCCCCATTCCTCACTCCTTTTTCACCGTTTAATCGAAATCCCCTCCTCTCTGTCTCCTGTCTTTACAGCATACCTAGCTCAACCTTTTGTCTTGCATATCATATTTGTGTCTATTCTTCCAATCATTTTATTATTTTCTCCTCGTCTTTAGTACTCTCCGCTCTGTTATTCACCGCTGTTGTTTCCACGCCACCTTATCTTAACTTGTTCCCCACGCTCCGTGGATTTCTTTCGTCCTTCTTCTCACCTTGTCTTCGGCCCTCCCTCACCTATTACGCGCATCGAATATGACCTGAACTCTGCCGCCGGTCAATCGGCCCGCTCCCCATGAACAATGCACCTCCTCTTTTGTTCCCTTGACAACATGAATGATGCTCGACTTGCAGCCGACCACCGCTCTTGCGTAGAAACATCACTTCTTTCCAACTCATTTCAGCACTATGATTCACATTTGTAACTCTTCAGCCATTTTACAACTCACCTCGTAGCAACTCATGAACGAAAACAACCTTGTAAGTGGCTGCTGTCACTAACCGATGTAGACCCTCTCCTTACCTCACGCCTGTGAAACAGCCCTTGATCATCTCCAATGATCGGGCATGAGAACCGCGATATTTCTATCGGAAATTGCATGATATTATGAAGAAGAAAAGGTCAAACTGGTATGACTTTACGGGTGTTGCTGTAGGGTGACAGCACTCACAAATTGTAGATCCTCTCAGAACGAGCTACACGTAGCAACATAGTACCCGACATGGATTTGGAGGATATGGAGGGAAGGATTAGTGTTTGCAGGTTAGATTCGACATGGAGGTTAACCTTTTGTAAATAGGGACTCCGCTGATCCCTCATGAAAGCGAATCCTGTGTAGTCATCAAGGCTCCAAGACAAGCAATGAGAAGATCTTTCCAAGCCACTGCTCACTCGATGAAATGCAATGCAACCAACTTGATGCACCAAAATTTAACAAAATGGCAAGAGCTGCAGCTGTAAGTGCTAGAGAGTGGAAATAGACTCATTTTTGGAAAATACGTGATAATGCTTTTTTATTTTATTTTTTATTTTATTTATTTTATTTTTTTATAATTGTGATCGTCTTTCATAACATGTAGTTAAGCATATAATTATCATTCCATGTTCATGAAATTAATCTTGAGATTAGCATAATGTTCACGTGGAATATTTAAGATTTGACTGTAGTCCTTGGTGTAGAAGGCCGATAGAAGGCTGAAGCTTTCTGTTTGTCATGGAAGACAGGCTTGCCCAATTCCTGTTCTTCACATAAGAAACTCGACGCCCATACCGTGTCTGAATCAAGAATGTCGATGCTCTAACACCACGCAATACATGTCTCTGAATGCGAACTGCTATAACATTATCATTATTGCCAATAAAGACTTCATTCTGCTACAGTACTGCGCGTTACTACATAAACCATTCGACGCATTTGCATCTCAGTATCGCCAAAAGGAGTCATGATGCTTACTGTGCAATAGTTCCGTCGTCAAACATAATCTTTCCTCGTAATAAGTAAGGCTTGATTCACTGCGGTCTTACACAGCCTCTGCTCTTCTTTGACCACACAACCCACAAACCCCACAATCGCCAGCATTGCGATACTGTGTAGTTTTACAGGCGTCGCTTGAACACTGCCACGAGCCTGTTGTTAAGGAATCCAATACATTAGCACACATTACACATGTAAGTGCTAGATTAGGATTGCCGTAAGAGCACATGGAGCAAGTTCCGCCAGAGCGTGCCTGATTGCTTGTCGAGTCGACTGGCTGAGCTGAACCTTGAGGGGGCGAAAATGGGGGCCCTTTCGTGGCTGTCGCAGTTTTTGTCGATACCGTTGGTGTCTTAGACGGTTTAGATCCTTTGGTAGGTTCTGCCTCGATAGGACTAGCAAGTACCGCTGTTGGCAGTGACTGGCTGTTGAGAACCTGAGACTTAGGTTCTTGGGGTGGTTCCGTAACTTGTGGCTCAGGCGACTCCCTCTTGATGCTCCTAATCATTCTTTGAAGTTCCCGACTCTCATCTCTGGCCCCAGGATCATCTCCATCCTCATCTTCACAGACTTGGACCATGCCGCGGCCTTGTCCATCAAGTAGTTTCTTACCATTCACATCGACAGCATCCTTAGAATCTTCCCCAGGCTCATTCTCAAATTCGCTGCCACTCCCGGAATCTGTCTCGTCATTATCTTTGAGAGTCTCAGGCTCTGTCCTTTGCTTTTCGAAGCGAGCGAGTGCCGCCGCCGCCCGAAGCTCGCGTCCTCTCATGCTTCCAGCAACGCGAGGTTTTGCTTGGATTTTCCTGCCACTCTCCAACTTGACCTTTTCTTCTTCGTCGGCACCGAGAGCGACCCCATTCTTACCAAACTTCTTTAAGATTCGTCTTTCCTTTCGTTCTTGGTAGGACAGTTGTGGCTTGACCCTTCTCTTGCGACGTGATCTGTAAGTACCTCCGCAAAGATGCTCTGGTAGAACCTCATCAGCAAGCACGCTATTCTTTTCCCATTCACCGGTGGTAAGGTTGGCACCCCTTCCCCAGAGGCCGTCTCCGGTATAGTTTTTGGACCAAAGCTCGTGCATCCGAGAAGCGTACAAGTTTCGAACGGTCCAGAATGCTCTTGAATGATTCATTTGCTTGCAATGTGCCAGCTCATGCATCATGACCATCTGCACATAGTTGAATGGTAACCAGCGGCCAGTACTAGGCGACTTTAGAACGAGTTGAACGACTTCGCCTGCATTAAAATTCCGCCCAACGAATTCACGATTTGGTTCGTACTCCTCTAGCGAAGTAACGTACAGGTGGTTTTCTCGCATAATGGGACCTGATAAGGGCAAATATCAATACCGTGTTACTGCTTATGGAAATCAGCTAACTCACGACATTGTGCTGCTATTCTCTCAAGAAAGTCCTGAGCTATCTCTTTGTCTGGATCCACTAAAGGCTTGATGAAGACAACATGGGGATTCGGTTGCGATTTCTTTTCATTCAGCCGTTGGTACCCAGCAACCATGTTGCTTCAAAGTCGAGGGTGATGAATGGATTGTTTACAAATATGAGCACGTATTTCAGTTCTGAACCGCCCTGTTAATACTAGTTGTGTACCAGGGACCTGAAACCCAAAACTGAAAGTGAATGACGCACGGCAGGGAATCCGCAACTGAGAGACGCGTAAAGTACCTATACCTTGTAAAACTCACGCGACGCCACGTGACTGACACAACATCAAATCCTTGACCACTCTAGCCAGGGGAGAAAAACTCAGGACTTCGATCCTAAATGATAAAAAGATTTAGGTAACTTAGCATAAATTCAGGATGATTTTAGGATGACTTTTGCTGAATTCATTTTGAATCAAGGTCCGATATTTTCTTACTCCCCTTGGCCACTCAAACAATCAGTTAATGATCTTGGTCTTGCATAACAGTGTCCCGAATTTCATTATAATTTGAAGAATGTTGCGCTAAGGGAAACAACCAAGTATTCATAGCTCACCCTCCGTCGCTCCCTTCTTTTCGTCCTTGGTACTGTGTGCACTATCCGCTTCGTGCTCAGGTTTGTCACTTTCGTGGCCTGAAAGTACATCGTGCTTCTCTTCCGGTTCCTGAAAGGATCCATCTGGTTAGCGAATATCCTGTACACAAAAGAATCGCTCTTACCTTTACAGGTGTTTCAGATGAGACATGTCGTTCATCGGACTTTTTCTGTCCAGCTCTGAGTTTCTCCCGGTAACCAAATTTGTAAAAAGGGGTTCAATATCTACACTACCAGCAAGTCTGGACTTCTGTGATAATACTGACTTGCAACTCTTGACGGCGTTCTTTTTCTTCGCGGAGTCCCTCTGCGCCCATCATCCGGACGTGTTCCCATGATGGGACACCCAAGCCTTTCAATATCCATGGCTTATATACATAGGGCATTGTCGATGGATGAGACGATAGAAGGCGAGTAGATGATTTGAAGGCCACGATCCAGACCGAGGGTATTTTCTCGATGGTAGACAGCTGAAGTGCTATGTATTCTCTCGGCACAGGCTGTTAAGCGGGGTTCTGTCGTTCGCCAACAGCTCGAGGATACCTTAGGTTGATACAATCGCCTGGCAAACAATACAAGTTTGAGATGCTAGAGAGGCCTCACGTTTTATAATCAAGTGCAATATTGTATATCTCATATAAAAGTACGAGTCACGTGTTGTGAATCATCGCTGCCGCCTTGAATATCATTTTATTTCTTATAAATACCTAGGGTTCATTGTGATCCTGAGCCTCTCCTGTATTTTTTATTCTTTTTCTTCAACCCCACTCCTCCGGCATTCACACACGCCACTCCCTGGCCTATTGTCCCTAAGTTGCTTATTGTTCTCGGCAATATCCTCTAACAATATCGCTAAGACGTTTCTCTTTTTCGACTCTCCTTCCTTGACCACATCTTGTATTTCACACATATCAGGTTGGGCAACTCAAGCAGGAAACACGCAACCCAGCTACACGTTGTCGACCTGAACGTACCTTGGTGGTTGATCTTGATCAGAGATGACGAGACACAAGGCTGGGCATTTAGTGCCTCGGGGCTGGCCTACAACACGGCGAAGCCAGGACGGGCCAAGTTCAAGATCATACGAGTGAAACCACCCAACAGCCACAGTCTAAGCTCAAAAGCCGGAGTCAATTTCGCGGCCGTGGATACAGCATTGACCAAAGCCGACTTCACTGAACAAGAGAATGATTGGGACTTTAAGACAACATCTACGTAAGAGTCGCTGAGATTTTCTGCGACATAGTTGCCAACTCATAGTAATAGCACGGAACCTATCCTAGTCGTTGGCGAATGCGTAGCTGAGAATGATGATAAACTCCCCTGAGAAGAATATCTGGAAATCATCCTCATTCAATGAATGTTCGATCTTTCGACAACACGAGACATGCACATATGGACACAATAGACTCTGATTTCATTGTGCAATTCCTCAGAGATAATGCTAAAAGAAGAAGATTCTCTGCTCTCCAAAATCGACAGGATGGCCTTTGCAGCTTGAAATCACTCGCTTCAGTCAAAACACACAAGTATCACAAAAAGTGTTACTGGTATTTTGGGTTTTTCGAGTCAACGAGCATCAAGCAAGCCGATATCTGACCATGGGATGATCGCAGACGATTGAGGCTAGGGGAGGCAAGAAAACTTAGGAGCTTTATCCTAAGGGATGAAAAGACTTAGGCAATTTAGCCTAAGCTTAGGGGAGCCTTTGCTAAGTTTATTTTGGTATTCTCTTCTAAAGTCTATATTTTCTTCCCTGGGGCGAGGGGTCGAGTTACACTTACCACAAGGATCGCGAGAGCGGTCGACAATGCAGTCTGCTCTGTCTAGTAGTAGTTGCTGCCAGTGTACTCGCTCTCCTCTATCTAACGTGTCGCTAGCGTTAAAACACACGCGCAGCTGTAAGTTCCATATGAATACTCTTGCAGGTCATGGTATGCTGATGTCCTTAGCTATCTGCATACGTTACACAGCAGCTGCAAAGTACTTTCGAATCTCGTGGCGCAGCTGAACCTTGAACTGATAGCCTGTGTCAACCTGGAACGAAGTACAACACGGGGCCGACCTAATAGAGTTTCTTACTCTACCTGGGAACTGGTTGCCAACACCAGACTTTATTTATGTTTTCGAATACAAATAGCTAATATCCGCCACTGGCAATTAATGGCTCTAACTCTTTTGTCTACAATATAATTCGTCGTAGCCAGAAGTCCAAGAAGAAAAGATACCATGTTGCCTCATTCTCAAGTCCTCAAGTAAGCAAATAAGTCGAAAGTTACAGCGAGCCTCGTCTCTCGCGCTTAGTGAAAGGAAAATCACTTCTCTGACCCTTCAATCCTTGGTCAGAACCATCGTCTTCTGTTTGTGTTCCCACTGACTTTGAAGGTTCTGGTGGCTCCTCTTCTGCTTTCGTTTGTTCGAATAGCTCCAGCAATGCCAACTCATCTGGCAACGGACTGTTGAATAAATGGGCGCTTCGGCACAGCTGCTTATACTCAGCAATATCATGCATACTGTTTTCCAGAATCTTTTGCCACGGTGTTTTCATGTCGCTGGCAAAAAGAGGATGCCGTACCACCCAGAAGAGCACAGCATCAAGGATGCTTGCCATAGCTAGCCTCATGGGCACCATCAGCTTCTGAGGCTGTCCCCGAACGATGATATCCAATGCCCTCTGATAGTGCCATGAGAATTGGACCCATTGGGAGCAGTCCAGCTTTTGAGAGATATGGTCTCTGCGTATTAGAGCTCCAAGTTCACTGGAAGTATTCTCGACCACGCGAAGAAGATGGCATGTCATTTTCGCCATACGCAAGTAGACAGCAGTGGTATACGCCAAGACACAACAAGGAATATGCGCAGCATTCCAGGGCTTTTGGGTATCGATGTCGCAAATCTCAACTTCTGTTTCATGTATCAGTTCCTTTCTCCTTCGATTAAGGTAGAGACCGACACGTACTATCGGTATAGATGAAACGTAAACAATGAGCGACAGTTTCAGGAGCGAAGCCGACAGTCACCACAACTGGTGTCCCATCCTGAAGTTCTCAGTTCGAATAATTGCAAGTTGAGCGGAAGAGAAGATACTTACCACATTGGGTGGTGGCAGGTTATCGCGGAACCAACCTGACTGAGGTACCACAATGTTGCGATGGACTCGAAAGCTTAAGTTCCCCGACCGTACCACCACATCAGCACCGAAAGGACAATTCCATAGACTAAAGGCGGTCAGTTGATGGTACTAGGTGGACACAGAGAAGGATCAGCTCACTTTGAAGTCGCTCGTGGTGCCGCAGCCTCAAAAATATGGCGAGATGAGGAAGACGTGATGGAAGAAGGGGATGTTGATCCTGGTCCAAACGCACCCGATACTGTATCGTCTATGGATCTCTTTTTGCCTGGAGAAAGCGAGGAGGCCCTCGACATACTGGCAGTAGGTGTTTTGACTGGCGACCATGGTACTTGAGGCTTGGGCAGAGGCGGAAACATTCCCGCCGTAGGATTGACCCGGTGCTTTTTGGCTGGAGCCCATGGGTTACTTTTGGGAGGTGAGGCTGGTCGAAGGGATGGTGCTGCATCTGTCTCTGACTTGCGCGACGGATAAAGAATCGGGACTGATGTTTTGTTCCTTCGCCGCCCATCTATGGAGGCATGCTCCATGACGACTAGTTAGTAATGAAAATAGTTAGAAATCCAGAATGTAGGGAATAGGATGCTTTGCGAGCGTTGGCAGAGAACTTTCCAGCTGAAAGCAAGTGAGCGCATGGAAGAGCGCACCAACTGTGCGAAAGATACACTCTAAGGATGCACAATAACACTTTTGTGTGAGGTCCGAGTCGCACGGAACTCAGAACATGATTGAAGCAGGGCGCTGAAATATGAATCATAAACAGTTTTCGCCTGGCTGCGAGGACCGCCAACAGCTGCCAGCCGTCTGTCGCTCAAGCACCCGTCTTATTGTGATTCGCCCTCGAGCGGATACCTGCTGCACTGGCGTACTGTTTGCGCAAGATAAAACACGGCCTCAGTTTTATTTCTAGGAAACTATTAAACGTTTGGTTCTCATGAGTTTTATATTTGAAGATCTGAAGTCCTTAATGACTAATATAAGAAGGAAACTGAACGAACACTGAACTTCTTTGTAGCTATCTACCCACCCCTGATATGTAACAAGTTCTCTGACCATTTTTTGAGAAATATATTAACTTATATAACTTACAGCTGATAGTTCACGGAAGAATAAACAGCGCTACATAAGGAGCATGTAGTCTCATTTCAGCAAACAAATTTGCCCATGTATGGATACGCCGCTCAAGAGATCGTAGCATTCCAAAACTGATATATGCCGCTTATGTATTTATCTAGATCTATCTCAATCCACGTTGCAAAAGCTTTCATGTGGAGGCCCACTGTTTTCATAAACATAGGTGCATGTTACCTGGTGGTTTCTGCCACTTACCGAGCAGTTGCTGCACACCTGTTCTTGCCAACTTGCCATCCAACCAAACGCAGATGTATTCTCTCGCACAAACCTCTTCATTTCAGACTTCTAAACACTTTTCAAGATTGTGTTACTCCTCATATTCTGACACAATTAATTACCTCTTCTCTATTTGAGCCCCAACGTATGCCCTCGGATGCCAATGCACTATTTCCATCCAGCACATGATGCCTAGTCGACAGCCCTTGATTGACTTTGGCCTTCCGCTTCAAGGACGGAATACTATGCCCTCTTCGGTGCCAAATCCGTCGCTGGGTTCCAAGATCTACAATGCGATGATATCGCCGTTCCAAAAGCTCCAGTTATTCTTCCCAAGGGTGTCTGGAACATTAGTCGTGAACCTCACAACACAAGATGGTTTGTCTCGTTCTATCTTTCACACCCTTCTATGCTAAATTACTTTCGTAGGACATCAACTGTTACATCTGAAAGCTGAAGTTGGTGGACCAGGCAAAGAGTTTGATACGACAAACTGCGCTACTACAACATTCCACAAGTTCAATAAACTTCCCGTTGAGCTGCGAACAACGATATGGAGATTGTCTTTCCGAAAGCCAATGATCTTTAGATTGGGGCCCAGTCCTGAGGATGCCGGAATAAGTTGCACCCGAATCATATTTCCTCACAAACCTCCAGCTTCTGCGCAAGCGTGTCGCGAATCTCAGGCTCTTTTCAAAGGTGAAGCCAGGCAGTTATTCGGACTGAACAGCGGTATTTACAAAAGCCTTTGGGTTCTACCATCCACGGACATTGTCTATTGGGATAAGGAGACGGTATGGAAGTATTCACTGCTTGGTCCGGATGAAATTTACGATGTTTGGAACGTTGCAGTGAAATGGCCCGATATAGACGAGTCCGACGTCAAACTAGATCGGCTGCTCGAAGATGTTCGAGAGATGTTTCCCGACATTAAGCGACTCATGTTCGTTATGAGACACCAGCCCCTTCTCGATACTGATATCAGTTTCATCCAAGTCAAAGACGATGACGAGATGCACATTATATGGCATGGAGAATGGAGCTCATGGGGTGACATAAGGCGAGATATTCATGAGTATTGGCCAGAGTATGAACACGAGGATCATACTGTGGTACCAATGATGGAGGCTGTTGAGGTGATGTCTGTTCGTGATGGAACTCAAACCCCTTGAACCTTTGCTGGAGTAAGTGCAGGAGTAAGACAAGGGGCTTAGAAACCGCCACTCGCAGAGAGAAATACAGTACCGAACCATTTTCCTGTCGATGTGCTATAATAGAGAGTTTTTTAGTGTTTACATGAGATAATACTCAAGTTCTTCTCATTCATTACATCATAGGGACTTCCCAATATCATAGAAGCATATGTTCTACAGCTAGGTTAATGCGAAGCAATGAAATCTCTATCCTAAGATATCGCAAAATAGCCTGAATATACCCAAGTCTATTTGTCTTTCTGTTGATGCTCACTTTGTTCGTCAGGGATTCGGAGGGCGAACTACCTACGAGTGAGCTAGGAATCGCGGATTCAGATAATGGTGCTTCTCTAAAAATCCCAAGTTCTTCCTCGTTGATGTCTTTAACATAGGGCTTCGGATTTCGGCCTTCTCCTTGCTAACCCCGGGATATACAACGCGGTCGAATGAAGCCAACTGGATACCTAACTTATGTATTGTAGATAGTCTAATTCAATCCTCTCACAAACTTAGAACCTGTTAATTATTTGGTCTTTACCTAGGTTTACTTTGATTGAACAAAGCACCTGGAGTTTGAAGCTCACAAAAGTGACATCATAAGTTGTAACACCAAGCTGGCAATACCTCATCGATTCCGATCGATTGGAATCCGGTCAAATAAAATCTAGCCGATCGTCTTGCGATTCTTTCTTAAAAGCTGCGTCATTTCACATATTTTTCTTCTTCTATCGACCTACTGGACCTTATGCGTAAAACTGACCTGATCTAAATAACACCCCGCTACTCACGGATACATCTGAATCCCCTGCAACGTCTCAGCCTCAACTTTCATTCTCTCATCACATAAGTCTCTTGCGATGTCGTCTCAAGAATCTGGCCCAAAAATGTCTTCTGCTACAAAAGAGGTCCTTTCCAAGGTGCGGCGTATGATTCCGCCAATGCTAGAGAAGTTTCACAAGGGTTTGTTGCCAAAAGCACTGATTCTGGATGATTGACGACTGACGCAAGAACAGGCCAGTTGGGCAGAGTCGCCGTCATCGGTGGCAGTGAGAACTATACAGGTGCACCCTACTTCTCGGCCATGGCGAGCGCAAGGCTGGGCTCTGATCTGGTAATTTGCCTATACTCTCGTACTTTCCTCGATGATATGTCCTGGTTAACCATGGCTCTCGCATATAGTCGCATGTCATTTGCACACCAGCAGCCGCAACTGTCATCAAGTCATACTCGCCAAACCTCATGGTCCATCCGCTGATGCGACAGAGTGAAAACGCCAAAAAGGAACATGAGCCTGCGGCTTGGAATGCTTCCAAGGACCCCGAGTCCAATGCTGATCACATTGCGACTCAAATCAAAGACCTACTGCCTCGCCTCCATGTCCTCGTCATCGGGCCTGGTCTGGGTCGTGATCCACTGATGCATGCTACTGTCGCCCGCGTTATCCGCGCTGCTCGCGAGCAAGAGCTTCCCATTGTATTGGATGCTGATGCTCTTGCGATCGTGCACACGCAGCCCGAGCTGGTGAGCGGTTACGACGGCGCTGTGCTGACACCCAACGTTGTCGAGTTTGGCAAATTGTGCGACGCACTGAAAGTCAAGGTCGACGACAGTGCGCCTGAGACCGCTCGCGTTGAGGCTCTGGCCAAAACTCTTAAGGGCGTGACAGTGGTTCAGAAGGGTGCCAAGGATTATATCTCCAACGGCGAAACGACACTGACTGTGGACCTTGAAGGTGGTAAGAAGAGGAGTGGTGGGCAGGGAGATACTCTGACTGGTTCAATTGCCACATTTCTGGGATGGAGGAGAGCCTACCTGGACCGTCTGTGGGATGTCGGCAAGGACCCCATCGGCGAGCACGAGTTGGTTGGACTCGCAGCCTTCGGTGGCTCTGCTATCACAAGAGTATGTCTTTTGCCCCTTTCTGACTCAAAGGAATAGAGGTCACCTCTGGCTGCCATTTTCTCTTAAGCTTCCCGCCAAGAGGCGAACCCTGGAGTTCCACGGTCCCAAAGCATCATACTAATTGTCTCCTAGGAATGTTCTCGTCTAGCCTTTTCTAAGAAGGGACGCAGTCTACAGGCAAGCGACTTGACTGACGAAGTTCACATCTCTTTCCTCAACATCTTTGGCGAGGACGATGAGGTAGATGAATCCAAACTGTAATTATAATTACGACTCTTTTATATAGATGACCCAACTACGAATACATGACGTAGGTTACCTGACAGCCTTGTAAGTGTATACTATTGTCTGTGAATTGATGCTGGATATTTGACATGACATGCCTCTGCAAGCAACAGTGCCAGCCTGACGTCAGGCCTACGCCCAAAGGAAGGCATCACAGAACAAATGTACATTATCAGAAGAATGTCCATTTCTCGTCTAAGAGCCATCTGAGTCGCCTGGAGGAATCAGCTTTACTGCGCTGACTTAAGTATAACCTTGATCCTAAAATACAATAGACTTAGGTAAATTTAGGCTATCTTAGGATGTTTTTAGGCTCCATATCTCAGGATATCTTAGGGTATTTTAGGATAGAGATCTTGAGGTTCTGGTAGAGATGAATGCTCAAGGATGAATGAATGAATATACGATTGGTCATCTATTATCTGGTAAGATTGCTTGGGGCGATGCGGACTCTATCACACAAGCATCATTCCACCGCACAACCAAGTTTGGTGGTGGATTTGATACCAAATATCTTGTCCACGGGGCGTCAAAGACCTTGTTTCCAAGTACAAGCAAGGTTGCGACCTTGTTGTACGCCTTCCGTCGACACAGCATAGTGGCCATTCTCTGCCTGCGCTGGTTTCCCCAGGACCCTGAAGTTGACGCCACTTTCTGGGCATTAGAAAACAAACTCCCTATCCAGGTCAACAAACGCATCTCCTTTTGTTGATTCTCAAATTCTGTCTTCAAATTCGAGAAGGCATCATCTTCCTTGATGGAGGAACCACCTTCAGAGGTATCACCTTGATCGCCTTGATCGTCTCACTGCGTGGGGCCATCATCTTCTTCAATAGAGGTTCCGGCTTCAGGTTCAGGTTCCATGATGTCCAACCATGGAATTGATCCCAATATAGATGCAGCATTGCTCAGGATTGGGTTCCATCCCTGGAGGGGACTGCAGAAGCGATCAACAATCCATTCTGCTCTGTTGGGTATTACCTGTACCCAGGGTACTTGCTCTCCATCGACGCCAACATATCGGTCGTCATAGAAGGCATCTATAGCTGTAAGTGCTGCATCTATGGTCTTTCTCGTCATAGGATGATGGCTCCCTTTCTTATCTGGAGAATCTGCAGCAATATAAAAGTACTGTCGAATCTCTCCGTTCAGCTCAAGCCAAAACTGATAGCCTGGGTCACCTTCCAGTGGATGGCACACTCCTGCAACGAAATCTTCTGGGTTGTTTGCGACATTTCTGCACCAGAACTCTTCATCCAAAGCATGAAAGGCGTCTTCAATGGTCCAGCTCTATGAACGGGTTATGGCTCTGCGACCATAACGTTTCACTCCCAGACATAGTTATTTGCCTGTCGGTTGCACGATCTTCTCTACGAGCTTGTTCACTGATGATAGAGTCGGCGATGGACAATTAGACACTGCTTTCAGAGTCGAAGCTTTCTTAGGGATTGACACGATCTGAGTCGATGGGACTCTAAATGCCATCTCTAACTTTCTTATCCAACTCTCCAGCCCGCTGGAGTGCCGCGCGTTCTCAGTTTTCTTGAACTCTTATCTTGTCCAACGCCGACCACCCGGCTACCTTATCTGGGCAAGTGTCAGAAGCTTGACGTGTGAGGCGTCACTTCTCGGGGACATGCACTTCTTGTACTGAATGGACTCTGGAGTTCTGCTAGGATTATGTCAGTGAAGGATATACTTTAGTGGAAACAGTAAGTCTGATATCTCACCAGAAGGTGCTCTATCGCGTGTGTAGTCGGCGATGGAAAGTGAGGATCGAAAAGCTTGGCCGGATGGTTAGTCAAAGTTTCAAGGTTGGAGAAGAAGAGAGGATACCAATACCGGTCAGCGGTATTCTGTCGATGACCGGGAGTTGCGTTGCCTTTCAGAGTGCAAGGCAGCTGGCAGCTTCGAACCCAGAGATAATAAAAGAAAGAGAAAGTTGAAAGTTGATATGGCCATGAAACGGGTTTTATATCCCTGCAAACCGACCTCTGATGGCCTGAAAGCTCAGAAAGTGAAATCAGAAAAAACAGGAAAGGGAAAGAGGAAGAGGACGAGTAAATTATAAAGTAGTTTCGTATGTAATGGCCCGGATAACTACTTAACATAAGGCTAGATCGAGCCAAGAGCTTTTGGCTCGAAAACAGTTGGTGAAAAATAGATAACCCTTGAGAAAGCTTATCAATGGCCATATATACCCTTAAGCAACTCAAGGACTATGATCTAGATGAATATTCGCGGAAATTCTAAAAAGGTCGATTTATTAGGAACAACTGTCCTTCCTTCATGCGGATGTTTTCGTGCACATTGAGAAACTCCACATTCGACATTATAGTCGAATAGCGTCTCAGGCGATCTTAGGCCGTTCGGACTTGATCTCTTCGCGGAATTTCTAAAAAGGCCGGGATTCATCAGGAATGAGGGTCTTTTCTACTGCCGGATATAGCTGAAGCACTCTTTATTTACGAACTGATTGCAGGCAGAAAACGGTCTTTCTGCCCCCAGTGAACTACCTGCTCCTGTCTTGTTATGGCCGAAGTCACAGAGAATTAGGTAATGGAAAGGGTAGGGAGGTTCTCCGTGTGTTCGATGGCTATACCATCATGGCAGGCTCCTTGCAGAATAAGGCCGAACTGCCCTGCTGGAAAGATCGGCTTGGTTGTTTAGTAGGTAGGGAGATTGCTGGGGTGCTCCACGATGATTTTATGATGGCAGGCTCCATGTATATTAAGTCCTATTCCAAGGAGTTAAAAGAAGGCCGACAAGGCGTATAGTTTCTATTGCATGAATGTGGTCATGGTAGGTAGGTTCTCTAGGTATTCTATGATAATTCTGTGATGACAGGCCCCTCAAAGTTTTAGAAACCGCCCAGCTCGAAAGACATGACTAACGCGTGTGCTTGATTTGTGTGAATGAACAAACCATGTAGGTACGTAGGTTAATACGGCCGAGTGTGAAAGACATAACCAGTGCGTCGGCTCCTATGTCTAATGCTTATCATCCTCACAAAGACCCTTCGTAAGGCTGTCAAGATCCTATCAAAGGCCAACTGATATCATTTGCCAGGGAGATGCTGAATTTCCGTGGAATTCAGGAGGCAATCCATCATTCCAAAGACTCTTCGTTATGTTCCAGCCGGTAGAGCCGCTGCTCCAAAGGCCAGAGGACAGGACTGTGTCTCCAAAGTCGGCCATTTTAGCCATGCATAGTATCACGCGGATCAAAACTGCAATCAACGTAACAGAATAGTTGCGTAACGTGCCGTAACATCGAAAAACTTATTAGTCTGACTCTGATGGCACCTTCGGACTCTGCTAGAGCGGCTTTAAGCACAAGGCAACTCTTTCGTCGCATGCTGTTGCTTTTTACTGATAACGAAAGGCATAACAAGTCTCCCACCGCCTCGGGCCCCTGAATATTTTAAATGACCTTCACGCTTTGAACTCTCCTTGCTATGAAGAAACTTAATGTGAACACTTGACTCTCCAAATATATTGATAAAGATCGAGTACCTAAGCTCTAGTGTTAGTTTCAGCTGTCAAAGAGACAAGGGGGAGGATATAAGAAAAAACTTAAGATCTTGATCTAAAGTAATCAAAAGATTTAGGTAAGTTTAGTATATTTTAGTAGTGCTTTAGACCAGTTTATTCTGTTATCTTGATTTAGTGTCAGAAGTTTTATTCCCCCCTTACGGAGAGGTAATAGGAAATAGATAGTGCTCTCTCGGGTAGGTCTGTCCTTTCTGGCTGATTGGCTAGCCGGTAGACAGTGGCTGTGCCTATTAACTAATGGTCTTAAGTCATAAAGCTTCTTTTGAGTTAACTGATTCGAGGGTTTGGGGATAACGAACAGGAACCTCAATTTCACATAGGTAGATCAACAGAAGCATACTAAGTCTCCCTGTAACCCGAGGCGTGGTTGCGTCAAAGTTTGCCATCGTATGACGATTCAAGATTCATTTGCGCATCTTTTTAGGTTTCCAGGTTCACCTACAAGGAATCGTATAGGCGTAATTAGCTTGCAAATTTGGAAAACAAAAAGAATAGAGGACATTGGTTGAGTTTCAGGCTCTATTTTACATGTGACGATGCTACAGGAGTATCTCCCTCATCTCATTCCCGTCGCTCCATTCTGGAGTGACCCCTCGACATGTTCCCTCCGCCTCAAGAGAGAAAAGCGACAACAAATATTCGGTATAGACAGCGACATCCCCAAAAGCCCCCGTTATTCTTTGTGCAAGCTGCTTTTGATTATATTTAACCGAGGAAGCTCTTGACGAAGGACTGGGTGACGTCACGGAGCTTGGCCTCGGTGTCCTTGGAGATAGCACCCTCCTTGTCAATTGTGGCAAGGAGCTCAGACTCGTTGGTCTTGAGGTGAGTAAGGAAGTCAGACTCCCACTGAAGAATCTTGCTGACTGGGACAGAGTCGAGATATCCGTTGACACCGGCAAAAATGAGAGGAACCATATGGTTGACTGAAAGGTGTTAGTACATCTTGACCGCAGGACAGAAGTCGGAATCCGCTAAGGACTGTGTAACAACTCACCTGGGAAAGGGTTATACTGCTTTTGCTTTAAAAGCTCAGTAAGCTAGAGAAAGATTAGCATCTTCTTTTATATTATCGTTACATGGAGATATTCAACTTACACGCTCACCACGGTTGAGGGTCTGCTTGGTAGCAGCGTCGAGATCAGAACCGAACTGGGCAAAGGCAGCGACCTCACGGTACTGGGCCAAGAAAAGCTTCAAGGAACCAGCGACCTGCTTCATGGCCTTGACCTGGGCAGCGGAACCGACGCGAGAGACAGAAAGACCGACGTTGATGGCGGGTCGGATACCCTTGTAGAACAGCTCAGCCTCCAAGAAGATCTGACCATCAGTGATAGAAATGACATTGGTAGGAATATAGGCGGAGACATCACCACCCTGGGTCTCAATGACGGGAAGGGCAGTCATGGAACCACCACCAAGCTTGTCGTTCATCTTGGCGGCACGCTCGAGCAGACGAGAGTGCAGGTAGAAAACGTCACCGGGGTAAGCCTCACGTCCAGGGGGACGTCGGAGAAGCAGAGACATCTGTCGGTAAGCAACAGCCTGCTTGGAAAGATCGTCGTAGATGACGAGAGAGTGCTTGCCGTTATCACGGAACCACTCACCTAAACATCTGGTCAGCAATGGAGTTTCCCAAGCATCGAAGAAAAACAAGTAGACGCTGATGAGAACAAAGCATCTAAGAATTCAAAAGATGTTGATGTGAATCTCTTGCGTGCGTGATAGATGTTCGATTGGAAGATATTCCTGTGACTGGGGAGAGAAAGAGCTAAAAACTTACCGATGGAGGCACCAGTGAAAGGAGCGAGGTACTGAAGAGGAGCAGCCTCAGAGGCGGTAGCAGCAACGACAATGGAGTACTTCATGGCGTCGTTCTCCTCGAGAGTCTTGACAAGCTGAGCAACAGTGGATCGCTTCTGGCCGACAGCGACGTAGATACAGTAGAGCTTCTTCTTCTCATCCTGGCCATCGTTCCATCGCTTCTGGTTGAGGATGGTGTCGAGACCAACGGCAGTCTTGCCGGTCTGACGATCGCCAATGATCAACTCACGCTGACCTCGGCCAATGGGAACCATGGCATCGATGGACTTGAGACCAGTCTGGACGGGCTCGTTGACGGACTTTCGGGGCAGAATACCGGGAGCCTTCAGCTGAGCACGGCGCTTCTCCTTGGTGTTGATGGGGCCCTTGCCGTCAATGGGGTTACCGAGAGCGTCAACGACACGGCCGAGCATCTCAGGGCCGACGGGGACATCAACCTTAGCAATGTGTTAGTTTCAAGCTGAATAGTCAGGATATTCAAGTATGCTTACAATCTCGCCGGTACGCTTGACGGTCTCACCCTCCTTGACGAGACGATCAGAACCGAACAACACAACACCGACCTGGCCGGCCTCGAGGTTCATGCACATTCCCTTGACGCCGGAAGCAAACCTATTACCTAGTTAGATATATGATGCATGACGAAACTGTTCCATAATTTGATTGGTACGTACTCGACAAGCTCCTCAGCCTGAACGTTGGCCATGCCATGAACACGGGCGATACCATCACTGTAAGTTGAGTATTAGTATTGGCTGGTCTCAATTGAGTCGTTCCTGAGTGTTGGGGCGATTGACAGTGTGGTGTTGATGTTTGAGAACATTATGCACCACCTGCGCTTTGCTCCGGTTGCTCCCAACCAAGATCCACATACCCGACGGAGAGGACACGGCCAGTCTCAGCGAGACCGGACTCCTCCTGAACACCACGAATTCGCTGCTCGAGGATGGAAGAAACCTCAGTAGGAGTGGCCTTGGCGTCGGAGGCGTAGAATCGAGCGGCGTTGATGGAGGCGGGTGCGGCATTTCGGACCTGGTGGTGAAAAACAAGTTAGCCGAAGCCCGAAAAAGTCCTCGACCGATCAGCGGCGACAGCGGTCCCAAATAGCTCAAAAAAGCTCATGCGAGACTGAAAAGCATAATCCAATAACTCAATTGAGCTCTTTCGATGGGTTGTCGATGGATGCACGATATTTGGGGGGCGCTGGTCGATGGCATGGTCGATTCGGGGGCTCGGAAGAGCACGTTTTAACTTACCGCGGCGACCCTGCCAGCAGCAGAGACAGCGCCGACGGCGCGCGTCGACTGTCGAAGGGCGTTCCGGAACATATTAGAGGTATACGGGAGATTTGGAGATGAAAGGAGAGCAATTGCAGCCGGGTGCAATTGGGAGGAGGGGAGATTGGGGAGTGCGGTGCTGCCTTTACAGGAGAGCAAATGGAGATTTTTGAGGAGGATGGTGATGGAGAGCAGAGTCTGTCTGAGGGATAGAGTGGGGTTCAGCTGCTCCGATAGACCAATCACGATCCAGTGAGCGGTTTTGCCTGGATATTCCGAAGCAGTCTTAACAATTTCTTAGCTTGTTTATCTAACCCGCTTGAATTTCGGAGCTTCCTCTCGCCCACGGAGCTGACGTTCGACAGAATCTGTAAGATCGATAAGAGAGCAGAAAATATGAAGATGGCCAATTATCATCTGTCGCTATCAATTACCAATTGACCTCACCTTAGATCTCGGATCCCCAATATCTTCATTGTGGTCACTAATTGACTTCTTTCATCCCAGCCAACTCCCGTACCGCCGAATGATCGGTATTACCCGGGTAAGTGCCATAAATTAGTGCCTAAGATATGCGGTTGCAAAGGTTGAAGTTGTCGTACAGACCAGGGGGATGCCTCATGGAGCTGTGATCCATCAAGCTGTGGTTTTCGTTGTGGAGCCTTATTACATTGGCCCAGCCACGGGGAAGGTAACCTCAGACCTTACTTTTAACTCAAGAAGCCAAATAAACTTGTCAAAAGGCACCCTAAGTTCTTACTAATTTACCTAAATCTTTTCAATCAGTTAGGAATAAGGACCTGGGGGTTTTTTTTTTTTTGCCTCCCCCCTGGCTCAGCTACGGATCAACAGAGTGAATGGCCCAACTCGCAACGCTATCAGATACGTCAGGCGAACACTTTAACCCGTCAAATTGATCAATGGCGAGCTCTGGTAGCTGACAACCGAAGCACGCTTGTTATCTTGTAGCCTTGCGCTGGAGGTTTCCGATCCAAAACTAATCTATGAGGTCTCGAAGCCTTGTTACTTGTGATTTTCCACATTAACTGCTTTGTGTTGACGGTGTTCCCATGTGCCCCAAGATGAGATGCCGTTAATCTGGGGTGCATCCACAATAAGACAAATGACCTATGAAAGCTCTGGGTGTCGGCTTTCTTTCTCTGAGGCTTCCCGAGTATAAGAAGAATTCGTATATCATATTTGAGCGTCGAACCATTGAGGATTTTCAGACGCCAGAAGCGATTCGTAACCTACCTCAACGATTTTGTCTCTGAGAATTGAGGTCTTGTTTCTTACCACCAATAGACCATGCCTTTGTAGGAATGTTTTTCCCCGTGCAACTGGGGAAGCATCGTGATCTTGACTTCTTTTACGAAAAAGAATTATCTTGGAACATGAGAGCCAGTATCTTCAGTCCTATCGCTGGGGACAGTTGCCTGTGCGTTTGCTGTGAGATGATGATAACATGAGAAAAGTTGACAGGGAACGATTGTGAAATCTTAGCGCACAGAGTTGACCGTTTCGCACACAAATTTTACAGCCCATAGCCCAATAGCCCTGGCATCATATGGTGTCAACATCGGAAGCATTACGATATATTCAAGTTATATACGAGGTGGCCGATTATCACTACATTGACAATCAATTACCGATCGGTGGGCATGCAACATCACAAGCAATGACTCAGAATATAGTAGTCACACAGGTCAGGAGCATTGACATTACTCCAAAGAGGAGAAATCATCGAGGATACAAGTGATGCACCAAAGTCCCCGAAGGACATGTTTCCAACGTCTCGCGTAGACGTAAACAGACGAGAGGCCAAGCAGACAAAGTACCAGTGATCTGACGATTGATGGTAATGTCACATTCATAGTGAATATCGGAAAGCCGGCAGAGCGCCGGTCGGTCTCTCAGGCCGTGGCTCGACTGAAAATTTCAAGTCAAGCTGATGCAGCATAGGCAACAGAAAATACATGTCCCATGTGATTTTCCCCTTAATGTTCGCCGTGACCATCCGTAAATTCAAACAACCAATTTTTTCAACCGTTTATCGGACAATGCCGTCGAAGCGAGACTTGAACCACTTGACGGTCTCCTCGCGCTTGATGCGGTGGCTGGCACCGATGCGGGACTTGGTTCGGCGGCGGCGGGTGACGCGCTCACCAGGTCGGGTCATACAGCAGTAAAAATCCATGCCGTAGATACCAATAGAAGGGTCGTACTTGATACCAAGATCGATGTGCTCGCTAATACCGAAGCCGAAGTTGCCAGTCTCGGAGAAGTTGCGCTTGCGGAGCTCGTACTCCTTGACCTTGAGACCACGCTCCAGAATCTCCTCGGCCTTTTGGATATTAGCATCTCTGCACTTCGGCATTTCCCATGTTCATGTGTGAATTTACCTTAGGGCCTCGGACGGTAACGTGGACAGCAATCTTTTCGTTACGTCGGATACCGAATGTTCGGACGGTGTAGCGAGCCTTGCCTTTGAAAATTTCAGTCAGATGGAATTGCATCGTCATGTTCAAAATTGGCAAACTTACTGTAGACGGGGGTCTGACCAGAAAGCTGCTCCAGCACCTTGGCGGCACGGGTAAGTCTGTCACCAGACTCTCCGACGGAGATGTTCAGAACGAGCTTCTGAATCTTCAGCTCCCGCATGGGGTTGTTTGCCTTCTCGGAAGCCATGGCTGCTGTTATTAGTCGACCTGGTGATGGAGTTGTCGAAGATCGCGAAGGTTGCAAGAGTAATTTTTTCAGTTTTTGTGAGCTCGTGATTATTTGAGGGTTAAGCTAGTTGGTGCCCCAAGTGGGGTGGGTCAGAAGTGGCCTAGTGCTGAAATGGTACTTTGTCGGTGTACCTTTCAGCCTTCCGCATCAGGCTCCGCAGATTTTGGACCTCATAACTCACCTTCAGAGCTCCAGGCATTGAAGGTTGTTACGATCGCGCGCAAATACACCGCGATCTAACATCAATTTTTGAAACACAGAGAAACTGCCCCAGAACGCTCTCAAAAAAACCGTCAACATGTCGAACAAACAAGGAAAGATGGTTTGTCTGCCCCCGTACTCTTACGCGTTTTGAGCGTGCTTGATCTTGATATGCTAACCAGTTCTCTTTCTCAGGCCGGTTACGTACGTATGCCCCGACACGTATGCGATTCGAATGCTACGTCTTTGCGATGGTTCAATCAAGCTGACTAGAACGGAACAGATCAACTGGCGGATGCGGGTTACTCTTAACGATGGAAGGGCAATGACCGGTCAGATGCTTGCCTTCGACAAGGTACAACATCTCCAGCCATCTTTGTTGAGATCAAGGCTGACTAGGATTTAGCACATGAACCTTGTACTTGCGGATACGGAAGAGTTTCGACGCGTGAAGCGCAAGCAAAACAAGCCATCTGCCCCTGGCGCAAGCGGTTCAGCTACCCAGACCATCGAGTCAGAGGAGAAGCGAACTCTTGGCCTCACGATCGTTCGAGGCGCTCATATTATCTCCCTCTCCGTGGAGTCGCCTCCTCCCGCCGATCCTAGTGCGCGACTAGGCAAGAGTGCTCCTGGTGGAATTCCTTCTGCCTTGGCCGCTGGCCCTGGTGTTGCTCGTCCTGCTGGACGAGGAGCTGCACCTCCCTCCCTCGCAGTATGTGTTTCTTTCCCGCTAAAGTTGACTAATTAATTGCTAATATTGATAAGGGTCCTGCTGCTGGTGTTGGTGGTGCTCCCCCGCCTGGTTTCCCCGGTTTCCCCGGTTTCCCTGGTGCTCCTGGGTTTCCCGGCCGTGGTGGTAAGTTCAAACAGTCCCGATATCCTCGAAGAGTCTCTAACAGTCTCCAAGCCCCTCCTCCTGGCTTTCCTGGAAACTTCCCTCCTCCAGCTGGTTTCCCTGGAGGCGCTCAATTCCCTCCTCCCGGGTTCAACCCCGGTGGTCCCCCACCACCTGGATTCCAGCCTCCTCCCCGAAGATAGGTTATGTAGGCACTGGGTACTTCGGGCAAATTTTAATAGCCTGTGAGGAGGCTTCGATATCGTAACTAAGACTGATAATGTCTTGTCTGCTCGTCGAACCAAGACGTCACGTTGGAATACATGTGGGGATCATGAGCTTGGCACAAAAATGTATGTGAATTTCTTCATGGCACTTTACCGTCCTCCATCAATGTTAACAAGCTTGCCAAGACGTTATACGGAGCACTTGAGGCGCATGATGGTGTATTGGGCTAGAAGTGATTTGTTGTTTTGTAGGATAATAGGCCGCTCCAAGACTATGGGTTCGTGTTGTCAAATCATCACAGTACATTTCGTGTCAACAGATTATGAACAAGCGTGAGCGGGATGCCTTTGCTGGTCTGTTTTGTGTCCCTGCAATTTGTTTACCCAAGCTTAGTCCTTCATGTGCTCAAAAGAGATATGAACTACTTAACTTTGCTGGTCTGTGAATACTATGAAGGTCGTAATCAAGTCCAGAATTTCGCAAGGGTGGTAGAATCATAAACTGTTATCCAACCGAGCATTGCTTCTCTAAAGATAGCCATATCACATTGCGGACAATGTCATGTGCAACCCCTCAGCCCAGAACGAGTGACGGAGGTGTAAGCCAGAGTCATTGGCGTTCAAAATAAATAGCAGAGACTTCGATGAAGAAGCTATTGGTATATCTTGTTGATCTAAATCCCTCCAGAGAGAACTCATAGTCAATCGTCAATAAGATGCTAAACTTTCCAAACAGGAAGTCTGAATGAGCATGGCAACATGCACATCAAGTCACTAACAAGGTCTAAGCATCTGAACTTCTTAATGCTCTCCTGACCCTTGGAGTTAGTTCGCTGTCTGATGATAAATGTGGGATATTTTCCGAATCTCATCCATATGCTAGTACCACTTCCGCGAATGAAACCAAGAAATTGGCAATTTGGTCGCGTTTTTCTGAGTAATGCGTCTTTTCGTCTTATTAGCCTGGTCTGTGGCCTCTAAATAGCAGCGGCACATGGCATCGTGTCAGTCAAAAAAGCGATTTACGTACTGACACTTCAAACTTCGATGCTCTCAGGATCCATCATTAGCCCAGAGGTAGGCAGAGAACTGGGCAAATGGGTTTAATTCTTCTAATCAAACAGAACCGAACGTCATGAAAAGGGGTCAAACGGCTGAAAATTTGATCCAATCTGATTATCCATCATCTCTTTGGTTGTCATTGACATACATCAGGGTCGAGTTACTGTCCATGAAAGCAAATTCTGGATAGTATAAGGCCATGGTAAGATATAGATATAAAGAGTTCGTGTTCGTTCAAGTCCGAAATCCGATAAGATTTACTATTTATGCGATATAATATGAGTCTCTCTGGGACGATATAGGTACGCGCAGTGAATCTTTGCTGGTATTGCTAAACGTGTATTCCTAAGACACTATTTAGGGACCAACTTCCATCAACTCATTATAATCGTGTGCTTGCCGACACTGACCCAACTCCGAGAGCGCCCAATATACCCAGCCTTGATTCGTTCCGAAGTCTCGACTTTAAATACCAACAGCATGACTGAAGACCTTGGCCGCCAACTGGCTGAGCAGCCTTGACTTGTCGTCCTGGGGAAGCTCCTGAAAGACAGCGTAGACACTCTTACCCTTCGCATCGCGGACAGCTCCTAGTCTGTTCCCCGCAACGGCTCCTGCAACAAGACCTGGGACATTGGCTACGATGAACCCTAGAGCGCCGCCGCTGACACCACCCACCATACTCCAGAACTTGCCCGTGGGGTGGTTATCCCTGCCCTCGGCCATGCCCTCCTCGCGCATCATCTCCTCAAACACATCACTAAACTGCGCATTTTCGGTTTGCTCGCAATCCTGCGCAGGGGCTTGGCCTTGGTTGGTAAAGAAGTTCCATGCCCAGGAATAAGGGCTCTGTCGCGGCGCGGCGCCGCCCTCAGTTTCCGTCTCGGGAATGTCCTCAAAGGGATCTGAAGGGGTGCTGGTGTTGAAGAGTTTGCGCTGAGCATCATACTCGCGACGGCGTACAGGGTCAGAGAGTGTGTAATAGGCGTCGTTGACGAGCTGGAACTTTCGTGTCCGTTCGGCTCGCTCTGGGGAGTCATTAGAGACGCGGTCAGGGTGTGTCTTTAAGGCAGCGCTGATCACCGAGGTCAGTTGTGTCGCGAATCGAGACTACAAAGCAAAAGTGACATACCGCTTATACGCATCTCGGATTTTCTGAGTGGTCGCAGTATCAGAGACCTCGAGAATGGCATCTACAGAAAGTTCTAGTCAGTTTTCATCTGGCGCATTCACATGTAGTGGGGTCATGATGGCAGCTTACAGTAGTTCGGGGGGGCTCCAGCAGTCATGATGAGTTCATGTAATACAAAGGTCTTTAAAAAAGATAACAAAATTAGAGTCGATTCTAACGAGCGAAAGGTCTACAATTTTACTCGCGAGGATATGCCAAATCGCAGGTGGTAGGTTGGTATGTAATGCGAGTGTTGTTGAATCAAGGCCATCGACGACTATCCCAGGGCGGAAGTGTCAACGTCATTGTGGCGGTGCCTGCGTCAATGTGGCGATCCAATCAAATCAACTTCTTCAACTTCAATTCGCTTCATGGAGCGTTGGGTATCTCAAACTAGAACTCCAACCAATGTCTTCTCAAAGGAAGATATCAAGTACTCCTAATCATCGCTTTGCTTTTCTTTCGTGACAAACAAGAAACTTTACTCGCTCTGCAGGGAAATTACTCATGAATGAATCAATCATATGCCAATCCTCGACACCCCCTGTATCTTATGCCATGACGCCCAAAACCTAATAGCTTTGTTCCGAACCACCCCATTTTATACACATAACTCCTGAACGGTACATTGATGATCATGATTACTCGACATCCTGCTCCAAGTATCTCTGTGCTCTCGATAACGCATCAGCTGTGATCTCGTTGGCGTCTGCTTGTCGGCCAGCTTTCTGATAATGCGCTGCCAGCACCCACATATCACGGATGACACGTAGGTTGTTGTTCGCACCGTGCGCTACCTCTCTTTTCGAAATGGCATGCCGTAGATTCTGTTCGGCCATGTCCCATTCCTGCCTTGATTCCTGTACTCGAGCCAACATCTTACATGCGTATGCGTGAAATCGATCGTTGGATCTGGGTCCTTGTTCGGTTCTGGTAAGATCGAGTAAATTGATGGCTAGCTCCTCAGCCTTCTTCTTGTCACCAACATCCATTTGTGTGAACTCAAGTCGCAACGCTTCGACTCGTAACCGATCCGCATCAATTGCAGATGAAGTCTGACTCTGTGCCTCAGCCATCCTTTCTAGAGCCTGATACATCGCATCTTGCCGCTTGCCAAGTTCGCTTTCCCTACGGAGGCGTGTTCTCCCATCCCAAATTAGTTGTTCGTAAAGCCAGAGTCGATGGGCATCCGATGTCTCGATATGTTGGCCCAAGAGATTAACATTCCGTAGCCAGGCTTGGGGTAACAAATGACACAAGTATTTCCTTCCCTCATCTGTTTGATAATCGCAGTTACGAAGTTGTTGGAGAATAAGGAGGAGCGGGTGTTGAGCAGGCAGCTGTCGTTTCGCGAGTATTGTAGCATGATCCAAGAAAAGGGCCAAAAGCCGAAGGTGTCCTCGGTCCACCATATCGTAGATTGTATCTAGCACATGCCAGATAAGGTCGGGGTGATCATCGCTCAACACAAATTCGAGCACGTAAAACCCTCGACGTGCAGCCATACCAGCAAGGTCACCCTTGCCGTGGAACCAAAGGTCGAAAACAAGCTCGAAGATGCGGTACATTGTACGACTGTCTCGGATAGGGGGGGAGTTTGGAGTTGCTAGGTATTCCGACATAGGATCTGACATGACAGGAAATATTTCTAGTTTGGATTGACTCCAGTTGAAGACGCCGCCGAGAACCTGTTCCAAATCAGAGTAGGTTCCAGTGTTTGATGGCTGTATCAGAGCCATAGACGTGGTTGGATCATCTTGGTGTTCCTCTGGAGAGGCCGAGGATGAGGACGAGCTTTGTTCGTCAAACGTACTCGTCCCAGAACATTCAGTAGTATCCAGAGGAGTGGAAGCTGCAGAGCCAGGTTGACCTTTCCGATATGTACGTTTTCTTAAGCCCCATTTCTTTAAACGCTTCTTGAACATCTGCTCCCTTTGAAAGACAAATCAGTTTTTGGACCTTGCTGGTACCACATGCGTGGATCTCACTCACGTTGCTGCGAAACCATATCTGGCCTGAAGTATTGCCATAGTCTCGTTCAGCTTTCGATTTTCCTGAATATATAGCTTCCTGATGACGTTGCGCATACTCTCCCATTCCTCCTCTGTGTGCTCCTTGGTGTAAGTCCTATCATCTACCGCCGGCGGGCAGCCCGGAAGCCGGGGGGCCAAGACTGGCAGAAGAGACGACATGATATCCTATCATGAAAAGGGATATGATATACAGAGAACCAGGGGGGGTCAGCGAGCCCAGTGGGAGTTGCTCAGCTTGCACGGCAACAGTGACGGTAGTATCGACAATAGTGGTGGTAATAGAAAGCACAACAACCTCCGCATAGAGCCTCACGGTAATGTATCGGCAACGGCATGCCGGACCGTTGACTGTGCATGGCGAACGGGAACTCAACTTGTCAAATGCGCCTCCTCCGTGGTCTTTAGTCTTTGATGCCCGGCATATGAACCCGTTAAGAAGGGTTCGGCGCCGGTTCAATCTGATTGGATGACTTAGTTCCCTGCATATTGGGCATGGCCTAGGCTGGTTCCGGCTATGGTCGGGAGTCTATTTTGCGTGTTTTTGGTCTGGAATACAGTGGATTTTCTGCTTGTTCCTGGTGCGAGCTGCAGAAATGGTGTCAAACTTGACAGCCTCATCAGCAATCATGTTAAATCCGCCCAGCCTCCTTTTCCTTTTGAGGAGAATATGTAACATGTATATTTCTTGACATGCAGAGACCCACAGAGCCTGCCTAAGCATTTGCAACAGCGCAGGTTTTGCAGCTATTGTTGTGCGAATGACAATGGTGATGACCTCATTAGTATACGCCCCGAACGCTGTCGGGCCGCCGTGATATTGGCTATTGCTGCCAATGCAACCGTGCTCAAGCCACTGTAGACGACACCACGGTCATTCTGCACGTTTGGTGTCAAAACAAGCTCGTTGCCATTGATAGTGGCGTATTAGGCGAATCGAGTTCTACAGACGTGTGTTTGTCATGGTTATTCGTGTATGTACTGCAAAGAAGCCTGCATCTTGGATATGAGCCTAGTGAAGTTGGCTAAGAGACGTCATCGTTTGAGTGGTCAACTGAAGCGCCTACTGCACGTTTTGATGAGCTTAAATCCACTTCTTCGATGATAGATATCGATAAGTCCGAGCGCACCGTAAATTTAATCCAATTGAAGTCAAGCGCTTCAACAGGGGTGAGTCCCAGCTCGGTGACCTTACCGAAAGCCAATGCCAGCTAGCTTCGCTGACCATCGATGTCCTCCAAGGGTCCTCTTCTAGAAAACATCGGGGGATCGAATTTCAATCAGAGTTCTCTGGGTGTTCACTATGCATTGAATGCCTCAGAAGTGTGAGCAGAATTGTTTCATATTGTAGAGTAAATGGCAGCATGTTTCATGCGTGGAAACTATACTATGGTCCCAGCAGCCAACGTCTTGCGCCTTAACTCTTATAGGCAATTCATAAAGCAATCCATGCAAAAAGATAGTGTATTCGTAGCTCGGCCAATCACACTCGCTGCGAACTCCCGATCAGGATGTGGGAGAACATCTCTTTGGATCCGGTTGAGTCCCTTTTAGCGTGACAAGGGTTAGAACCAATCAGACAAGGTGGCAATAGAGGTACTTCGTTTCTTCGATTTTCACATACTAATTTAACTGTACTACAAGTCCCAGCATTGCTTCCATGTATATAACAGTACTTTGCAGTTAAGGCACCTTCTTCTTATCTTTATCACTTTAGAATTCAGTATTGCCTTGAATTGTAAGGGTATTGACATTCTGCGACCTCAGCACCTGTAACAAGGGGCCCTCTTCTTCCTTTAGGGGTTGAATTTGTGGTCTTTTAAATCCTTAGAAAGGCCTGGCCTATCTCTAATCTGACTTTGACTTTCATGACCGTATCTAGAGCATAAGGCCATAGATAACTTCGATTGCTACTTCTTCAGTACTGTGACTCTCTTTGGAAGGTCAGATTGACCGCAAAGTTGAAGGAGATAACTGTTGATGATGATGACTTCAAGGAGATAACCCCAGGCAATAGCAGACCATCCACCGCGCCGAGACCGGTGGCTCCAGCTATTGTAAGACCGTAGTTGATCCCCTCAGTCAACGGAATTCATGTAGTTATTGTAGTTAACTGCGAATTCGGGGATAGCTACAAGAAGCTCGGGGTCATCGCCAAAGGCGGCTCATAGCGGTCGATTTTGCCGGTCTTCAGTGGAAGGTCGATGTCAGATAGCCTGTATGAGCTCGAGGCTGCTGTAGTTAGTTGAGGCCATTAGCACAAGCTTGCTATCCTTCCAAGCAAATTGCATCACCTAGGCTACACATTAGCTCAACAAAAAAGTCAGAAAATAGCTATGAAAAGCAGGAAATTTAGTTCTTACAAGGTGATCTGATGTGGGCAGCCTTAGGAGCTAATTCTAGTGCCACAGAAGGCGGCCCTGATGATCTAGGGTCTTCAACTCCACGAGATCATGATGAACGCCGCTATTTAGGCGTAATGTGCCGGTTGCGGTGAAGCCCTGCTTACGGAGGACTCTAAAGAGGTTAGGCGATGAGAAGAGGTTATCTAGAAATACGTAATATGTCGCTTTTCGCAGCGTATTTAGTAGGAAAACAATGATAGACTGGGTCAGGTTTAGCGTTATTGTATTGTTGGCAGAGGTTGCTTGAAATTGAAGGCGAAGCTGTGATGATGTTAGAATATGCTGTGGTGAATGCTATAGCCAGTTGAGAAAGTAACCTCCTTTAGCGATAGCCTAGATCTTAAACCCTTCCTTGATTGGCTTCTTTAGCATTTTAATGGTATTGCTACTTTATCCTGTAAATCGGATCATGCACTCATTAACAGTGATGAAAGAGCCTGGAAAATAGAGTTGATTTAACACTGATTTGATGATATTTGACTACAGGTTGACCTTCTGATAGACCTTGCAGAAGTCTATAGCTTGTAGATCGATAGAATCGGGGTTATATGGTCAGATGAAGAGGTTAAGGTCGAAAAAACGGTCTCGCAGCATGTATCGCATAAGGGGATGAATAGGGACTTCTTCATTATCAGTAGAGGTCTTCTAATAATCACGAATAGCTTCTTCTTTATAGATTCCTATGTAAATAATAAGTCCCAGCTAAGTATAGATCTTAAGGACTGTTATATCTATCTAGGCTAGTCCTCTGACCTTTTAGGCTGCTTTATTAGTCTAAGAAACCTATAAAAAGAGAGTGTTTTCTAGTATAAATTCCTTAAAAAGAGAGACAGGGTTAAAGTCTTTAGTAAGGCATTTACTATTGCAAAAAGGGATCTAAAGAGGCATAAACTGCTTATTAACCCTAGCTTCATTAGTAGTCTCCTTATTAGGTATAAAGGTTATATTAAAGTAGAATTTAAAGGCTACATTTTTAATAGCTATAATAAAGCTAGAAATATAGTTTTCCTTATCTTAATAACCTGCAAATCTATAGTCTATTATAATATATTTTCTAATTATAAAATCATTTTTTTAGTATTATTAAAATAACTTAATTAGCAGTAGTAATACAGCTTGAGAGCGTAGCTTAAAGTTACCCCCGGTAGCGAGGGTATTTTTGTGGGGAATTTGTGGGCTTTGAGCCCGGGGACGCTAAAAGGGACTCAACCGGATCCAAAGAGATCTACCGAGGGGTAACGAGACAAACTTGTTTTGTATGTCCTCTCAAAACTTCCTCAATAGGGACAGTCCCTTCTCGAAAACGCCATACACTCAGACAATTCCCGTGATTGAACCGCTAGTCTGTGCATCCGTATGCCGGGCGCCACCAACAACCACTACCGAATACCAAGCTTTTCGCTCGGAACTTGCCAGAGGCTCTTTAACTCATGGCAGCCTTGACGCCAATGCAGGTCGCGCGTACTGAGACCACAAGAGGTTAGGGATGGCTCACATCACTGCAAAGCCTGGCCGAGAACGTGTCCGTGGGTGCGGGTATCCGCCGCTATCTCTTTAAGACCGGTTGAGTGCCTTTTAGCGTGAGCCCACAAATTCCCTACAAATTCCCCACAAAAATACCCTTGCTACTAGGGGTAACTTCAAGCTATGCTCTTAAGCTATATTACTACTTCTAATTAAGTTATTTTAATAATACTAAAAAAATTATTTTATAATTAAAAAATATATTATAATAAACTATAAATTTATAAGTTATTAAAATAAGAAAAACTATATCCTTAGCTTTATTATAGCTATAAAAAATATAGCCTTTAAATTCTACTTTAATTTAACTTTTATATCTAATAAAAAGATTACTAATAAAGCTAGAATTAATAAGCAGTTTATACTTCTTTAGATTCCTTTTTATAATAGTAAATACTTTACTAAAGACTTTAACTTTATTTCCCTTTTTAAGGAATTTATATAAGAAAATATAATCTTTTTATAGGTATCTTAAACTAACTAAATAGCCTAAACGGTTAAAGGACTAGGCTAAATAGATATAATAGTCCTTAAGGTCTATACTTAGCTAGGACTTCTTATTTATATAAGGGTTTATAAAGAAGAAGCTATTTATAACTATTAGAAGTCCTCTACTAATAATAAAGAAGTCCCTCTTTATCTTCCTACGCGATACATGCCTAGGGACTGATTTCTTAACCTTAACCTCTTTATCTGGCCCTATAACCCTGATTCTATTAATCTACAAGCTATAGACTTCTATAAGGTATATTAAAAGGTTAACCTATAGTTAAATATTATTAAATTAGCATTAAATTAACTCTATTTTCTAGGCTCTTTTATTGCTATTAATAAGTATATAATCTGATTTACAGGATAAAGTAGTAATACAGTTAAAATGCTAAATAAGCCTATTAAGGAAGGGTTTAAGATCTAGGCTATTGCTAAAGGAGGTTACTTTCTTAACTAGCTATAGCATTTACTATAGCATATTCTAATATTATTATAGCTATACCTTTAATTTCAAGTATTCTCTGCTAATAACATAATAATGCTAAACCTAACCTAGTTTATTGTTATTTCCCTGCTAAATATGCTACAAAAAGCGATATATTATATCTTCCTAGATAACCTCTTCTTATCCCCTAACCTCTTTAGAGTCCTTTATAAGCAGGGCTTTACTGCAACTGGTATATTATGCCTAAATAGCAGCATTTATTATGATCTTATTGTTAATGCTTGAATAAAATAGCCTATGAATTCGATATAGGTCGAAGGATAGATGACTGTAATAGGTACAGAAGAGGCTGTAGAAGTCGGAGGGAAAAAGGTTGTAACTGTGTTGTAGATAGGCATAAGGTAGGATTTTTAAGATAAAAGTAGATTTGTTAAGAAGAGCGATTTTTTCTAAGTTTAATGATATATATTATGTAATAGAAAAGTTGATGAGTGTCTAAGTTAAAAGAAGT